>VZRV01007514.1:275178-398284 GCA_013398115.1 Falcunculus frontatus
TTTTTTTTTTGTTTAAACCCTACTGACTTTGCCTTTCAGGCTCTAGCTTTGTCCCTCTTTTCAATTAAATGTCTCTCCACCGTTTCTATGACTGCTGAAAAGAGAGCCAGCAGTCTATTAACAGGCAATAAAGTTCAGGAAGCCTAAGACTAGTTTCTTGGGTCAGAGGTGAAAATTGCATACTAAATGAAACAAAGGTGTGTCTTGATGGCTCAACAAGCAGTGGAGAGACAAGCATACATGTGGGCAGAAGGAGATGGTCATCATTAAACAGAAGCAAATGAACACAGGAGCTGGGGTATGGCAAGATGCTTATTAACCCAGCTGAACACATGCACTTCAGAGGACACAGCACTGAGGTTTGATATTTAACAATAGCATTGCAATCTGGGCATTTGCTCTGATAAAGTCAGCACAAAACTTGAAAAACAAAATAAAAAGCCCATATTTTGTTTGCTAGAGCCTGCAGATCAGGACATGTTTGTCAGATACATACAAAAATACACTTATTTGGGAGCAAAAAAAGAAAACGGTAATTGGCTAATAGGATATTTCTACCCCAGAGAGTATTAATATGGAGTTTTATTGTCATGACAGCCCTCATGTTTCTTGGCTGAATGGTGGGTGGCACACACAGGAGTGAGGACAGAGGTTGTCATAATCCTGCCTGACTTGATGTGATTGCGCTTTGGCGCATAGAATACTCATTAATTTGGGAAAGAAATACAGATGTTAAGTGGTCCTTCCTTTTAAAGCACAGACCTCATGTTTGGTGTGGAAAGATGTAAAAGAGCCCACAAAAAGCATAACATTTCATCAGGTGGAGCCTACGGTGTAAGGGGGCTCTGGTGTATAGTGGGTTTCCCAAAGTGTTGTTCTTAGTCTTAACTTGATGAAGTGTATTGGCAACACACACAGAGTGGGCTGTGCTGGAGACCCAGTGTGGAGCTGCTCAGGATTTCCAAAAGGAACCTTCAGTACCCTCCCATCTTCTAGAAATGGCTAAATGGTCTTTCCAAAAGTGTAGCTATTTGCTATGCAGGTGTTTTACTAAAAAATAAATCTGAATATTAATGTTTTTTAAGAGATTTGTGGTCACAGTATTTTCAAAACCATGGTGGTAATACTGATTTTGCGCAAAAAAAGTGAAGCTCTCCTGGAGGGGAAAATGGAAGTTTGGGGATGGGAAAGGTTCAGCATTACTGCATTTACAGAAAACATTCTACAAAGGTAGATTGTTAGCACTGATCTCATGATAACTTTCAAATAAGGCAAAATTTGCATGTGAACACAGAAAAAGTGATTTTACTTTTCAGTCTGAACTTGGCACCTACCTGTTTGGAATATCTACATGTGTAGGCAGCCAAGTGAGCAGTTAACAAGCAGGAAAGAAAACAATTTTTCTGTCGTTCTTTAATGTTAAACCCAGAAATGACCCCACCAAACCCCCTGTGCCTGAAGAGCAAAGTGGTGTTGATGGCCAGGGTGAGCAGCGATGTGCTCAGTGCCTTGCCTTTGAAACACACCTCCTCTCTTCACAGAGAAACAGTATTTTACTATTTCCCCCCAGTTCAGACTATGTGAAGAGGCCTTTTTTATTATTTGTTTGTAGATCTGTGGTCTCAAATCGCATTTTCATCTACCTGCTGACCCTGGGCTGTGCACTTTTCTTTACTTCCTTCATCGCTGTTCTCCTCCTCTCATAACTGGTGCTGCTGTTCTCCACATTGTCCCAAAACCCTGGAGTCAGCTGGAATCCGTGTTCAGCTTTGTGAAAAACTTCCTTCTCAGCTTCTTCCAATCTTTTGTGAGTCCCATCTACCTCTGCTCTTTATATCTGGTCCTCATCTTCCTCAATTTATTTTTCAGCAGGGCAGTGCCATAATCGCCTCCAGCACTGGCTGTGCACATGGTTTGCTGACCAGGCTCTGTTTGCCTTTTAGCGCCTGTATATATTTTAGTTTTCTACTACATCTTTTCCTTTCTCATCTCTCCTCATGTCAAGATTTCGGTGTCCCTCAGTTCTTTCAGTATTGGGACTTTCCTACTGCTTGGGCACAGTCTGCTCATTCCTCCCCACAAACTCTTCCCTCTGCCTGAAATATCACCAGTTCCACTCCTGGCAAAGCAGCTCAATCCCTACCAGTATGGACCCTCACTATTCCCTTTCAAAAGCTGATTTTCTCAAGTCATCTCACCAATTTGATGTCTGGCATTGTTGCAAAAAAGGCAACATCTCAACTTCCCTCATTAAAGCCTTTTTCCCTCACACTAATGCAAACAGAGATGAATAAAACATGTTTTAGGCAGATTTCACAATAGTTTAAATAATTATTAGAAGATTATGACTTTAACAGAAGTTCCTCTGTGTAAAGAAACCCTCGTGGTAGGTATTTAGCTCAGGGAGAGTGACTTGTTTGCCATTTGCATTCAAATACTTTTGTGCTTCTGGAGCATTTTTAAGACTGGACTATCTGATCCCACCACCCATGACAACAATGCAGAAGTAGAAAATTCAGGTTTTCAGCTCCAGCATTCCTGAATAAAATTTAGCTGATTGCAATAGTATCATTTTGGGTGTGATTTTTAGTGGGTTTGAGCTTGAATGGGTTTAGAATAGGTGCTTGAGCAGCTTTTGTCCCCATGCTAATGCCCCCGCAGCAGTGGGAGTCAGGAGGAGTGAAATGATGACCTGAAATAGCAGACGGCTCCAAACAGAGCTGGATTAATGTGAAATGGGGCCCTGGTCCTGTCCAACCAGGAAAGCTCCAGCCAGCCTGGAGGCACCCGTGCCCTGTTCCATCCAGCATCCCCACCATCATCAAACCCAACACCACTGAGACCCTGGTCCTTCTGCAGCACAGAAATCCCCCAGAGTGGTCTCCAGCAGCCCTGACAGCACCATGAGCCCTGTGCCATGCTGAACACAAAGCAGCAGAGGGATTAAAACCCAATTTGCCTGTATTCTGATGGGCTTTGTAGAGTTTTTTTATATGTAACTTACACATTTGATGTGTTTGGAAAGGCTCAGTAGTACCGTTCCTCCTCCTGTGATATTGCCAGGCTCGCTCTGTAATGCTGAAGAAGAAAAAAAATACAGCCTTAGTGTAGGGAATTATAAATAATTTGATGCAACAGGTTTAAGTTACCATTTTTGTGGTGAAAAGAAAAGCTTAGCATGATCCAGATTTTCCTTGGTTTCCTCCCATTCTGCTGAGAAGCAGAGGTATTCACATTTCTTTGTCTAACAGTTTTATAATGTCTTAAGAGATTAACAGTGAGCATGAATGAGGGGCTGAGGATTAGACGACAAAAAGCCCGAGCCGTCCACTACCTTGTTTGCACATTTTACATTTTTCAGCATTGCCGAGCGAGTATAGAAACTAAGGAAAGATAATAAGGACCAGAGTCCCAAAAGTGTTTAGTGATTCAAAAAAATTCAGATGCCATGTCAGAACTGACAGAATGATGGAGCATTATGTGGCAGGACCCACTTTTTTGTCTTAGGGTAAGCTCTCGCCCTGAGTGAATGCAGATGTTATCGCAGGATCCCAGACAGACAGTCAGTGAAATGTGACAAGCTGTCAGCAAAGTTACACTACGTTGAGTTTGCTAAAATATCCCAAAGCTTTATACATGGCCTTTTTTTATTATTATTATTTTATACATATATATATATGTATATCTACATCAAACTCTTAGCTCAATCAGTTGGGAGGTTAAAAAAAAAAAGGGGCGAAAAAAGAAATGGTTACAGTAACCCTTCCAGTCGGGAATCCTTTGAATGGTTCAGACGTGGCTGTAAAAGTTTTTTAAGAGTAGGGGGAAAATGATTATCTGAAATATTTGGAAGGTTACATTGGCATCAGTGAGATTGGTGAAGGCAGAGCGCAGGGTAAGGCTGTTAACCACATGTCATAGTGTGTCAGTCATTCCCCGAATGATTTGGGTGTTTACCCCTGTGAAATGCTTAGTCAAATCAGTAATAGCAGCCAGCAGAAGTAAACCTTACCAGTGCTCAGCTTGGTTTTCTCTTTAGCAGGGTATCAGCTTCAAAACGGGGGAGTTATAAGCAATTATAATTCCTTTACTGGGTTTTTTTTTTTTTAACCTCAAAATTAGATGCAAACAAGCTGGTAAAATTGCAAAGAGAATAGTAAAAAGGACATCAAGTGAACTGATTAAAACATGCTCAGAAAATAAAAATATATGTCAGGGCAAATCAATGCAAATGATCTGAATTCAGACGCTCTGAAGTCATAACGAGGCTCAGAAAATGACTTTTGTTTTGAATTTTGGGTCTGCAAAAGATATTTGATTTGTAAATATTGTAACAAGATATAAGCTTTTAAAATTTTGTGTAGAAAAAGAAGGGCTCCATTCTCCATAATCCAAAATATTTAACTTTCAAGGAATGTGCAGGGAAGAGATTTTATTTATAGAACAATGTACTTCTAGGACTGTGCTCACTGTTTTCTTCTTTTAATACTTCATTATGTAGAAAATATAAATATAATCTGGGAAAGTAAAATATTTTTACACATTCAGTTGGTTTTCGCTTTTGAATTAGAACTGACTCAGATTTAAGCTTTTACATAATTAGAGGACAGGGAGCCTAAAATACCGATGTTTTCAATTGATTTCACAGTTTTATTTTGAAGGTATATTTCCTTATATGGGCGAGTAGATTTTGATTTGAAAATGCTAAAGTAAATTGCATATCTCTTTTGTAAGTAATTATATATATCACTCAGAGAAACCCCTTAGCAGTCTCTATTCTTGTCTTATTACTGTTAGCTTAAGCCTAAATTTAATGAGAAGGCTGTTTATAGTGGCACAAACTAATATATTTTGCTAGAATAGGAGTTGCAGTATGTTTGTTCTCCTGGAAGCAGAGCAGAATAATGCATGTGATTTATAATCAATTTAGGTCTGCTTTGGAATAAGATGATCTTGTATTATTTGTTTCCATACACTGAAAATATTAATTTACTTCTAGAGGCAGGGGAGAAAGGGAAACGTAGGCAGCCACAATTTAGTGCAATTTGTGTTACTACAAAATATATTACCAGCCAACACAACAACCTTCTGGTCTGGGAAAAATGGGATGCAAAGACACTTAGGAGATAACATCTCACATAGCGTTTTTGCAAAAAAAACCCCCAACAAACCCTCGAAGTAAACAATCCAACTAAATTATGCATATGGAGGAAATGATTGAGAATATGTTTAGCTGGTAATCGCACTCATGCCGAAGTTTTAAATTTCATCTGTCTGCTCAGATCTATTGTGATCCATTAAGTGGCTTCCTTTTTTTCCGACAAATTGAATGCTGCAACTGCAAGGAGCTCTTTTGTTCTTTTAATTCAGTCAGCATGGAAATGATTTTCTCATTTCAGGCCCTTTTCTGTCCTCTCTTCATTGTGTCAATAAAATAGAGTTGTGCAGAGCTGCTCTAATCAGCTTAGAGTGCTAATTCATTGCACTGGGATGCTATCTGGGTCCGGCTACAGGTGGGCACTATAAGGGGTCAGTCTCCAGGGGAGTCTAATTGTGTCTCTCTTGGGTCTTGTTTGCAGAATAACTCAAATTTCAAACCCTGGCTTAAGAAAGGGAGGGAAAATGCACAAACACGGGCGTGCAGGGGCACAAAACGTCTCTAGATGCACCACTAGGTCTCAAAGTTGTTTCTGTTTCGACACTGGGGAAGGGAATGCTTCAGTTTAGAGACAAAAGATTAATAGGAAACTTTGTAGGTAAATTTTAAAATTTACGTAGGAATGTGGTCATTTTGAGATACAGGCGTGCAAGAGGGAAAGGAATGCCTCGGTGCTGGTGAGGGGTTTTGGGGGAGTCTCGCCTTTACATTTTTGAGGTTTTCAAAAGGCTAACTAAAACCAAGAAAATATTGAAATAACAAATCCACTCTGCATGTGCCAGTGGTGGTTTCGAGCAAGCTTTTTGCCAGGCATGAGGGCGTGTTGAGTGTGAGGGAGTGTGCCCAGCCCTGAGGATCCCAGGGAATCCTCAGGCAAGCGAGGCAGGGACCCTGGGTGCCCCAATCCCACTTGAGTGCCTGATCCCCGTATAGCAGCCCCTTCCTCCCAGTGTGGAGGGGCTGTGCTAACAGCAGGAGGTGATGCTTTCTGCTGGAGACTTCGGGTCTTATGTTGGGTTATGTCAGAGAACGGATTGGGAGTGACCAAGAGATGATCAATGCGAGGGGAATGCAAACCTCATGTTTGCCTTCTGCCCTACTATCACACAGTTTGGCCTTGGAGCTGTCCCTGACATAAGGCAAGCAGGCTGCAGGCTTTTCTGGTTTGGTTTTGGTTTTTTAATAGATGTATTTGTGTTTACTGCCAACCACAAAAAAAAAAAGAAACTGAGGAAAGAGGCACTGATGGGGAGAAGGGGAGGGAATTCCCAGTGAATCTCCTGTTTCTTGCCACCTTGAGGGTGTGGGACCATCTGCCCCGGGCTGTGGCCTTGTCTCTGCCACTTCTGCATCCTTAGGGCAGCCCTGGCACCTCTTTCATCAAGCACTGAGCAGAAACTGCCCAAATTTCCCAGACAGACATGCTAGATGCTGCCAAATACCTTCCTGAAGCAAGGCCAGCAACCCCAGCACAACCCTGCTCCCAGCACTTGCTATGCAAGCCAACAGAGATGTACATAGATGAGTTATAGGTCTCCTACCAAAAATTTTTCAGCATCTTAAGGATGGCAGAGCAGCCCTGGCACATCCCCTGGCTGAGGAGGAAGGGCACGGCTCATGGCAGAGCAGCCAGTGACTCTGCGGAAAGAAAAATGCAGTAAAAGTGCTAAAGAAAACTGAGCAAATCATAAATTTCCTTAATAGTGTAGCAAGAGGTGAAAGGCTGTTTATTTGGACAGCATTTTGCTTTTAAATTAGCATGAAGATTTTCCCACAGAATGCATTTCCCTTGCCCATAATTGCTCATGCAAAAAAATAAATGGGCACTTTTTGGAATTACTTAAAAAATCTCAACTCTGAAAAAAAATATTGAGTTCCTCCCAGACTCTGTTTTGCCTCTGTGTGATTGAGGTTCTCAGTGGTTTGCATGTAGGAAAAATGGACAGGTCATGGCTGTGGCTCCTGGAGCCCAGAGGGTTTGGGGAAAGGGGATGTGACAGTCTACCAAAGGCTGGTGAAAGGTGGTGCCTTTCCTACAGAGAAGCCAGTGCTGGCTCAGAAATGCAAAATGAGCTCTGCAGGGCATCAAAGCCTCATCCTTGGCTACTTCCATGACTGCAGTCCTCCCTCACTCCAAAGTCAGCCTGATTGAGTTTGGGCAGGACTCTTCCCCACCAGTGGATTTCCTACAGGAGCTGCTGCTCTATTGTGGTTTTGTGGCAGAGCCGCCACCATGAAAATTAATTAACATACCTGAGGACACCCCTGAGCAGGAAATCATAGTGCTGCTCTGCGATTCAGGGGTGAATAGGATCTCTCTATTATCAAAAACTCCATCAGGGAAGAGGAAATTAAGTTCCTAATTAGACAGTGTCCAAAGGAAGAAGTGAGGCATTGAAGAGATGAAGAAAATTGAGAGGTAGCTGATGCCCGTATCAGGCTAATGATAGAAAAGGAAATAGTAGAGCTTGAAAGGTCACTGACCTTATTAGGCTTGGAGAAAAGTAGTAGATCTTCAAAAGCTTTCACCTATGATAGGTTGACAATGTGTGAAGTTCTCAAGATGGTCAGAGAGGAAAGACAGCCCAGAAAGAGCATGGGAACAAATTAGGTAGATTACAGTGAATTGCAGAGATACAGCATGAAAAGCATATTTGGAAAAGAGAGGAATTCAAAGGAGAAACAGCCAGAAATGTTTCATTTCTTGGTGAGATCTATTTTCACTACGAGTACAGGATTTTCTTTCCCACTTAGTAGTTTTATTTTTTATACCATCAATTAAACTCGGTAATGATCCCTCACTGGGTTTAACATTTCCCTGATGAAGTATTTGCTTTCTGCTAAACTGAAATATTTCAGTGGTAGCCAACTCTGAATATTAACTTCAGTGAGATGAAGATACTGTTGCTAATAATAACTTAAGCATTAGTTTTTGAATATAAGAACACTCAGTGAAAGCATTGCAGATCCCTTAGTGGCAAGAGACTTTTACCTTGGAATACCAAACCTGGCCAGCTGCAAGAATTTTAAAGGCTGTTACAAGCTATTTTCTCAGTAGGTAAAAACTCCCTGCCTCTTTAAATGAGATATTACAAGAAACAAGTCTATAGCAAGTCAAATGAAATGCCCCTAAAGCCTGCCTCCTCCCAGCCTCTCTTCCTGCAGCAGTTTTGTGCTGTCCGTAGGTGATTTCTCAGAGCCAGCAAGGCCTGATTAAAATCCTCCCTGCTGGTTCATGTACAAACATGGCTTTGAGTTTAGAGGTAAAGTTGCTTCTCTGACTTTCTGGTAAATGCTCAGGTTTTCTTGTTCCGACTGTTGGTAGGAAAGGGGGAGAAGGAATGCAAAGAAGAGGAAATTAAAAATACAGCACTGCACATTTTTCATGCAACAGGACCAGTCCGTTTACAATGTAGCATAACAGCAGTTTTTCAATCAAAATAAATGAGGACAAATTCTCTGCTGGTAAACGTAGATGTAGCGCCATGACTTTCCTTTAACGTAAGCAGAGCATGATCCACTCCAACATAATAAACCCAATGTAAAGGCAGACCATGAAAAAACGAAATTTTTTCTTTTGCTGGGAGCAAATTTAATGGCTTTTTTTTTTTTTTTTTTTTAAATGCTATGTGAATAACAGGGCTGTTTTTAAGTAAACCCTGTCGTGTCGTGAAATTAAAAACCCCCTTGCAGACAAGTGCTACCATGTGGCATTTGACAACTAAGGCAAAGAGGCTTCCTGAATTTAACGCTAACATTCTTATCATCAGAAGGAAAAACAGACTGAGTGCATTTGCTATCTTCTTTCGGTGTTTGTGGTCCCTTCCTGAAGCAGAACCACCTTGTAGGACTCCAGCCTGGGGGCCAGAAGTGCTGCTGGACCCGTGGCCAGGAGAGCAGCACGTACCTGCTTCCCTCAGAGGGCTCTGCAGAACAGACACCGGGTGCTCCAGATCCCGGAGATGGGGAAGGGCTGCCATCCCTGATTACATGTGGGCTGTAATAGAATCGTCCTGTTTTCACTCCCCACGGTAGAACATTTCTACCGGGCTAACAAGGCATAGGGTAATGAGAAACATGCCAAGTTTAAGGGAAAGAGGAGTCGAACCTTCGTACAGGAAACAAATGTGATCAATTACCCCAAGTGCAGAGCTCACAGATACCTTATCTTAAGGCTCCTTAAAATAAGAACTTGATTGTTTCCAAATGCGTCTAAGAAGTTAGTGATAGAAACACATTAATGCGAGAGACACGGGAAATTTTATTACCTCCAAAAATTGTCATTATTACTTGCTTCTAAAGATATGGAGGAATCAACACAACTGTCTAACACGTGATCATGGCTATAAATCTACAACTCCCTATGCATGTGCAGGCTGTATGTAGAAGCAGATTTTCAGCATTCTATTATTGCAGTCGTTAAACAATATTTCAAAAAGCTACCAGTATTTATCACAATATAAAAATCCTCTTTTCTAGTTTCTTTTTTTTTTTTGACTTTGTCTGCATTGTACTTGTTTCTTTTCTTCAAATATATTAGAGAAATTTTACTGGTTGACTATTCTCTTTGTAGGTGCTACACCATCTGTAGAAAGCTACTGAGCTTAGGCTGACACTGGAGATCATTAGCTGAAATTTCTGATAAATGGGGTATTTTCTGAATATGCATCAGGAGAAGGGAGAAATGTGCGATGGCCAGCTCATACTGAGGCATGGCTTTGACCTAAAGATATGTGACTCTCTCCAAGGTTTATAATGGGAATCTGGAATGCTTAGGACAGGAATATATTGTTTTTCATGGAATTGTTACTATTAGTAGGGGCATCAGCCATGAATGAATTAGCAGGAGAAGGGAAGCCACTGTAGAAAATCTAAAGTGCTCTTCCCATGCTTGCAATTCCCTTTGGCATCAGCAGGAGCTGTTTGCAAGGTCTGATGGAAGTATATGCTCTAAAAATCACAACTCTATTAGGGTAATTCTCTGAGATTAATATGATACCTTGTGTGGGTACATTTACACAGGCTGAGATCTCTTCTCCAGAGCAAGGCAGTTTTGCCACTGGACTCCTTTTAACCGGAGTAACGCCAGCCTCTTGTGTTCCTACACACGATGCTGTTCCTTAGAAAAGCAGTTTAAAAGCTGAGCTCTCAGGATTGATCCACCAGTAGAAAAAATGAAAATACAATGTTGGTGGGTTTTGTCAGTAAAGAGTCCGGATTGGATTTCAAAGGTGTCTGTTCACTTATGAATCCACACCTGATCCACCTTTGTGCTGAATGTGTACTGAAATGAGGGCTGGAACATTTAAATTTTGCTGGACATCTCTTGACATAGGCGTTGCTGTGTGAAGGGGGTTATTGCATCCTTCAGCAGGGGCTTGTTTCCTTTAAAACACGTTTCCCTTTCTCCTGGCATCATCTTTAACACACTATTCTGTTTGGCATTGTTATTTCATGTTTGACATGAAAAAATGAGTTGTTTTAACGTTCATGCACATTTACTAATTCCAAAAGAGTGAAATGTTTATCACAAATAATCATTTAGGTGCAGCTAAACCCTTCAGACATGCTTGTTACAGTGATGCATGAGGTGGGCATTTCTGAGGACAACACTAAAATGTTTTAAAAAAAGTTTCAGGTATTCACCTGGAATTATATTCCATACCAACCTGTTATGGTTTATTAAAGTTCTGCACTTTAGCCTGGAGACATTTGCTAGTACAAAAGTAATGGCTGCTTTAACATCCGTGTACAAAAGTGGAATTTAAGAGATTAACTTGCATTTGACCTACTTCAGCTCTCCTGGTAATGAGGGGTGCAGAGGCACAGAATTAATTTCTCTCAATTTGTGGCTCTCAGGGGTGCTGCTAAGTTTGAGAGTGCTTGAATTTTAAGAGTCTCCTGGTGTGTTGAGAAGGTTTTGTTACTGCACAGAGTTCTGTTAGCGGCAGGGACTGAAGTGCCAGTTTTATCTATTTGATTAATAGTCTGATTGAGTTCTAGTGTATCTTTGAAAGAAAAAAACATATTTTCTCTCCCACTCAAAGGGCATTTTTTCCCACATACCCTGATTCTCTTTCACCTCCCAGTAACAGCTCTAAACAGGCAATGGACTGAGAAATGTCCGCTAACTTTTTCTGCAGCTCTCACACCAGACTTGTCTCACCTTTCCAAAAATCTGGGCTTCAGTCAAGATCTGCTGAACCTTTGTTGTGTGTGATATTAATAGGCTGCTTCTAGCAGGATGTATGACTGTGGGTGATATTACTTGGACTGATGTGATTTTAAAAGCCAGCAAATGACTATGCAATTATTACTCCAGTGCTGTGTTTTTACCACAACATTAATGTACCTGAAGAGATTTTCGGCAAAGCAATTTATACTCCCATGAAATTGGCTGTAACTACTGAATGTACAACTTATCCTTTTCTCCCCGAGTTTGAAAGGTCTGGTTTAGTTCCTTATCAATACACTTCATCCCTCCTCTTCCTCTTCAAATGACTTCTGTTCAGTGGAAGCTTTCTTTGTGCAGGATCTGTTCTGACAGGATGTGATTTATTCCCAGCTCACTGCAGTTTATCAAGGAAATAAACAGAGGAAGCAATAAGGTGGATGGGTACCAACCTGCATCAAATATACTTATGGTATAGGATGATAAAGATAAAAGATTTCCGAAGTTTTTAAAGTAATTTTTTATTGATTTATCACATGGGTATATTGGTATTGAGAGTTTATCTCTCCTAGAAATTTTTAAATAAAAGCTACTTCTGTTTCTCTGAGATCTCCAGTAAAATTATAGCACAGGGGAGTCTAGAGACAGCTCGTATTTATGTGAAAATTTACCAATAAGCACGATATCAGGCATCTTCCCCTTAACAGCCAAAATCCGTATTAACTGTGATGAAATAAAACATAAATACTTGTGTCTCATAACATACATAAGGGAACAAACAGATGTGCCAGAGCCCATATCAACATGTGCAATGCCCTTCTCCCGGAATGCAGTTGCATTGTGTAACGTGACCCTATCAATTTAATAGAGACTAATTGTCCTCAGCTCCTTTTGTGGAAGTTCACAAAGCCTTTGCCAGGTTTCGGTGTCAGATCCTCCTCCCCAAAACCTGTGAAACACAGCTTCCCTTTGGGGCTGTGATCTGTCAACAAACTGGTTCTAGTGGCCTCTTTTCAGCAAGCCTGGACTGACCAGTGCTTCTCCCTTAAGGAAACGGCTGATATTTTTATTTCCAGGCTTAGAAATTCAAGATTGCTGAATTCAGGAGGTTTTATACACAGAGCTCTTCTGCGGGGCTTCCTGTACTGGGAGGCACACAGACATACCTCGATGCAGTTGCTTTTGATGCATGTTTTCAGAAAGTCATGAAGGATTTTCTTGATTCTTCAAGAAGCAAAAAACTTTGACCATTCTGAAGCTTTACTTCTAAAACATAAACTAGTATTTCCAGGATTAGTTTTTAAAACAAGTATCAAGACCGCCTATTTCAACTCTGCAGAAGCATGTCTTGCTATGATGTGCTTTCTCCATTTTGTGGAAATTTTAAAAGATTATGTATTAAGGTTTTATAAAAAAAACCCACCAAAAACCTTTAAAAATTTTGATTTTAAATGTTTCTTACTCTTCTTTCATCCGGTGGAAAGCTTTAGTCATTGCCATACACGCTTCAGTGAAAAGCAACAGCACCAGTGCCCAACCCACTGTACAGAATTAATGTCCTGCAATTTTTCCCTGCTCCTGAGAGTCGGAGGGAGTTTCCAGCTCCACTTTTCCTAGCAGCTGCCAACGTTGTCAGCACTGATCTGTCAGAAAGGATTTTTCCTGGCAAAACTTTGAAGCTCCTTTCTGACATCCCCAACAAACTAATTGTTGTCTCCTGCCTCCGAGAGCCCTCTGAAGTCCCAACGAGTTAGTGTCTTCTCAAGAGATGAGAAAGAGGACTCACAAAATCAATTTATCAGGCTATTACGCATTGTCATCAGCCAAAACAAAAACCTGCTAAAGACAGGAGAAAAAGAAGGAGAAATGGGTCTCTGAGAAAAGGTTACAGAACATCCATCTTCTCTCCTCTTCCGATTGTTTCCTTTCTTTACCCATTTTCATACCCATTTCCCTCCACTAAAAGACACTTTATGACAAGCATTGTAATCTCTTTAGACCAGGGGGGAACCTCTTCTTTAGGACCAAATCTTTGCAAGGCGTGAGTGACAGCGGGAAGGGGTCCAATTGCCACCGAAGACACTCAGGCAATAAATCATCCACCCTGGCATCAAGTGGCTGGACTCGTCCACGCTTCCCGATGGCCACCAGCGCCTGGCGGTGACAAAACAGCCATTGTCAGCGCCCAGCAGCCCCATTCCCTCCGTCTCCCCGCCGAGGTTTTAACTTCACCTAAGGCATAAGAAACAGATTATAGCGTTGGGAGAGAAAAAAGGGGGAAAGTCTGCCACGGGTGGGAATGGGGACGCGCGAAAACGACGCCATCGCCGCGTACTTCTGTGGGCTCAAACAATAGCAGAGACTGGAAAAGTGCCATCGGGGTTTTATTGGTAATTACTAAACTGTCTTTTGAAAGCCTCCGGCCCAGACAGCGATTTTGCTGGAGTGTTTTAAAGACTTTCCATTTCCAGGTGACCTCTGGTGCTGTGGTTACTCTTTAACCAAGGCAAGGCAGTGCTCGGAGGTGTGCGCTGTTCTGAGCACAACAGCTCTTCACCAAACAGAGCAATCTTAAGGAGGAAATACTGGATGGAAAAATAAGTGCTTGTCACCCAGATACAAAGATTGGAGCGTGTTTTGGATTCTTTCAGGCCGAACCCAAAAGATCTTTGCGTTGTCAAGTTATCACACCAAATACCATCACGAGTTTTTTATCATCTGCAACTAAATTGCCAGAAGGGGAGCTAAAAAAATGCTCCATGTTTGTTCCACTGAGGGGCTTGTGCACTGCTGTTGCATAAAAGACATTTATAGATAAATTGTAATCAGCTCAGAGTTACATATTAACAGATGAGTTATGGTAAAGAGGGGAATAAAAGACCGTAGTGGGATGAGTCTTTAAATCTGAAGCCCCTCAGAAGGTCACCAAAGGATAAGAGTAGCAGAATATTTATCACTGCTGCATTTTTATCCTTATTGATTTTCCCCTCAGTGTCATTAGGGTGTTTTCTTTAGAGAAATGAGCTGGACAACACTAACCATTTATTAATTATTGTTGATGCTGGGAAAAATGACCCGTTCTCTCAAGAATGCCCCTCAACCTGGTGCGCTTGCTAAATGTAATGCAAGAGAGGAACTTGACTCTGGAAATTTAAATAATGAATTAGTTAACGTGCTATTGACTCTCCTAATCTGTTGTGGCAAGTGGAAACCTATGTGCATTTGTTTCTCAATGTGCTGTTGTTCTGTGTGTCCCAGGTCTCAGTTATAAGATCCATTTTTGGGGTATGAGAATGCAGTAGATATTAAAAAAAATAAATGTCTGGAGCTCCGTATTCAGGCAGACATGACTTTCATTATCATAAGAAATATAGAGATTATATCATCCTTCCAAATATCGACTAGCCTGGGGGTGAATAGTTTTTGTTGAGTGAGTGAGTAAAACATCATTAGTTTTTTCGTGATCACCATGGGAAAAGCTGACAAGCAGATTTTTCTGTTGGCTGTTATATTTTCGTGACAATTTTGTAAGGCTGTGTTATACAGTTCTGCACATAATGAAACTCCTTTGTAGTTTAGTAACAAGGAAAAATATTATTCCTTTTCTTTTTAACTGTAAATTGATTAGGCTGCTCTGAACCTGGCAAAAGTAACCAGCACGCTCTGTTTTAACATTTTGAATTATTTAATGAAAAGCCTCTAAGGTCTTTGGATTCACAGTCAAATTGCTACAGAGAGTAAATGAGATGAAGGTTTTTCTAGGCTCCATGACAGGTCTATCCCATTTCATCATCTTAACTAAAAAATAATCCTATCTAACTTGAAATCCACAGCAGCAGTAAGTAGAAAATAAATCCAGACCGCAGCTCAGACTTGTAACCTAACAGCCATCATAAATAATCAGAATCTATTTGAAGGTGGAAGATGGGACATTAGAAGCTATTTACACTACTAGAGTGATGCCATTGATCAGTAAGAGCAACCCGTAGATAAGACTCATATGATGTCATGGTTATTTATGATGGGAACTGACAGTAAAGCTACTATAGAACTTTCTTCCCGACAGCTTCATTCATTTCTGTTTGTGATGCATTTCACTGTTAGAGAAGCAATCAATAGCAAAATTGTGGTGATAAAAGTTATTACCGGTTAAATATGTGAAAAATGTGCCTGTGTGTGTGTACGTATATAATGCCAACTATGAGAACATTAAAAAATTAGGTCAGCGGTATTTATTTAATATGTTTTAGTCCAATGTACAGTGGAGCCATTTTGTGTTCTTTGATGGTGCACAGGTACCACGGTCCGATTTATTTTCTAATCTCATCAAACTTATTGTGACCATGAGAAATGCAGCATTGCAAAGATTTAATATAATGTTACAGGTTCTCTGCAGTTTGCCTTATGGCTCACAGCGTGTTGGTGCAGTTCAAAGAGGAGAAAAAAGCCCTTTCAGACCAGTGTCAGACTGGGGATTCTGCTGTTTGTGTCCAGCATTACCTGTTTGCATCCAGTAATTACGAGGGTTTTAGCAGCAAGCAAAGACCTCCACCATGCCCAGTATGCATGCATGAAAATGCTGATTTTATTGCCTGTTTAACTGAAAAAAAAGGCAAGAAACGATTCTTTTCTTCTAAATGCTCTTGGTAGAAGATGGATAATAAAATAAAAGTGGGATAAAGGCCAAGTTAATTTTCCCTATTGAAGAACAGATAAAAAATACATATGGCTTCATAATTACCCTTACGGAGTCTAATTTATAAAATTCTTCACTAAGTTAATTTCCCTTTCTATAGATTAAATCTATCTAAGATTTAATCTTCCTCGATAGGAATCTCTAACCTCAGAGGAACAGGCTTATCTTTAAAACAATCCAGGGTCTATTTTGTATAGTTCCTTTATGTATATGATTGTATGTACCCAGCAGGTCAAAGGCAGTGCTCCCCCAGACCATTGTTGGCCTGGAACAATAAATATTAGACTTAATTTAAATGGGTCAGAGTTCATTCCCATCCACTGCCCATCTATATGGCAAAACTGTCTGATCAGTCACTTAATTGAGACAGAAATAGTCAGTGTCAACAAACTGCTGGGAAATAAAATGTATGTTTGATGGAGCTTCTTCTAAGCCATGACAAACTGACCTCTGATGTTATACATGTGTCTCTCTACAATGTGTAGAAAACGGTGGGATTTTCTGAGCTTTACACTTTGTACCTTGGAATGTGGTTTTCCAGTTAAATAGTGATGTACCTCTTGGTGGGATTTCTTTTTTTTTTTTATGTGACGAAGAAATATTGCCCTTATCAATATTTCACACATTTCAGAGGTAATACTACCTCTATGACTTCACGCTGTTCTCCCCAAATGGTCCCCAGGTTGCACTCAGGAAATGTTATTACAAGACTTTCTGTCGAGTTTTGTGGAAGGATGGGTTCCTGCACCTGGCTGGGAGCAGGGGAGGTCGCACTGGAATTTCAGCTGCTCCCTGATGGCTGCTGATTGTCACCTACAGGGGAACAGCAAACTGCTCAGATGAGGGGGGACAGCTGGGTGGATCACAGACACTGTGTAGGAAACAGGGCAAGCCTTCATTTCGTGGGAGCTTAAGGCTGGTGCTGTGTTAAAACCATCCCAGGGAAAAGTGATTTGGGATGGCACAAAATGTTTTCCAGTGGCACTTTGCCTAAAGTGTCATGACTGGGCAAATTGCCTAGAATTCAGAATTCTCTTCTTGGAAAATGAGGGTAGGGCTTTGCTCTCTTACAGCATCTTCCAGCTGACGTTTCCAGGGCACTTTACAGATATTCTATTTCCCAGCATCAGCATTGTGCATTAGAATTTGCTGTATTTAAATACATAGCAGTGAAAGAAACAGAATACAGAGGGATTAAAATGACCAGTTTCAAACTTGCTACCTAAGGGTGTTAGGTTTATAAACTCTATTTTTCTGTTTCTGAGCAGGCAGCCCAATTCTCAGCGCTGCTCAGCAGCCTCCATTGACTGCAGAAATTATGGGGTGGATAAGTTTGCCTCTTTTGTTGTCAGTGTTTCAGAATGTGCTCGACTCCAGCTGTGTTAGGTATTTTTTGGGTTATTTATGCCCAACAACAGTCATATGTTAATGACCCATCTGTGCTTTGAAGCCAACATGTCTCTGAGGTGAAGTGGTGGAAGAAGGAGGCTGCTATTGGGATGTTATAATGTTAAATATGTGCTGATTGTGTCAGAAAGAAACACAAGGATACACCTTCGTCCAGAGGCTGTTGTCACTTGTGACGGTGGCAGATGCACTCTTGTGCAAGGAAGTGGCCAAATCTGCAGCACCAGAGGGTCTCAGTGCCAAACATTTTACTCTTGCATACAAACTGTACTAATTATGATTTAATTTTTACTTGGTTTTCTCTAGTCACTAACAAGGCAGCCCTGTTGAATACAACCAATCAGTAGAAAATTGCTCCAGTTGTGTTATTCCAAGTGGATTGGAGTAGAGAGGAATTAACTACCTATTAAAGGAAAAAAAGAAAAAAACAAACCCAAAAGCTTTTTTTGTATTTGTATGAAAGCTAGGTATATTTTGTGCAGGCTCATCCTCACTAGCTGAACACTGAAATTCTCCGCTGACCTGGATAATCACCTCCTTTGGAAACAAATGAGCTGCTCCTGTGTGATTATAAACACATTTTACAACAGTTTTAAGATAAAAAACGCCCTATCCCTCATCTCCTTTGCAGGCAATAGCACAAGTCCCTTGAGCTCAAATTTTCAGAAGTTGCCACCAAGTTCTTCCACGTGATGTTTTTTAGCAGAGCCAAGTATCCGACTCCTGCAGGGACTGTAACCCGGAGCTGCCGGGGTCAGACCACTAGCCAAGTCAGCTCGTGCTGACTGGAGAAATAAATCCCACTAGAGGAGGCTACATCTGAAAATGTGGCTCTTGTACACGTGTTTTTTCGTCTGTAATCAAAGGATGCATTGGGTGCTTGGGGTTTTTGCGCGATTGACTGAATTAATAATGTAAAAATTGATTGAAATGTAAGTTCTTAGTGAGAACGCGCCGTGTAAGAAGGGGGTCTAGTCCTCCTTTTGAAGACAAATGTGGCAGAGATCCCTTTCAGTTAATATGAATGCCTTTTTCATCATTTGGAATGATCCAAATTTCTAGTGAAGGTGAGTTTACCACGTTAGGGCTGAGCTTGGGAGCTGCTGCTGGGCACAATCACTGCTGAATGAAGGGCAAAACATGCACAGCAACACCAGACCCTGGATCCAGGATCCTGGATCCACATTTGGACTGTTGCACTCCATTCATGAAAAACACTGCCTTTAAAGGGCAGGAAAGCTCTGCAATGCTTAATATAAAAAAAAGGTGCCTTTGTCAGCATTTATTAGTAGACCATGTTGTCTATTTTATTGCAGCATATGGGTTGTGGTCTCTGAGCTCACATCATCTTTATTCTTGGGCAACTTAGACCTCTCTAAGTTAAAATCTCTCTAAATTAGCCCCAATATGAGTAAGGGCTTCCATGGCACCCTCTGTTTCTTTTCTTATTCTGTTTAGTTTTCCCTCAAGTTTTCTTGCTTTCTTAACTACGAAAGTATCTTTAAGTAGTAGAAACCCCCATACGACACAGATAAGCTGCAAACAAAGATCTCTGCAGCTCAGGGAATTTGACCCAGAAGCCCATTTATCTGTGGATGTCTCTGCTGCTCCTACAGCCAGGAATTTGTCCCTGCAGATTGGTGCTAACAAATGCAGTTGCTCAGGGTGCCCCATTTGCACACACACATGCATTTATCCAGATGTTTGAAACACATCTTTCTTTTAATGGTGTGTTGATGAATTACGATGGTGTATTTTGACATATTGAGGAAGGGGAATTTTGTCTTACATGAAACAGTTGGGAGAAATGAAAATGAAAGGTAAATGCTGGACAAAATATTTGGAGGAACCTGGCTGGGAGCTGGTCCTTGCTCAGAAAGGTGTTCTGAAGGCAGAAGGGGCTGGTGTGCAGAACACTCCTCCTGGGGGCTGCAGGAGCCTCAGCACCAGCCAACATCCTCCAGAGACCATCAGTGCACCTCCCCATCTGCAGGAGCTGCTGGAGACCTGACTGAGGTCCAGGAGAGTTGATAATTAACATGAAGGGGTTGGTTGATGCAATGTACCTGTTTGCTGCTTTCTCTCTCTAAGCCCTGGCTGCGGGTGGTGGCCAGTCAAGCAAGTGCAGGTTTCCAAATGCTGCATCTTTGTGTAAGCTCAGCAAAATGAGCACTTCAAGGAACTTGAAGCAATTTAAAATTCTGCTTGTTCTACTCTTGGGACAAGACACTAGTTTTGATAACTCGGTGTTTCCCTTTCCCGCCTGCATTGGACTGCAATAATCTTTTCAAAGTTTGGAGTTTTTCACAAGGCTACACTTCCAACACTAATTTTTTCCCTAATTTTACCTTCCTCAGTTGCCCTAAATTGCAGAAATTTAGAGGTTATGAAGAACGCAAAAATTTTCCTATAGAAAATGCACCCATAAGGAAAAGTTTGGGTTATCTTGGAATCCTACCAACCTTGATTGTGTCCTTTTCAGATGCATTTTAAGCCATCTCTACAGTTTGTGTAAATTACACACACAATATGGGCGTGTGAATGCATTAAATATGCTCTCATAGGTTTGCCTGTCATATCATAAAAGCAGCAATAAAATACTGAGAGTATGTTATACTTATTAATGTACGTTTATAATATACAATCATTAATCACAAAATACTAATAACGGGCTTTTTTATCGTGTTGAGGCAAAACTTGCCAGCCCTGACTGTTATGGTTGACTTTACAACCACATGCCTGTCAGCTCTAAACACGGTGCAGGGAATATTTCATGGGGAAAATGCAAGGTCCCTAAAACATCTGGTTGTAAACCTGCAGTAGGGTCTGAAGCAATAATAAAGCTTGTGATGGATGAGTCACGTGAAGCTTCCTTCACCAAAAAATCTGTTGCATTTCAGGCTTATTCTTCTCTAATAAAAGACTTTCAGGACCTGGACAATAGCTGGAGCTTTCCCCTTATTCTCAGGGGTGAATGGCAGCACGGGCAGGGCACAGCTCTGCACTGGGGCACAGGAGATGTCCTGCTTTCCCAGAGCTGTGGGATGAGAGTGACCCCAGCCCCATGCTCATCCCAGGGCCCCTCTCAAGGCTCCAGGTGAGACAAAAACTTTTTCAGGAGCAGGAATCCCTCCTCCAGCTCCTCCCACACCTGCCAGCCCTTTGCATCTGCTAAAGGCTTCTTGCTGGATGAGGACACAGACCTGCCCTGTGATTCGGTGGTTGCTGCCCCACAGCCCATTTTTCCTCTTTTTCATCCTCGAGGATGACCACAATGCTGGAAGGCAGATGAGGATTTTCCCTTGGGTGCCACCCAGCCCCTGCTGAGTCTGCTGGGATCAGTGCCCAGAGCTGAGGGCTGTGGATTTGCCTCTTGGATGGTGCTGTTAAGCTGCTGATGAGCTGCCTTATTAATTCAGATTTCATTTCTCTCCAACTGGCCTTTGATTCATAGGATTTTTGTCTGTTTGAGAGCAAGATTCTGTGAAAACACCTCAAATCCATTTTACAGGCAAGTGGAGAGTTTTCCCATAGCCATGTGTTTCCTATGTAAATGTATGTGGTGACCTTGGAGCCATCCAAATCCCTGTGCACATCTCACTTGCTCACTGGTGCTTTTTTTTTTTGATGAATCAGAAGTAAAATCAAAAGCCTCTTTGAGGATTACTGAAAAGGAATTCCACATGTGTTAGTGTGTGTGCACAGCCCATTTATTTCAGAGCCCAATCTCACTAAAATCAAATGAGTATAATCTGAACATGCTTTTAAAAGATTAAAACCCCAAAAGATGAAACTGGAAAACCTTTTGAGTTTTTACAAGAGACAAGCAATTTATGTGGTCCATCGCATGCATTTTCAGACCAGTGTTTTTAGAGCAGATTTTTAGAGTAACAAGACAGAACCGGAGTTTCATCATGGACTATAGACCTCAACAAGATACAGCAGTCCAAGCAAAATTACTGGGGGAAAACATGCAATTATCCATTGTCAGTATGGATCTGTAGAACTGGCTGTGCTGTTTTCTAGAGATATATTGCTCTTTTTTGATAATGAAGGTTTTTTCTTCTCACAGCCAGATGTACTGCTCTGATATAATTGAGAATATTTCTACTGCCTGAGTTTGGAACAGGACACCTGTGTTGGTAGAAAATGCCTAATGTGCTTTAACCACTTCTACCTCATTGCCCAACAGATTTACAAGGACCAACGGGGTGGTGACAACCCAGTTTGGCAGAGTAGGTGATCCATCTCTTTCAGCATGCAGGGAAATTGCTATTCACAGAAATCTCCATTGTGCTGGGATGGTCTCACATGTGTAGAAACACCACGAACACTGTTACTTCCAGAGAATGCTTTTTTCCCCAAGTATTGAGCAAGATTATGACCCAGAGTGAGTCAGCACATGGAAGTGTGATAGGGACGCTCCCAAGGACGCCCTGGAGTCAAGGCAAAGGTTAGTGGAACAGACCTAGATTGTCATTCCCATCTGAGACAAGGGTTTTATCTGTGTAAACCACATCTTATTGCTCCTCATTAACAGCATCACCGCTTTGATTGGAATTAATTTTATCGTATCTAGAGATAACGCAAACACTGGCGCACCTTTCCCAGGAACATCACCTTCCTGGAGGTGGCTGCATTCTCCTTGCCAGATGAGCAAATTCTAGTGTCTGCTGCAAAGCCAATTGCCTGCATGCAAATAATCCCGACCAAGTTCTGCCCAATCTGCATTCGGAAATTATTATTTTATTATTAACAAACACAAAGGTCGAAAAATTCGTTTAGATAAGTCTGCTCCTCTGGGTTAGTCAATCTTCAAGCCAGGAAACACCATCACTGGTCTAATGGTCTTTTATGATTTCCCGAAAGACCCTCTTATCACAGTCATAGTTTGTGAAAGTGGACTTTCTACCTTCTGATATAAAAAGGATAATGTCTATTCAGTGCAAGCCTCAGCCTGTTTAAACGAGGTAGAAGCAGCACATCATCTGCCCATCTACTTTCTCCCTATTGTTTGAATTTTGGAAGCATGTATCAAGCTTTTCTCAATGAATATAAGAAAGTTTCTGCACTTTGTGTGACCCTGCTGAACTCTGCAACACTGACTTCTCAACACCCCTGCTGAAAAAAGCCACTAAATCTTACAAACTATCTCTTTGTTGTCTCTTGCTTTTTCCCAGCCCCTCCTTCCAATCTTACCCAGCCAGTTGAGCTGCACTTTTCACCTCCTCTGTTGACATGAAATGAAGTAATCACATTTATTTGAATATTCACTACAGATCTTGTCATCATCCCAGTTTATTAGCCAAGAAGATAGTGTTTCAAGAGCAAGTCTTAAAACTTTACTACATGGATCCACTCAGTTGCTAAAAGCAAAATAAGTGAATTAAAACCTCAATTCATTAAGCAAATAAATGTCATGTAGACACACCACTGAAATCAAGCCATGAAAGCTAATGAGCCTGCAAAACAGAAGGACAGAGCCTGGAAAAGGTCCTAAAGCCATCTCCAAAGAATCCCAGGTAGCTCTGTTAGGATGCTGCCACAGCCAGTTCCTCTGCAGAGCCTGGCTCACTCATCCACCACAGGGAAAAGGGGGAATCCACAGGCATGAATGAGAGCACTTCCAGCTACAGGCAGAAAAGGTTGGGAAATACATGCTACGTTTTTATTTAAGTACAAATGGATGTAAAAAAATTAAACACAAAGAGCTACAGCTTTTGGGATGCAGCGAGTGCCGTGCAATGGTTTACAGATTTTCTGTTTCCACTGCCATGTTACTGATCTTGGGATGTAAAAATCACTTACTGAGGTACTTACTTAAATACACAAAAAAGAGAGACAGATATAGAATGTTAATGCTTCCCTTGTTGTACAGGCAAAATACATGATGCACACATTATACATAGCGCAGTGTCTGGTCTTTAATTTGTACAAATAATTTCGAATCTACAGAGGAAATGATGGATCCTATCTTTGGGTGAAATATTGCTCTCTCTCTCTGCCAGTCCCATTCAGTCCAGCAGCACATCTGCACTGAATGAAGACTACCCCTGAGAGAAGGTGGAATTTAAAGCAAGCAAGAGAAAACCAAATTTTAAACACCTTTGGAAGAGCACAGGGTCATGACCTTGATTTGTATCTGTTCTGAGGACAGAGGAGTCAGTCTTTAAGTCTGTCACTAAAGCACTTTCCTCAATTTTTAGATTTACTGGGGAGTTGTTAAGATAAGGACAGGGAGCATGATGAGAGGCAGGGCCCATTCCCCTAATAAAAGAAGTGAGAGTGTCTTTCCAGTTGCTCTCTCTGTAATATTTACACAAGACCCGAGCAGAATTCAAATCTACAAGATCATTTCTGGAGTTTCCAAGGAGGGGCCAAAACCACATCTTTTAAATAAAGAGTGGTGGAATCAAGCCTTCAAGATCCAGAGATTAGTGAAGATTAAGGATGCTGTGCACCTCCCCAGAAAGAGGATAAAAATGTGTAAAAAACTTTATAAATTTTAGTTGAATAGTTAACACTGTAGATCTGAAATACTGTAGTAATAATGATACTATGACAATAGTGAGAACTCAGTTAAGCGAGTCAGTCTGGACTGTAGGACCAACTCTAAAATTCTGCTTTTTGCTTGCTCTCCAATCTTTAAATTTCTCATGAGCCCAGCACAGCGATGGAGTGGCATAGTTCTCCTGTCTAAACCTGAGTGTTTAGGCTGTTTTAACATTAATCCCTTTTGCTTTTGATTTTTCAAAATCAAAAGGGAAATTTGAAATGCCGTTCCTCACTCTAAGACAGCAATTCCAGGGGAGTTTTTATTCTGGCTAATGTGCAGAATAAATGCTTTTGAACCATGGTTTTGTTTTTCCAATTTACAAACAAGCAAAATGAACCATTGTTTTAACAGTACTGAGTAATTCTAAACACAAGGCGATTATTTCTGCAGTTTATTTTTTCACCACATGAGTGTTAAGGGTTAACAGTTCCCCTGCATATAACTGACAGCGGTAATATTCTCCTTAGTCCAAAGCGGAAGAAGAGGGGAGTTGCTTGTTGTTATAAAAGCAGGGAATTTCTGGATCTTAGTAAAATAAACCAGGACTTTGTTTCTTGAGGTAATTATTCTCTGGAGAGAGAATAGGAAAGATGGAGGCAATTAGGAGTGACCTTGCATCACTGGATTGTTGAGAACTTCTGGATCAGTGGCTGATATTTTCATAACTCCATTTAAGCAAAGCTTTTTAAAGCTTTCTTGCCACCACTAGAGAAAACAGAGCATTTAATGGCTGGTCAGGAGCCTGCTGGCATTAAGGCTCTCACCACGTGCTTGTGTGGGGCGAAGTGTGGAGCTGGGAGGAGCACAAGGAAGTTGGGATGAGCCCAGGAACAGCTCTCAGGGGCCACAGTTGCCCCACAGGGAGAGGGAGATGAGCTTTTGCGTAGTCCTACCCTGCACAGGGCATCTTTTTTGGGGGGCTTATCCCACCCCAGGCTCTGCTAAGGCAAAGTTGTGCAGGTTGTTGTGTCCCTCGGGTGGCCGAGGTCACCCCGTTTACTGGAACAGCCAGGAGAAATAAACCTGGGAAGGAGAAGGAAACCTGGGAGCACTTTTCTGTGACCTCCACCTAACCCCTTTTAAGCAGAGATTTGCGTTCTGGTGGGTATTTTTTTCGTCCTTCTGAAAACTGTCTTTTGAGTGTTATCATTTAAGAAGCGTGTTTAACTTTTATGTGTGAAGTTGGCAATGAATTACTATAAAGCAAATAAAACTGTCCTAGCAGCCTGAAAGTGGTGATATAGCAGATAGCATTCACACCCTCATCTTTGTATTCCCTTCCTTCAAGGATATCAGTAGGCAAACAAGGCTGAGTCTCTAATATGTTTAATAAAGGAGCAATTTCTTAAGTTTCCTGGCCCAGCTGTGGCAAAGGTAACGCACTCGTCCCCTTGCTCTGCTCCAGACTCATGCCCTGGGGATGGTGGGATGCAACAACTCTTGCCCCCAAGAGTCAGATTTTGGATCACTGATTTGGGAGCTCTTTTCTGACTGATGAGTAAAATCCCCAAAATAACCAACAGGTTGTAGCCCAGTAGTGCAAGCAGCTTCAGCAACACAAGCACACCTTTCTCCGGCGTGTTTGTCAACTACTGTCACTTTTGTAATGTGATTTTGTCGGAGTCCAGGGGAGTCACATGAAATCTGTGTCCCCGGATGGCAGATGCGTGTAAGGACCTATCTCTGTATCACATACCGCTGCAGAGGAGGTTACTGTGCAAAAAGGCATGCAAATTTTTTTCATAGCTTTCATGTTGTTTGGTTTGTTTGATGTTCTTCTAGCTCTGGCAGACTGCAGCAAATGGTTTTCTCTCACAGAGGCCACCACCTTTTGAATGATATAAAGGAGTTGCTCTGTTCTCCTGAGCTGTTTTTCTGCTATATATTTACTTAACAATCTCGTTTTCTGAGGAGTTGTTGAAAGAACAGGAGTTTGTAAATTATACAACACTAAGCAGTGGATAGAGTCCATGGCTTTGAGCCCAGACACTGTCAAATGCTTCTCCTCATTCTGGCTGGTTTGAGAAAATCATTGCAAATTACAGAAGTATCAACATTTTTTAAATTATTATTTAAATATTTTGTTTCTTTGTTTTTGCTTAGTATATTCTTTCTTCCCTACATAGCTGACAACCAATGTTCAGGAGGGGTTGGAACTGGGTTGTTGCACATATGGAAGTGAACATCTGTGGTCTCAATTATTGAAAAATTAGAAAAGTTTAAAAATAAAAATAAAATGAATGTTAGATCTCCAAGCTCACTCTCTTGCTATTTGTTTTCTTTGTGCATTAGAAGTAAAAATGCCTTCTGTCATAATAATAATAATTCTCTGCACTGTTATCCCGGGATCTCAAATTACTGGATACACATAAAAGTGTTATGTTTTCTAACACGCTCGCGAAATTAAGTCTTACACCCCGTTCCCACTTTCCAGATGGCAAAACTTCGCTGCAGAAACGAATGCGCTCAACGCCGTGCAGACACTTCCAGAGAAACTGGAGAGAAAGCCACCACCAGCCTTCCCTTCTCCCAGTTAGCAGCAGGACAGGGCTCTTCCCTCGCAGCTCCGGGTGCGAGCGGGAGCGGGGCTGCGGTGCCCTGGGGAGCGCAGGGTGGCTGCTGCTGCTCTGCTGCGGGGCTGGGTGACAGCATCCGGCCCCACCGGGGCTGAGCTGGCACAGGGACATGGCTGGGGCTCTGTGTATGTGTGTGTCGTGTTTTCCTCCTGCGGTTCTCCCTCCCGGCCGGCCCCGAGGGCTCGGCCCCAGCCTGTGCCATCTGGAGCATCCTTGAAAATCGCTTTGGACATCTCGCTATGAATCATACCTAGATCCTGTTTCTGCCAGCGGAAATCACGGCATGGAAATCAGTCTGTGCTTCAGGAGCTATGGCTGGGCTCCCAGGGAGCAGGAGCCAGCCCGGGCTGTGTGCTCAGGGCTGCAGGAGCTGTGTTTGGGGCACAGGCACCGGCATTTTGTCCTCGACCACATCCTGGGCTATCAGCTTGTGCATCTCTGCACTGCCATTTATGAGAATTAATGGTGTTCCTTCCTGTTTAGGTAAACAGTTTATCCGTCTGAGATGGAAGGTTTCTCAGCTTTCCACTTGGTTTACAGATATATAACTTAAAAGTTCCATTATTGCGGTTGTTGCTGCGGACTCTTCTGAACTGAAGCCATTGTATACAATATATCCCCAGCTCTTCTTTCGTTGTATAATGTTAGAACAATCCATCATCTGCATGACAAAGATTTTTTTTTTAATTTTTTCTTTTTACTTTCTTGATGCAAGTATGGGAAATTTCCTTCCACTAACAGGCATAACTAAATGTGATGTCCCTCTGCCAAAGCTTGCTGTGGCACTGAGCACACATCTCTGCCTATAGCCATTTAATTATGCAATGATCCCTTCCACCAAACCACTCCAAGAGCAGGAGTAATACATACCTCAGTGGCAGTGAGAGTACTCATTGATAAGATTTGATTTTGTAGAATAAATAAGTAATTTATTGTGGTTTTAGTTGTTACTTTTATAGATCATAAATTAGTTCATATGCTGGCAGAAAAAATTCCTTACCAGCTAGGTGCTTATAAATAGGTTTTACTGAAACAGGGTATTTTTAGGTTTACTCCAGTAAAACTTTCAAGCACATGCCTGAACAACCTGCTCCAGACACTGAGTTCAGTGCTAAAGCCAGGCCCACACTCATTATTCCCATTGACTTGCTCTGCCATAGGCACAATTTCCCTCCAGAAAATAAAATATTAATAAAATCTCTTCCTTTAGGACTATCTGGGTGCTGAGCTGGTCTGGTTGTGCTGGCTGTGGGTCAGTGCCTGTGAATCACTTGTGAGCTGGTGACACCAGTTTTGTGTCTCTCCTTCCTGGCAGTGTTACCCACTCAGCTGCAAACTGAAAAAACTCTGCATTTTCCCCCTGGAAACTCCACCAACAGGCACAGACCCACTCAATGCACAACAGGGACCCCGTCCCAGTTATCATTTTTGGATGTGGGAATGATGAGGATCCTCTGGTCCAGGGCTGGGGAGAAACAGGGGCAAGGGCAGAGCGCTGATTAATGCCTCGGGCTGGGGCCTGATTAACCTGGCCCTGATTAATGACATCCTGTGTGTGCTTGAGTCACACAGCTCTGTGCCTCACCT
The DNA here is from genome assembly GCA_013398115.1 of Falcunculus frontatus. Classification (NCBI taxonomy): domain Eukaryota; kingdom Metazoa; phylum Chordata; class Aves; order Passeriformes; genus Falcunculus; species Falcunculus frontatus. The sequence continues at coordinate 303,331 of VZRV01007514.1, forward strand.
CCTTAGGGTGCTGAGGACAAACACCTGCCCTGCTGGGCCACTCTGTGATCACCAAGGCTTGGGAGAAATGGCTCAGAGATCCTCAGGAGGAAGCAGTCCCACAGATGTGAGGTGTCTTTATTGGTAACAATAAAAGGGTTTTATCATTTCCTCGTGCCGAGTTCGACATGGGCAGAGCACAAAGTCACACTGGTCTTTTTCTAATGAGTAAGTGGTGCAATTTATAATAGCCCCATAAAGATAGTCTTCCTCACCCACATTAAAGTATTTTGCAAACTAATCATAACCATACTTGCAACTGATTCCACTTCACTATCAGGTAGTGATAAAGTACACTTCAGTCTCACTTTCTGCTTTTTGATGTGATTACAGGTAGAAACCCAGCAGTTAAGCTCAGATTTCAGTGCACTTTCCAGCTCAGACCTAAAACTCTGCAGGTCTAATATACTCTCTGCATCATACAAAGCATCCTCGGTCCTGTACTTGGTGTGCGGGGAGGAGATGGTATAATTTGGTTTAAATCATATTTGGAATTTTGTTTAGTTAATCAAATTTACTTGTGAATGCAGACTGGTGTTTCAAGGGGATTGCTTTGTACCTGCTGTTATGAAAGTCAGCAGAAAAATATTGTTGTTGGCTACTGTCCTGATTAACCCAGACATTTCAATGTGTGTTATGGTAGGTCATTTGATGGATAGTCACCTGTACCCTGTGATCAGCTCCGAGCTGGCCACTGGGGCTGAACTTTAGCAGCTAGGTGTCATAATTTCCCATCTTTTGCTTGATTAATGTTTCCTTTTGAGATCTAAATGGAAAGTGTCTGGAGAGATCTTTCTCCATTTACTGTCCAGTCTGCATTAGTGGGAAAGAACTGCAGGGGCTTTTCAGTGAAAAGATCCTGTGAAGAATACAGTGTGGAGAATCTTTGTGTGTTGGTCGCTTTCCTCCTGGTTTGTAGGAAGGGAGCCTTGCATGGTTTGTGTGCTCAGAGCAGCTCTAGCATGTACCTTGCCCTTGTGTGTACATTCAGGTAAAAGTTCTGTGACTGAAACACCACATGGTGATGCCTGAGCTGCTGCAGGTTCTGAAAGGGGCTGGGAGTGATCCTTTGGGAATTAATTGGGAGCAATAGAATACCTGCAGGAGCGTTTAAAAATTCATAGAAAGGGCAATTGTCATATTTTATATTCCTCAGTATTATTTTCTATAATTTCAGGTGATTCTAATATAGTCTATGGACTTCTGCTAGGTAACTCCTCCTTCCTGATTCCATTACTATTGGAGTCCAGAGGACTTTTCCATTCTCCTAGCTCAGACTCTGGGTAAGGAATGTAACATCTTCAAGGCTCTTTGCCTTAGACCAGTGGATGCTGATGCCACTACTTTCAGCAGTGTCTTCAGATACCTCTCTGTTCTTCTTACCTTAAATAATTCCTTGATTTTCACATTGTAATAAAATTTCTTCATAGTTGCAAGCTCTCACTGATCACCACCCAATAGCACAGATCTCTGCAAATAAAGCGGGTGTTTTGGGCACCCATATTAAAGCCAGAAAAGTAAATGCAGATCTTTGTAGATCTCGGGTTCGTTGTTGAGGTTTTCATCCATGATGAAACAAGAGGAATAATATCGACAGGAAGTAGCAGGGGTATAAAAAATGCTAATTCTAGCTTAAAGTATGTATGCAAGTCCGCTGAGTTTTAAACAGTTTGGCTGGAGGCTTTGAATTCAGGTCTCTGAGACAGAGTTAAAATCTGGAGTCTGAAGTGTTGGGTCATTAAAATGAGAGGGGGGAAAAAAAGGCCTCTTGTAACAGGTGAGCTGAAACAAGAACAAAGGGTCTATAAAAGGAGCCAGGTGAAGCACTGAGGAGATAAGGAGTGATCTTCCTGTTCACTCACTGCCATAACTGAAAGGATAATTTTTTTTTTTTTTTAATAGGTAGGGTAAGAAATGATACTAAACCCTCTTCCACAAGTATAGTGCTAATCATCCCTTCCTGACCCTGGGAGAATCATCTCCCGCCGTTCGGTAGGCTTGGCCTGAGACTTGAATTACTCTTGTAAATCCTTTTAATTTGTTCAAGAGTTTATAGCTCTGTCATAAACATTGCTCCCAAGCTGCTGTTCACCCAGTAAGATCCTTTACAATATTCCTTACAAAAGCTGCCAGTATTTTCTTCCTTTGTGAGGATTTGAGTATTTTCACCTGTTTGCATGGTGGAGCTGATGCACGGATCTGGAGCCAGCCCTGCTCTGTGCCACACCTGGATGCGATGGCTTGAGCCCTGATTGCACAAGGACGGGCTGAGTTTCCAGAGCCACGTTGTTCAGTGCTGCAGGTAAGAAAATGCCTGTTTTTAATTAAGAAATACAGCCTTTGGGGCAGAAATACTTGGAAGTGTGTGAGCAGAGGGCTTTCCAAAGGTGCTTTCATAGACAAAATGCTGCCCTTTCTCTGTCTAATCCCGAAGACAGTTTTATTTCCCATTAGTTCCCACCTTGGAGAATCAGGTCCCATCAGAGCACACGGCTGGTGCCAAGGGCCTTGTGGGCACATGGCAGTGCTTGGGTCTCCCAGCAGCCGGGAGGAAGAAGGGAAGAAATTCCGGGAGGCAGTTGCTGGGAGGGGAGGCAGTGCCAAAAAACCGTTGAAACTTTATTGGCAGTGAAGCAGGATTGTTTGGGAAGGGGGATGGAAGGCTCCCCGTGATTCATAGGACTTGAACGCAGTTGTCTGTTCATCTGGTCGCATTATCTGTGCCTTCATCTGGCCGTGAGAAGAGGTGTGCTGCAGGGTACAGGGGCAGGCTGTGTGCCACTGTCCTTGAGCTATCTCATATCCTTCTCCGTGAGATCTTGTGACAATTCGTATTACCGTGAGTCATTGTTTCTTTAAAGCTCATTACTGGCAAGGGCTCGTAGCGAGACACCGAAGTGGCATTGTGTTATCTATGCTTAACGGGGCTATTAATGTCTGTCACCACTGAAGTGTCATCCAGCAGAAATGTAATTCTGGGTTTCGGGTGCTGAGTCGCAGAGGTATGTTCAGCCTTTGTGTCCAGCCAGGCTGAAACTCAGCACTGTCAAGTGGTGTCTCAACTTACCATGTCGGTATTAAAAGGTTTTGGTTACACTCTAATGTATCTGTATAGTCGTGTCAGGGCCAGGAAGGATTGAGGAATATTCTTCAGAAATCAGTTCTCAGGCCATATGAGCACCAAATCTTTGCTTAACTAAATCCACCATGGTCATCTCTGCTGCTTCTTTGTTTGAAGTTTTATTTCATAGCTCTGTATCACTGGTAAAATGAGTGTCACGATGCCTGGGGCTTCACAGGCCTCTCTTCCACCGTGGGTATGATGGGAGAAGAGGTTTGTCGGAGTGGCATCATCACAGGGATACAGTCAAAACCACTCCTCAGTTCTTGCAGGAGCACAGCCTGTCCTTTACCCAATCCCTAACTTTCTGTTTCCTTCTTTCCCCCAGTGTTTCCCGGCACCCAGTCACTCTATAACAAATTACTTGTGGGTTATTGTATTACAATTCTCCACCTGAATTAGGATTTTCTTAGGCTTCATCCATCAAGCATTTGATTCCTCTAGAGTACAGACAGAATAAAATTAGTCTGCCATTGCAGAAGAGGGAGTGACCTGCACATTTCTCTTCTAAACACAACCACTTTAAGAGATCCACACACCTCCATCCCTCCTGCCAAGGGTCCCACGAAGGGGACCATGGCACTTGAAGGGCACCAGCTTCTCAGCACAACATCAGCAGAAAGTCTTGCTCAAAGCAAGGCACAGTTGGGCAGCTGCAGCTTGGGAAAGTTTCTGTGTTCCTGCCTCTTTTTTAATAAACTATAAACTATTTTCACACCTCTGCCCAGACTTCTTTCACACTTCTGCCTACATATTTCTCTGCTTTTTACCATTGCCTCTGACACATGCCTCTGAAAACACCTTGGACTGGTTGTAATTCTAGTACACTGATACTTATCAACATAACATTTATTTTGCTTTGCAATCTTCTTTGAATCCAGAGCAAATTTTCTTTTATTTTCCTTCTTTTTTTTTTTAAGGTCTGGTGTATGGCTAAAGACAATAAACCTGCCCAAATATTTGCTGTCAGAAAAGATATTTCTGGCACTGGCTGCCTTTTCTCATGTTTACAAAACAGAAATAGAAAAAATAACAAGTAGACAACACACATTAGTGCAGCAGTAACCTTTACATTTACCCTCAGCTTTTTTTTTTTAATATGTATATATAGGTATTTTGCCTTCTAAAGCAATTAAAGGAGGGAAAGCACGATAAGGCTTTTTTGTCACCAATAATGTGATATTTTTCTAGCAGAAACTTGGGGCCTTTTGCTAAACCCTTGAGGTGATTGTTCTGGTGGATTTAGAGGTTTTCTTGGTTTCATGTAGGGTTAGGATATCGAAGTGCCATCTACAATAACTTCCTTGTTCTCCTGTAATTTTCCTTTGGCATGTGTTTGATACCAGCAGGCTTGTCCATTCCCATCTGCTCTGTATTGGTTTTATGCAAATTCTCTCTCATCCCTCTGCAAGTCCTTTCAAGTTAAAATATTGCTTCCTCATGCCCGCTTATATTACTTGTAATTCCTGCACAGTGACCTGCTAGCCACCCATATATTGGGCACAAAAGGCATAATCTGTGTGAATCAGATATCTCTTATCTCGTCCCTGTTTGCATTATACATTCCCCTCACAATACACTTTTTCCACAATGCTCATCCATTTAATGCCCAAATACCTGAGGTCTCTTATTTCTGTCCAACATGCTCGTTGCATTACTCACGGGGAACTGATGAGCAGGGAGATAAAAAGACTTTCTGTAGGTGGTACAAGGAGCTGTGCCCTGGCCAGAAAAAAAAATAGCTGAGTCCCAGCTCTGTGATTTCACTGGATTTAACAGGAAAAATTTCCCTCTCAATACATTTGCTTCCTGCAGCAGCCCTGTTTTGGGTGTAAAGAAAGCCCATCACTGGCAGTGGGAGCAGGTGACCTTTTCTGTATGAAATTCTCTATTTTATCCTACAGAATTCCTGAAGCAGATTTTTAAAATTTTCTTTTTGTGATAAGAGTATATCCTAAGGCTTGCTTCAGATTTCAATAGTATAATGCTGGTTTGCCTTGAAAAAGTTTAGATGGCCTTGAAAGATTTTGTTAAAAATTGTGGTGTTCTGGCCTGCAAAGAGTTGAGTAACTGTGGAGACACCAGGGAGAGAGCAGAGTTTGCTGTTGGAATAATTTACTGAATGTTGCTGTTGGTCCCAGATCTGCAAAATCTGTTCTCTCATTAAGTCTGACAAACAAGAGCAAATACCAAAGGTAGAAATAACTTATTTTAATTATGAAATTTTGTTAATCACTTGGTTGCATTTGTTACAGGATAGGAGAAAAAAATTAATCAGTGACATAAAATATGAATGATTCAAATGCCTGTAACATATGAAATAATTTCTCCCACTTAAATTTTCAGAGAAATATACTTTTCATGTTTTGTTACGTAGCTTTTTTGTTGGACTGTTTTATAAATTTCATTGTTTCTAAGAACATTACTGTTGATGTCAAAAGAAAAGCCATGGGCAGTCTAGATTTGGTATCAACACTACTAATGCTTAAATTACCAGAAAAAGGAAAAGATAGGAATTTATTTAACTACTTTGGTGCCCGACAAAAGACAGTCTGCTACTATATCAAATGCACTGTGTGCTCTTTAGTACCCTGTCTGATCACAAATGAGGTTTTAGGCTTCAAAGAAGGGCCACCACATTAGAGAGCCAGAAATATGCCATTAACCATAGGGCCATTTCCAGAATTTTGCTTCCACTCTTGGTTATTATCAAGAGATATGGATGTACACGGAAGCCTACCCCAGACGTGATTCATAAACATAGAGTTTCTGAACGGCTCTGATTCTTTCTCTTGTAGTGGTGTAAATTTGAAGTATTCTCACAGAGCAGAAATGCAAAAATTGTGATATTTACCAAAATATCAGATGAAAATACGATAATGGTTCCTTCTGGCCTTGGCGTCTCTGCCTTTAGGAGTTCTAGCACTGTAATATAGAAATAAATAAGGCGAGGATGATTCTGACTTAATATTCTGTTCCTGTCTGAATTCTGTAACAGAGTTGCAGACTTGCCCTCACTTCTCAGCTACCTCTGTGTAGATGGAGCATTCAGTAAATATGCTCAAGATACATGGACTGCAATTAAAACAGCCTGTAAGAATGTAAGAGCCTAATGGTCTAATTTTTCAGTTATGTCAGTGTCTGTGGGAACTGAGGTTATTATCTTCCAGAAGGCACCTTCCAGACAGCAGGGCCCGAGTCAGACAGGAATCTGGGTTTGCAGGAAGCAGGGACTCGGCTCCAGAGACAGCACTTTAATGTGAGTGCTGTAATGTGCCCTGTCCCACAGGGAAGGGCAGCACAGATAATGCTCACAGCACATGCAGAATTCACCTCTGGTGCCTCTAAGCAGCCAGCTTCTAGATCAGAAGGTTTTGGCCCTTTATTTCCAACAGAAGGTAGCATCTGGGTTAACCAGCCTAAATTTGTGAGAGTCCACGGAAGTGTAAAAAGGGAGGGTGGTTTCGGACACAGCAGAAGACAAGGCCATAAGCCATGTTCAGGAGATTGCCACTTTGCTTCCCACTAGACCAAAGCTGTGGGTCACCTGCAGTCCATCCCAGCTCTCTGTGTGTCCTCTCATGGCTTCAGCTTCCCTGCAAACCTCCCTCCATCCCCTGCAGGGTGTTAGCCCAGGGCAGCACCAGCAGTATGGAAACCAGTCTGGTGCATCTTTGGACAGTGGGTAAAGCACAGTGTTCTCGTGTCAGTGTTTGCCACACGTGGTCCTTACATATCTCTGAGGGGCAGAATAGCACAGAGGGAGAAACTTTCGTCTTGTCCTCATATAGCCTGACTTTTCCAAGGCTGAGTGTTTCCACTAAAGCTGGTCATACAGGATTGGTGTCAAAGGGGTGTTCAGATGTTCAGGGCTGATAAAAAGCAGTTTGCCAGCATTCAGAGCCCTCAGGTCCATGTTCAAATTAAAAAAGAGACCAGCAAAGTTAAAATAGTTGAGGTACAAAAAGAAAAAGGAAAAACCTCCTCAGTTATCTATGATAACACTATTGTTTTCATTTTTTATTATCTTGCTTGCTACACGCCAATGAGAAACAACCACAGATCGTCAATAAGGTTTTTAATTGCAAAGATTTCCTGTGACGTGAGTGTTAATGAATGTCAAGGCAATAACACAAAAGACATTACTTGTTTAATGATTGATAGAACAAGAAAAGCACGAGGTCTTTTGCAGGATAAATGACTACTGTTCTGTGTTCCTTTACATTAGCGGTATCAACACTTAGATCACATGGCAGGAGATAATGGCCCAGGAGATAAAGTACAGAATCAGTCTGTTATACAATAACAGACACAGTAATGATAATTAATGTGCATTTCTTTGGCAATTCTCATAGTTGTCAGTGCTGAGCCATGGGGACCAGTGCTGTTGACTGAAACGGGAACAGGATGGGGCACTCGGTTGGTCCCAGAGTTTTTGGCTTTTGCTCTGCTCCAATGATGTCAGACCTTAAATGCTGGTTTAAGTGGACATTCATGTATGTAGCAGATTTTGTGTGCTCTAATAGTAATACACCTTAAATGCCCCGATCTATGTGACTGGAAAAAAAGAGTGTTAAAACACAGAGTGTGATGGGACACTCAAAATAAACTCTTGGGCTTTGTCCAGGAAGGATCAACATCATGACACCCACTGGAGGCTCATAGTTTTTCTCTTCACCAATAAACACATAAGATGGGGGCTTTCACAGAAAATAAAAAAAGAGGAAAATTCTGGCCAAGGCCTCCTTCACTGTCAAAAGGAAACAGGGAAGATTGGACAAAATCCGGTTTGTCTGAGAAACATTTCAGTGTGGGCAACAGGCCCTTGTATGGTTTTGGGTATGAACTCCACGGAAAAGTTGTACAGCTTTGGTTTGGTTTATATGGTTTCTGACACACTGAGTTTCATGGGACAATACACACTTGGCAACTTTTCACCAGTTTGCACCACAAGGTTTTGAGAGCCTCTGGAGCTCTGCCGAGTGAGCAACTGTCTCCAAATATGTGCTAAACCCGAGAAAGCCTTCGTGGTGAAAATTAGTTCATGGTTTGGCAAAATGTTTGGGGAGTCAGAAAAATATTTGGATGGAACCTGGATGGTTTAATTATTGGCCTTGAACCACAAGTTAATGGAGCTGCACATGGCCTTTGGTTTCCGAATGTGGCACTGGATAACGTTTCCTCGTTTTTTGAGAGCCGTGTTGCTTTGCAGCTACCAGCGTTGGCACGGAGCTGCTGCTTGAAAGCTGCACTGGTAAAATTGTACATGTTTCTTCCAAAACAAGAATGTTGTCCAAATTGATAATGTAGTTTACTATGTTTTAAAATATTCTCTTGAACTAGACCATCTCAGCTTACTCCAGGTTAAAAATTCCTGAAGTTATAAAAATCCCTTTGTTGCTGTTGCAAGTAGGATCACGTTTGTCAGCTTTGAAGTAAATCGTGCAACTGGTTTTTGTCCTCTGAAAGCCCACCAAAGCTGTGTTTGAGCTTTACTCAAGTAAAGTATGCACAGCCTTGTGCCATTTGTCTTCTTTTAGAAAAAGCAGCTTCCAAAGAGTCTGTCAATAACCAGTTTGACCTACGAGCCTGCGTTTCCAGGTGTCCCTGCCCTGGGCAATGTGGTGTGGGTCTGGAGAGGTGTCAGAGGCTCTCGGACAACCTGAAGCGGGTACAGGGAGTCCTGAATGGGCTGGGTTCAGATTTTGCTCCTCTGGGGTACAAGACCTTTTCCATTATCCCACTAAGCTGGTTTTGGCCAATGCTACACCGTTAAAGTTTTCCCAATCCTGGCTGTGCATCCTGCTCTCCATCCCCTGTGAGTTTTGAATTTTCAGACCTCAGCCCCACTTTGGAAGTGACTGAACTGTGTCAGGAGCTGCTTGTGTTGAAGGCAGGAAGCAGAATAATAACTTAAAGAGGTTTGGGGTGTTTTTTCAATGTTAGACTTCTTTAGCTGTGATGCCAGGGAGGGCAGCAGAGCATGGAAATTGTGAGCGGGTGTCTCCCGGGGGCCCGGGCTGGGCTCTGTCCTGCTGCCTGGTGCTCAGCCAGGCTTCCCCATCTCCTTGTTGACCTTCCAAGAGAGCCTCAGAGAGGCTGCTTGCATCAAGTGAGAGTCATTAATGTGAGCCCATCTGTGCATTTTGTTTCAACAAGTTAGTAGTCACTTAAAAAATTCTGGTAGCCCTTTCAAGTGGCTCTGCAGAGTCTGCATGTGTGCAACAGCAAGTGTCTACCTGGGAGGCGTGCACTCAGTTTGGAAAAAGGGCAGTGTAAAACAGATGACTGTAAAAAAAAAATTGGCTTTAAACTGTTCCATCAGCCTTTGATTTAGACATTGTTTTGGCTGTTCTGCTATGAAGTACTGCAGAGGTAACTCCTTAAAAACACGGGGGCAAAAAACCCCCCAAGGTTTAGGGGAACGATAAGAGCTTGTGTACCCCTACATAAAGCCCTGCACAAGATATTCCGAATTTCACTTTTCCAAATTGCCTTCTAGTCAATTTAAACCCACCACACTTTGATCTCCATGCTGCAGACCAAGTAGTTTCTACATCTCTATTTCACTCTCAGCCTCAAGATGAGTGATTGGTGGGTAAGGGAACTTCTACATGTCATTTCCAATTTTAGGATCAGGACCTGGATTCAGGAAATCACTTTAGCATGTGCCTGTCTTGCAGCAAAAGTTTCCCTGTATGGTGTTGCCCTCCTGAAAGATGCCCTCCTCTGCCTCCTCAAGTACCAAACGATTGAAATTGGGCCGACCCAAGGAAGCTGCTTCTTCCCTTGCACCGTGACAGGATCAGACCCCTGAGAGCCCAGAGACTCAACCCCATTGACTTCCCGCTGCCCTTCCCAGGGAATAAAGGTTGGGAGAGCAGAGCACCCTCCAGGCGTTTCTGTTGCCCCCTCTCCGGAACAGCACTGCCACTTTCCTTGTTGGGAGCATGTTGAGGCATTAATGAAATGCACAAAGCAAAGAGGCTCATCCATATAAATGGGTGATTTAAATAATGAGGAAGGAGGAAGGATGTGGTTCAGTGTCACTACTGATTAATTAGGGCATAAAATAAATAACCCTCCTAACAACATTGGCTGCTTCCACTATAACTTACTCTATTAGCGGGTGATGGAGTTAATACAAGTGACAGTGTAATTACAGGTTAGTTAACTGCTCTGTTATGATGTTTGCCTAATTTTAGGGGATGGACCTATTTACATGCTCACATTTTCCTATCGCAAAGAAACCCACAGCAAAGGGCTGATAAAAGTTGGTTGCTAATCCTGCAGTTTCACCACTTGTCAGACACAGTTTTTCTGCTCCCCCCTTTGTGAAAGTCAACCACGCCGATGCCAAAAGCCTGGAATAATTCCCCCATGTGCTTGTTTGATGTCACAGCTGAGGTCAGGGCTGGGTATTGTGCTCTTGCGAGTACGCACGGTTATCTAACGTGTGGCCACACAATGAAATGATGAACAGATGTGAACAGTGAGTTTTTAACATCTTAGCTTCTTTGTATGGAAGTTTTATTGAAATGTTTTGCCTGTTAACTCTATGAGTGTCAGGCAAAAGCAAGAAAATATATACCAGGATTTACAGGGTTTTGGAGTGGATTTTTAAACCCAGCATTGCTGCACAGCAAATAACTGCTGAGGTAACAAGCCATTTACATTTAATACTTTCATGGCTGCTGTCCAGTGCTTCCACAGCTTGCAGTGTGGGTCACAAATTTCTCACAGAAAGAGAACAAATACAAAGTTAGATCTCCTAAATTATAATGCATTACAACCCAAACTTCCCATTAACAGAGGCCTTCAAACATGACATCAAATCCTTAGTTTGTTTAATGGCTCTGTGAAAGTCCTGCAGCTATTCTGAAATATTTGTCGCTATTGGTCAGTGCTTCTTACTTTTTTCCTGTGGGAGGGGAGGAAGGGGGATGAGGAAATCAGACAATTTTCCCGTATCATGATAATATGACATTGGTATTGATATGATACTCTCAGAGCCTCTTTAGGTCAGCTGAAAATGAGATCTGTAAATGGGAGTTAGTATTGTTTTAACTACAGGTGATGCTGCCAAAGCCATATGCAATATATTATTGTGCAGGGCTTGTATAAGGTCCAGTACTTAAATAATTTGTCTCCCTCCCAGGTGACTGTGATTTTTTTTCCTAAGTATTTTTTTTCTATGTTATCTGAAATACATTGCAACCTCACAGTGCCTCAGTTTCTCTACTTTTGAGTTACTTAATGCCTCCAAAATGCTCTAGGATTTGGGGTAAAACATCCAAATGTTATACATTGTCATTGCAAGAGCATCAAGGTTGGATTCTTCAGAATTTGAGGCAAATATTCATATTTCAATTCCAGTGCAAGTTGTAGCATTATCCTTTTTTTTTTTTTTGCAGTGAGTCACTTTTTTATATGTTATAGCAAGTCACTTTGAATTCAAATATAAAATGAGGCCATCCATCATGTTAGCAATTTAATTACCTCGGTATATATTTTTTCAGAAAAAAAACAAACCCCAAACACAACAAACCACCTCTGTTATTTGTTGTGCGTATGTATCTTATTACAGATTCATTGCCTGAGGACAGGCAGGGCTGTCGGCAGGGCAGTCCTTGTGGTTAGAAATGCCAAGATGGGGAGCAGATAAGACATGAAGTCCTTGTGCCTCCTGCTCGGGTCCGCTCCGCTCCGTGTTTGCTTGGGGCCTTACCTGTTAGATTCCCTGTAATCTTTGTTGCAACAGTGAAATGATGCCTTGTAAAGCAATGAAGCGTGACAGGGATATTGAAAGGGTCGAATGAGGTAGAAATGTGATATTTTCTATCTTCTGCGGGCCCAGGAAATAGGAGTCTGGCTGCTGAGCTGGGGTTGGGCATTCACCGTCCGCTTTCGTGGCAAGAAAGTTGTGAGATTTATTGTTTGATGCTTACAGAAGAGACAAAGTAAGCAATGCCTGTGATTTATCTAATTGTTTAACCATCTGGTTTCACAGCGAATGAAGATTAGGCGTTAAGGGAACCGGGCAACTACAAATGGCAAGGCAGGGTGGGGACAAGGGCCTTTATTTATTAAACTATTCCTGGTAAAATTCTGGTGTTCTTCAGTGATAGAGACAAATTCCATTATTTGCACTTTTTTTCCTTTTTTAAAAGCTCGGATAATTTCATGGCCAATAGAATGTGGAGCAATAAAAGCTGACATAATGAGAAGTGTAGTGAAATGACATGTTTTAGGGCATGAGTGGATCCAAGTGTTGGGGTGGAAAAGGAGGAAAGGTGTGCCACATCACATGGCACACAAGCTTTTCCTATTTCTTTAGCTAGGACAGATATGGGACGTCAGGTTCAACAATATATGTGATATTAAGAAAGACTCTGGATCCACTTAAGCAGCCCCAGGACGGGCTATTTTTGGCATTGAGCTGTTTTTCTTATTTTTAACACATTTTCCACAACAAAAACTGGTGGAAACAAAATCTTGCCACTGCAGAGAAATGACAGTTTTCCTTTAGGTGCTTGAGTGGGAGCTGAGCTTATGTCACATGTAAACGGGTGCATAGGTAGGACTTGGCTGAGTTGGCCAAGTCATTGAGTAAATCCTCAAAGATAATGATAAATAACTTTTTCTGTGAAAGAGGAGAGACTGAGATTTCCCAGTCATATCCCTTGAAGCAAACAAGCATGAGCATCTTTTGTAGGTCTTGAAGGAAACAGGGAAAAGAACACGTGTGAGATGACTTATGTGGAAGAAATAGAAGGATAATATTTAAAAAGGACACAACTCAATCACTTTAATTCTCTTGGGTAGAAATCTACCCCGTGGTACAGATGAGACCAGATACCCTTTCATTCCCCCCGTTGTCCAACATCCGTCTTCATTAGGAGTTTTGCCCTACCCGGGTCCAAAGATCTCAGACTTTTGATTAGTTTCAGCTGGGCTCGAGCATCAAACATGAAAAACAGTTATTTTGTCTGCACATGTTACTTTTCCATAAGCAAAGGCACATCCTACAAATAAAGTCTTCAGGGAGGTTTAAAACTGGCCTGCAACAGCAAGAAGAGAAAAACAAGCTGGCTTGCTTTATAGGAAAGACTTATACAGGTATCGACCCCAGAAAATTTGTCAAGTCAACACCTAATGATGGCTTAGCTGCCGGGCTTGGCCATGCCATATTTAGATTAGGCTCTGGTTTTTTACACCTTGGTTTTTCACATATGGAGCTCGAATGAGTGAGGAGAAACAGAAGCGCCGTGTGAGCGTTTCTCCCCAGGAGCTGGCGCAGCTCTGCTGAAGTTTGGCCATAAACTCTTTAGACTGCCAGGTCTCCGGGGAAGGCACGGGTGAGCGTCCCCACATCTGCCATCAGTTGTTAAAAACCAATCCTCCAGGAGTTTGCAGAGCGCCACTGGTGAAGGGAGAAGACTCTTTCCAGAGGCAGGGTGCTCATCACGGGCAGCAGGCGAAGTGGAGAGCCCAGGGCGGGTGGGCAGAGTGGTCCCATCAGTGGGATGGTCACTTTTAGTCCAGGGCACTGGGAGCAGCTGATAAATACCTGGTTCCTTAGCAGAAAGATGTGGCCTCGAGACAAAACCAGTGTCCAGCCTGGAGCTGTTGGTGATTCTCCTGCTTGAATAAAGGAAATTCTTTTCTATCAGAAAATATGGATTCATTAAACCCAAGAGGTTTTCATGAGAATCTTCTCCTTGCATTGAGGTTTCCCTTTGGAAACGTGTCTCAGGGTTGGGTGTGGTGGTTATAGGCACAGAAAATGTGACTACCCTGGGTGGTGAGGGTGTCTGCAGAGTGCCAGACCCCAGTTGAGCTGGTATTACCTTTTCATGAGCCAACCCCAGCCTGGTCAGGCATTTGATCCAGAGCAGGGAGTTAAACCCAGCTCTTGCATATCCCAACACATGTCCTGACTACCACTGTCTGAACACACCAACTCTCTCCTTGAGGTCTCTCCCAGATTCCAAATTCCAAAAATTGATCGACAAATAAAATGAGCATGGAAATTTTCCTTTTCAGCACGTGGCTTCGCAGCCACCTGAGTCACTGAAGGCATGAAAAGATGAGGTGGTTCCATTCCCCTTCCAGGCTTTTTGGTTCATGAGAAGCAAAATATGTAGCAGGTGCTATTTATCAGCTGTCTTCTGGAAGAGGGTGACTACACAGATACCAAGGAATATCTGGTGTCTTCATCCATGTGGCACGTGATACTGATATTGTTTCACTGTAGGGAAAATCATTGAGAATTCTTCCAATAGCGTACCAGTGATTTTTGGGACAGTGTTTATATTTCCACACTTTTAATGGGAAATTTGAAGTAATTTGTTTAAAACATTTTTTTTTCTCCAGTGTCAGCATATTTCTTGTTTTGAGATATATACATATATCATAGAGTCGTTTGTTTATGTTAAATACAACTTTGTAATACAACATTTTTTCTCTTAACAATTTTCAGGCTTCAAAATACAAATTAAAAGTGAATGGACGTAACCTAAGAAAGTTTAAATGTTAAAGGAAGCATTGACTTTTCTGTTTAAGTGTCTCTGAATCCAGGATTTTTTCCTATTTCTTTCAAGGACAGCATTGGCCTTTTGGCTTTCAGTTCCAATTTAGAGGTTTTTTTCCTGAAAATTGAAATTCCCCGTTTCTACTGAGCTCTGGCAATTCTATAAACTGGGATTTCCAGGGTATGAAAGAGTTTCGTAGGCAGCTGAAAAGCAAGGAAATACTGTGGTAGAGTTAAGAACTGAACCTAAGTTTATCTTAATCCCAGTCCAGTGACTCAGACAGAGGGATTTTAACATTTCTTCTCCTTGAGATCACAGATAATGCCAAGAGCTGGATGGGAGCTTTTACTGAGTGTGAGAATAGATGCTCATGCACACTGAAAGGTGTTGCTGATGTTGCTTTAATAAAACATAAATTCTGAGCTGTGCTCCCTGCCAGGCTGACGGGGTGGACTCTGTTAAGGTTTTCTGGGCTGTGCTGGAGGCTGGGCCGGGAAAGCCG
Organism: Falcunculus frontatus; assembly: GCA_013398115.1. Classification (NCBI taxonomy): domain Eukaryota; kingdom Metazoa; phylum Chordata; class Aves; order Passeriformes; genus Falcunculus; species Falcunculus frontatus. Next base: position 318,527 of record VZRV01007514.1, read on the forward strand.
CGCTGGCTGGATGCAATCCAGGGAGGAACTCCACTCAAAGCACAGCCAGGGCTGGAGAACTCCTTCCACGTCCTTTAAAGCCAGAGTAGGCCAGAGCTGGAGTGCTCCACTGAGCTAACAGGGAAATGTCATTTTGGGGAGGTTCCCCAGCAGTTTGGGGGGCACTTGAGGGGCTCTGGGTGCGGGCAGCTGCCTGCAGAGGCTCCTGGTCAACAAAGCAGATGAACAACTGCAGCAAACCTGCTGGTTAATGGGTACATTCCTCATCCCTGTGGAGCTGTGCACTTTCTGGATGCATTCGAGCCAAATCCGGGATTTTCAGCTGCTTTCAAGGGTGCCTGGGTAAAAATGCAATAGCCCAAGCAGTGCAGTCACACGAGGTAGCTGCTTCTGCCCTTTTGTCTTGTGAGTGTACTAATAAACCTGATTTGGGGCAAGCCAGTATTTGGGTTGGCTATTTGAGTACCCAACAGTAGTTTTTAAGCCAGGCCAATTGTCAGCGTCTCTGTCCGAATGGAATGCCCCAGTATTAAAACTGGGTAATTTTGGTACTTGGGCAAAACCTGTGGGTGCAGTTACAAACACTGCCATTTTTTTAATGACAGCCCTTTGGAGTGCAGTGGGGAGGGAGGCTCTATAGTTTGTTTTTCTTTTGGATAATGAAAAAGAGAAAGAAATATGCTGCTTGTTTAAACTGACAACTCACAGGTTTAACATTTGAATCAGGCAAATTTGTACAGTGTGTTTTTGAAACCAAGGAAGTATTAATCTTACCCCATTTATGCAGTGATCCAAAAACAAATATAGCTTTTGTAGCCAACAATTAAGGCAGGCTTTTCCAACTCTGAGTTGTGACTCTGTTTCAGATTCAGTATCAGACAAACAAAACATCCCATTATTTTGTACCGATTAAAAAAAAATAGAAGAAGAAAAAGAAAGTTAAAGGAGAATGAGCAAGTAGCATGTCTGTTTTTTCCTTTCTCGTGCAGAAAGGGAAACACACTGAAATCTGAAATCTCATCAGAGAGAATGCCAGGTACCACTGTTAACAAAATGACAACTATTTGATATTAAGATTTTATAAAAATGACTTTAGAAAAGAGTTTGGGTTCGAAGCGGGAAATTCACTAATAGGTCTGAAGCAAACGTGTTCCCGATTACACCCCATTAAGAAGGTGGAATGCAGCGAGTGCTGCTTCCCCCGAGGAAGCCCCAGCGCACGCGATGTGGAGTCTGCAGCCAGCCCAGCAGACGATGCCAGACCCGCTGACCCTGGGAATTTTGCAGTATGTTTTCAAAGATAATGTGTCTTTTGGGCTTCAGTGGCAGGGAGGGGAAGAGGGACTTCACTGCACGGATTTTGAAAGGGTCTGGAATAAGATCAGTTAATTGTGTGCTTTGTTCTGGGATACATTTGCTCATCTCTAATAACATATTAACTCAGAAGTGTCTTAAGCTTTGCTATGTTTTGGCATGCTCGTTTGTTCCACGGCTGCCTTGTGCACATCCAAAGCAATGATCCTGTTCCAAGTGGTTTCTGGTGAGGCAGAGCTGTATGATTCCTTTGAATCATAACATGAGTCTGGTATGAGTCTTGTAGTGATGTGTCCCTGTCTGTGGAATATGAGAAATTTCTTCATTATTTTTCATCAGACAATCCCATGGAAAATAAAGTTCACGTGGCGAGACTGTAGAGGCAGAGTGAGGCGATATTCCAGGGACCATTGTACATGCTGTGCCTGTTGGTCTGTATAGCCAGGGAGAGAAATGCACCACTGGCTGGTGATTAACCATCCCTGGAGGTGGCTGGGAAACCTGCACGTGCTGGTTTGGAGGGAGGACGAGGGGAAGAAAGGCCTGGGCATCTTATCAGAAATCACACCACTAATGCCATCAGCATTTCTTGGGAAGGCTGGGTAATAACTCAGCTTTATAACTGGGAACTTGTACCTACGCCAGCCATCCCAGGGGGTGCGGATTTTAAATGCACACACATTTCATTCTGCATGACAACACCTTGAAAACGTAGGTTAGTTAAGACAAACCGCCGTCAATTAAGTTTATTGGATGATGTCAGTGATGTAGGTGATATATATATATACATAATCATGGATTTAGAAAAAAAGCCCACTCGTCTCTGGATCTGCAAACAGTTTGTCAATAATGGGAGAAAATTTACAGTGACAGTCAGTGTGATTTTGCATTATGTAAAATGGTCTTAATTATCAGCATGAGAAATCACTGCAGGAAGAGTGAGGATTTTGATTTGTGTTTTTGTTCTTCATTTTGAAAAAAACACCATCTGCCAATAGCAGAATTATTTTCACAGCCATTTCCTATAGGTGTACTAGAAAGAGAGCCATATACTGCCCTTCTGCTGGAGCTGGTGGTCCCTAGCAAGGTGCACAAAGAAGCAGCCATGCCTGGTCTGTTGGACTTTAATTATAATCAGACACTAGGTAGTTTAATTTTCCCTGGTGCTATTTTTTGCCAGTGGTAGATGATGTTGCTGGCAGCTGGCACGGAATTTTCATAGCATTTTATTTAATTGCAAGCTGTGAGCAGAGACAAGGAAGAGTAAAGGAATGAAGACTTCAGACACTATCCCAAATTATGTGGATGTGCTGGCTTTGGTAATTCAGTTCTGAATTTCTGAAGGAAATAATTAAATTGTTATCTTCACATTCTGAAAATTATTGTTCTTAGATCTCAGTGTGTAATTCCTTCTGCTTTGGACTACAAATGTACTTATGACTTTTTCACCTCAGGTGTCTTCAGCTCAAATTAAAGCCAAAAAGATTGCACTGGAATTCTTGTCTTCCACAGCCTTCCACTGGGACCAAAAACGGCACTGGGTTTCAAAAAGAGTATGATTCAAACTCATGTGAGGTTAAGTAGACTTCAATGTGGCCAAAATATGGATTACATATTACAAGGGCTAGAAGTTTAATTAATGACATTTATAATTGTTAGAATATTTTTATGATTATTACTAACAGTTAAAATATTAAAAAGCAAGGCCAATGATCTTTGCCCCAGTGCAGGATTGGCAGTGCAAGCCATTGGGTATTCTGAGGGATGTCCCATCCACCTGCACGCTTAGAGCTAAGGCATCTGGTTTGCTCATTCAATTGGAGTGGTTGGAGTGCAGGATTTGGCCCTTCAGTTTTCTCTTCTTCACTCCTTCTGTTTTTCCCCTTGGCAGGGTGGGGGAAGGCAACCTCAGCGTGTTGGGGATTATCTAAGGGCTCAGGCATTGTACTGAAGTGTGCTCTCTAGGACTGATTTCATATTTGATCAGTCTCTCAAGATGGGTTTCAAATCCAATATTGATGCATTTTTTTCTCAGGATCGTAAGTTGTTTGACGATTCCTGGGAGCTCCTTTTGTGAGGGCTTAACCACCTATTTGATTATACAAAGTAAACAGTTGCAATAACAACGTCAGTAATTTCCAAATCCCTACTCCTTACTTTATTAAGTTAATCCAAACTGAGCAGTGCCCCGTTCTCTTGCAGGCTGGTAATGCTGGATTTGTGTGTTGGATTTTGAAGCTGTGTTCATGTTTTTAGTAAGCCTGACCATCTCCTCTTCAGTGTGCTACAATTCCTTTACTATTTGTTTTAATGTCCTGTCCCTCAGCTTGACTTACACAAGTCTGTGCTTGGATCTGGCTAATGGTAATTGATCCAAATGAAATTAAATTGGAGAAAAGCCATTGCTTATGAAGAAAGATCTGTGTGACTTCAGCTGGACTGATGGGTTCTCAAATCCTCCATTTTTCTTACAACCACTTCCTTCATAATGTCATCCCAATTTACCGAATCAGATCTTAAATTATCTCCTCTGCTTCTGATCCAACGACTTTTGGAGTTTATTTTTGTTTTTCCAGTTGTTTTGCTCCTTGCCTGGCAGTCATGTTCCAGCTATAGCCTTGTTCAGGGGACAAAGGTGCCTAATATTACACGTACTGAACGCTTCCTCCATTGGGGCAGCTGTAATTTGCACTGATAATGCTTATTTTTGCACAAAGTAATTTATATTCTTGCAGGGTTTTTTTTCAATACTGGTGAAGAAAGGAGCTTCAGCATCTCAGATACATGTTTTGACCTATGTTTTCTTACAAAGTGATCTGTGGTTCAGAAATAGGTTATCCTTGTGGGTCAAGAGCTGTTGCTTTGACTAGTGCTCGTGCCTTGTATTCATGAGAGGCTGTAATTGATTCCCATCTCTTTTGTGGAATAGTCCTATTTTCTTACTGAATAGATGCTTATGGTTCTTTTAAAGGCAGCATTCATCTCAATCAGCTCACTTTTGCTTTTTCACTACTGTCACCCAAGGAGGAGCCCCACTAACCTCCTCCTCCCCACTTCAAACAGCATTCAAATATTAATCCTCTTGTCTGGGTAGATCTCCAGACTCAAGGAAGAGCTTCTCCCCAACAACAAGAAAAATACCAAAGGTTTTGAGATTAAAGATGAAATACCAAATGTTGGTACTTGTGCTTTAAAAGTGTCTTTGAAATAGGTGCAATTTTTGGGGAGGAAGCTGAACTGAGCTGAAGGATTTCCAGAGGCTGTGCCTAATGACATGGACTTGTGCTGCAGCCTCAGAGCTTAACATTGTAAAACTGCAGAATCAAAGGGCTAATAGAAAAAGTGAAAATTGGGTAAAATAAGAGAAAATCAATGTTTGTAACCTGCCATGAAGAGGGCATTCAGTCTCTTTGTTCTCGTGTTGCATTTTGGAAATCTACAGGTACTCGGGCTTCATGTCCACAGGATCCATAGTGAATAAAGCCCCACATGAGGAATAAAAATCCCCAGTTCACATCTAGGAGGTGTGGGTTTTCCCTCACTGAAGCATCTCTAAATGCTGGAAAAAATAAATAGCTTGGCATTGGTTATTTATTTTTACTGTTTTTCTACCAAAGAAGAAATGAAATGTTCCTTTGGCCACCTCTCTGCAGTCACCGACTTTTGGCACCTTCTTTGGAGCTTATGGAACAATTTGTTTCATAAAAATTTACTCAATGGGGATAGATACAGGCACAATGTGTCATTAAAACAAACAGAGAATTAACAGAGAATGCTTTTAACAGAGAAAGAGAATGTTTTAAGGTTTCTACTTTGTCTCATCATGACATGTAACTCCATAGTGGAGAAGGCCAGGAGCAATAGGAATGAGAAACCAGAGTCCTGAAAAATATTTTCCAGGAAACCCAAACTCCCATGGAAAGTGCTGCCTGTTGAAGGCAGCTGTCTAGGCTGAGCTTTGCAAACTTTTTGCACAAATCTTAGCTCAATTTCCAGTAAAACCTGGCCTGATTTATCATCTCAAATCAAAGCCAGGTGGGATTTCATGTGATTGCAGGTGAGATCCACTGGCCTCTCAAGGGTTTTGCTTCCCGAGCTGAGGCAATGGAACCCTCTGCCAGATAATGCTGATTTTTTTTTTTTTCCCCATGGGCTCCTGAAAACCGGCACTGGCACAGTTTATATGAGGACAAGGTTTTGGTGTGGCTGGAGGGCAAATTTCACTAGAGCAATGTTGTGTGACAACCGACCTGATGTTCTCCCACCCTGTGGGGCCTCAGCCCCAAAGCTGGTGTGATACCCAGGGCTCGTGTTATAGCCTAGAGTGATATAATCTATGAAAGGGCCTTAAATCTGATATAACCGCAATTAAATTCTTCCATAGTGAGTGTGCCATAATCCCATCATAATTGCCAGCATGGGTTAATAGCACTGTTCATATGGCACATAAACAGCAGAAAATGCATGGTCCAATGGATTTTCCTTTTACCCCTTCATATTGGCCTGATAAAATAATAGGCAATTAGGAATAGTTGGAAATTCCTTTGGAATTTACCATTTAATTAAGATACTCATATTAAATAGCCCCAGGCCACCAGCATGTGCACCAAATCCTCAGGCTCTCACTGCCTCCCTTCCCAAGCTCCTCCATTTCCTTGGAGTTTGGCTGGAAGTTTGGACACTGGAGGCTCTGAGCTCTGTTTTTAAGACATTTTTTCGAAGGGTTTACGGCATTTTGTGGCATTGGTTTTAGTGCAGAGGTAAACAAGTTGGTCACACTCTCCTGTGTTAAAACAAATCGATGCCCTATATCATGTTGTTTATCACCAGGGCAGAAGGGTGGAGAGGTGGGAATGGTCAGGGAGCAGAGGAGGAGGGCGAGAGAGAGGTGTTGAAGGCTCAGGTGAGTTGAATTTCCAGTGAAAATACTTCTTTGACCTGATGGGTCCAATTTCATCTTCCAGATAGATTAATTCACGAAGGACCTAATTTCACCTTCATTTTGCTTACAGCTCTCACTGATGTCATTTAAGCATACATTCCTAGGGACAGGCAGGATATATGGGCCAGGATTTAAAAATCCATAAGGATCATTAAAGAGCAGAGTTAAAATATTCATTTGCCCATGAATGGCACACAAAGACGTTAAGCCTTTGATGCCTTTAGGCTTCTCAACAGAGCAACAGGGATTAAAGTAGATTTCACAAATAAACAAATAAATAATCTCAGTAATGCCTCCACACTGGTGTGTTCTGACTCAGTTAAACTGTTCACCACTAGAAATACGTATCTTGAGAGAGGTTGATGTTCCAGCAGAAGACGTGTTGGAGTAAATACTTTTTTTAAAGTTTAAGATTTATATAAGAAATGCAATCAATAAATGCCAGGCTACAGCAAAACCACTTCAGCTTTCCTGCAATGGGACAGCTACCGTGGACTTCAAACCTCCCTGGCTGCTGGCAGTGAGAAACCGCCTGTACCAGACTGTTTGCCCACGGTTTTACAGGGTTGGCTGTCACAAACCTTCCACACACTTCAAAAGGTACAGCTTTACCTTGGTACTCTTTGTCCCAGAAAGGGATTACAAGCTGACTTTAGCAAGCTCATGCTATTTCTGGTGCGCCGTCTCAGAGTTGCTCAGACACAATTGAGAGCTGGGTAATTGTTTTATGGGTTACTTAGCAAATCCAGACATATTTATTCAGCATAAATACACCGATAAGTGAGAACTACTGAGATGGTACCAGAGTTCTGTGCATCTCCTCAGTTCAGTGCTTTACCATGTAAACTCTGATAGAATAAGAAGGATCTTTGACATCATATTGTATGTTTAAACCAGCATCCTGCATCAGCCACTGAATTCTTCAAAATAATCAGTTAGGGTCAGATAACTGCTTTAATAAATGTTCTTGAAATGCCAGTTGATATGTAAACAGCACTAAACGATATGACAGAAAATGTAGCAGCTCAGCTGAGAGATGATGTGTGTCTGTTCTTGGCATTTGCTTGGCAGATAATGCCAGAAAATTGGATGTACCTTTTGTAGACTTTGATAATTCATAAATCTATTGAGCAAGGTAAGTTCCATCATTAACCTTTAATCTTTTAGAAGCAAGTTGGCTGGAATCTATTTACTTTAACTAGCTTGTTCACTGATAATGCATGATTTTTAAATTTCCCTTTGTGCATTCCTTAGCTAAAGAAAAACACAGCTGTGTGTGAGACAAATTCTATTTATTTTCTCGTTAAGAAAAGTACAAGAAGATAGTATCATTTGAAAGCTAATAATAAAGAACTACTAAAGAACGCCCTTCATCTGTTTGCTCTGCCACTTTACGAAGGCTTTCCAAACAATCTTTTCAGCTGTATTAGTAAGGAAAGATATCTTAAAAGTCAAAGGAAGACAAAGTTAATGCATTTATAGAAGTACCATTTCAGATAACGTTTTACCTGAGTGTTTAGATTAGTTAAATATTAGAAAGGTAGAGATAATAGAGTTGTTTGTATTCATAAATGTGGAAAGTTGCATTTTCAGGGCAGTGAAGTGTAAGGCATATCAAAGGTTTATCATCCTGGAATGTGTGGGGAGCTGTGTGCCCATCCACACCGGGAGGCTGCGGGGTTCTCCCTCCTGCACTCGCTCACCAAAACCCACTGAAGAACATGAATGCTTTGGTTTATATTTTTAAATCCTTTTCTCCTCAGTTTTATCCATAGTTAAATACTGGGAATTAGGAAAATTACTTGACACCAGTTAACTGCCTGCCTGGACCTAGAGAAAAAGTGCAAGCACTGAGGGAGATTCACGGATGCAGCAAGGAAAATGAGACCAGGCAAAAGTCTGGCCATTTTTAGGGCCTTCTGCAAACCCCATTCGTAGCACAGCACCACTTCTGTTGTAAATAAGATATAAAATGAACATCCACAAAGCACCCTGGAAACAGCCAGCACACAAACACCTCTCCAGGCACACAGGCATTCACACACACGTGTCACACACAGCCCTGCCAGCCCAGCCACAGGGGCGTGTGTATGGCAGGGGGGATGGAGGAGACACAGCCTGCACCCACATGGGCACATTTGGGCACATCGAGCTCCTCTGGCATTGCCATCTCCCCTCTGCTCATCCAAACCCGAGGAGGAGCCCACAGCCTTGCAGAACTGACCAATGCAAACAGCCCACGTGCCAACTTCTTGCACAGGGGTGCAGCAATCCTGCCAGCAATCCCAGCCACTCTTTTTCGTCTCGTTACCATCCTCACAGTCAAATCTTCAAATGTATGTGTTGAAATGATCTGACAATAATGGCCCTGGCTAAAATATGATGTTGTTTTGACTGAATGTGGTTTAAACTGCCATCTGCTGGCTTGTACTTTTCAGGGCCAATATTAAAAACAATGTTCCCTCTTACAGTAACCCTCATTCATATGAAAATAAAGCAGGCTGAGTAATGCCTTCCCTCCTGCAATGCACAGCTGAAAATTGCACCGAGGAATACAAATGTTGCCTGGTGCAAAGGCAAATCCCACTGCTTGTAGATAGATTCCTCAGGGATGTTTTTGTTCAATTTACACCCAGAAGAGAAGTTTTATTTGCAAATGCACGTGTGCAACTTCCCCCGAAGTAAATGAGATGTGCACATACACATGGTGAGTTCAGATAGTTGCTTACAGGTTTCTTTGCCTATAAAAGCAGCTTCCTGGAATATTACCTGGGAGTTTTGCCAGAGCAGGAACCAAAGATGGCCTAACTCATTCTATTCAAGGTTACATAATGAAGTTTTGCTTTTTTTCCCTCTTTCCTAGACTGTGAGAGAAAACGCCAACTATTTGGCTTGAAATCTGGCAGCTACTTGAGAAGGAGGAGTTTAATACCTATATAGCTGCTTTGAATTATTTTCCCACTCGTTTTGGTTTAGAGCTTTTGAAATATCAGGTTATCACTGTCACTTGTTGCTCAGAGGCATTGGCAGGATCCCTGGAGGACATGAGTAGCGATGGGGTGATGTGCAGGACCATGACGTGAGCCCCTGCTGACTGTCCCTGCCGGGAATGGAACAGGATGCTTGGCTGGAGGGTGGAGGGGTCCAGTGATAGAGGATGTTCCTGCCTTGTGTCTTTCTGCTCTCCGGAAATTTAAAAAAAAAAAAAAATCTGTAAGCAGAGAAAGAAGAGGGGAAAAATGTAGTGTTTCTCAGGTTAAAAGCAACAGAACTTGTTCTGCGGGTTTAGGGAATATTGTGTATCCTTGAGAGAAGTTAGCAAGGGGAAGAATGAGCACTGGGTTAAGAGGCAGGATGGACCAGATCTCCAAAAACCAGCAAGGACCTCATTTGCTGAGTCTTTCACCAAGCCCCACAAACCCTAAACTTTGCCCTGTTTATGGGCTGCCACGTTAAAGGTTTGGGTTGGAAGGGCCTCTAAAGATCATCTCAGTCCAACCCCCTGCCAGGGCAGGGACAGGAGGTTGCTCAGAAGTCCATCCAGCCTGACCCTGAACACTTCCAGGGGTGGGGCATCCGCAACCTTTTTGAGTAATCCGTGCCAGGGCCTCACTGCCCTCACAGAGAAGAATTTTTTCCTATTCATGGTGGCAAAGTGAACTCGCAGCACCCTGGGCCAGCACAGGTGCATCCTGCAGCCTGGGTGATGTTTGACCCCGCTCCCACCAGCACGTGCAGGGTTGTCCCACACCCCAACACGCCAGCACGTGGGCACCTCCAAGGCCACAAGAAAACCCTCCAGGTCCAGCACTGCTGGCTTCTCTTGTTGGTTGACACAGTCAGGACAATCCAGAAGGGGATTATAAACCACCTTTCACCTGGGGGATCTCAAGGTGCTTTGCAAACATTGAGTCACTAATTCCCCCAAGTGCCCCTTTGAAGCTGGCAGGTATTGGGGGAGCAGAAGAGGGAACAGAGGCAGCTGTGCAGCGGCTGGGGCAGAGGAATGCAGTGATGACATCGGTGACATGACTAATTTATTTAGCAAACTGAGTTTAGCATGGTAATGAGGATGTATTTGCCATCATCCCATCATTCATCGGATTTATGAGGCTCTTTAGGCAATGAGCGCTGCTGTGACTAAGTTTAGTTTGATTTGTTTAATTAATTCATCTAATTCATTTTGACTGAAGAAAACCCTGTAAGATTGTTTTGCAGATTAGAGGGACTCCAGTGCTATAAATGTGTGTGTGTATCTACCCATGTGCATCTATTTATCTATAGAGAGACACGTGGCCAGGGGTGTCTATGACTATCAAGTGCATTAAGGTTTTATATTTTGCTTTAAATCAAATTACTACATAAATTTCTTACTTTTGGCTCCATAAATATTGGTGTACATGGTCTAATCTAGACAGTTTTAAGTTAAAGTATAGGTTTTTTGGTAGCATTCCTGTTCCTTTTTGGGTATAATTCACCATCCATAATGCTTAGCAAAGCAATATGAAAACACTCAGGTTTTATGTCCCGTGAAAAGCAAATGACAGTGCTGTTCCTGGTACCAGAAACACAATGTGGCAGAGTTGTGGCATCTCTGTGTAGCTGAGGCCAAAGGGACCTCTGGAGGCCACAGTCTCCAAGGGCTGGGGATTGCTCTGGGGTCTGCTTTGACAACATTTCTCCAAATATCTCCCTGAGGGTGAGTTGGGCTGTGTCTGCAGCCTTGTGCCCAGTTCTGGACAGCTCAGAGGAGCATCCTGGTCTCCTGTGGACCCTCACAGGAGGTAGCTGGAGGCAGGATGTGCCTCTGGCCCTGCTGGGCACTGAGGACATGACACTGTATCATCATAGAGAGCACCAAAAGCAGCAGAGGGTGGATGGTGAAGTCGTGTCCTTCCCACTGCACCTTTTACACTGGTGACTTTTTCCATCCCTTCTCTGCTTGTTCATCTCTGGGACCTCTGGTGCACTGGGGAACACTGATTTCCCAGCATGGCTACAGCTCCCAGCAGCCCCTTTCCTTCAGCTTTGAGTAGTTAAAATTGTAGTTTGGGTATAAGACGCTACTGAAACACAAGGATTTGAAACATATTTTGGCATTTGGGGGCTGAATGCACACCTGTAGTTTCTTCAGATATTTAGCCAATAAGATGCTGTCTTTCTACTTTATGTTCAGGCCTGAATTTTCTTCTTTTCTCCCATTTATTTTCTTTTTTGCCCTTCCCCCTCACTTTTCATCTCAGCATATCCCTAAATACATAATCTGGTGTTCAGGAGCATTGCATGAATTTACAACAAGCCTCTGATTCTGTGAAATCCAGAACCAATGAGTGGATTACACCAATCTGTAAATGTCATTTTATTTCTAGTGTGACTAATATTGCTAATATTTGTCCTTTGTCTCTGGAACTTTAGGGTACTGTCTGGGGGAGAGCAGGGCTTGGTTGTACCAAGTTTAAACCAGGTGCCAGCACCAGCAGTCTGGGTTTGTGCCACTGCTGGTCACTGCTTGTGCAGTGAAAGCTTCTGCACACCCCAAGCAGAAATGAAAGCTCAGCTTGTTTGTTGCTGTACAAAATCCAATGCCCTTAGGGTTTACAATTTCTGTCATGTCTCTTTTCAAGTAAATTTAAAAAATTTGCATGTCAATTATTGAATTCATCCTCAGCAAAGGTGGGGAAAATGAAAGTAAAGTTCTGGTGAGAAATCATCACCTTGACTTCTCTCTTATGCTGAATATTTAAACAGAGACAAGAAGAACAATTTCCACGTGCAGTCTCATGTGCTGGTTTAAATCAATCCTGTGCTTATACACCTTTTGTGTTTGTCTTCTCAGCAACCTCCATCTGCAGTGTTGAAACATTTCACCTGTTCCAAATCAGACAGATATAACTGGGGAAACAATTGCCAAAACCTTGTGCCTAGGCCTCCCTGCAGCCCGTGGATTTACCTGACCACTGCCTGTGGCAGCAGGGCAGACGTGTGATGCTGGTTTTATAGGAAAATCTGTTCATGGGAATGCAAAAAGCAGATTCTGTTTGGGCTATCACTCAGCACAGAGTGTCGGTAGCTCCTTTAACAGCAGATCTCTGCCCTGCTTGTAGCCTTTAGCCGAGTAAGCATATGGAGCCTGATGAAGAAATCAGTCTCCAAGCCATGCAGGATGCTCTAGCAGGCAGCCAGAAATGAGGAGCTGGAGGTATAATTTTCACAGATTTAACCAAGAACAATGACACTATTTGCAACCAAGGGGCACAGCCAAAAATTATTTACCAGAGTGCCAATGTGCATTCCCTAGTGGGTAATTGGAAAATGAGAACAACCTGTCAAAGATTAGCCCAATTTCTAAAGCAAGCATAAGACGGTCTGATTTTGTTTATGCAAAAGAGGCATCTAATTACAACCCAGATTTGGGTTTCAGAGTCAGTTATTTGGAGCTTTCGAGTTGTATGTACACACTTGTTATCAGCACGGGGTTACAAAGCACAACAAATTCCAGCCAAGGTGGGTTTAACTCTGCCAGAGCCCAGCACAGCATCTCCCAGGCTGGTGTCTATCTCCCTCTGACATCAACAGCAGCTTTACAGAAAGCAGCTGCTAATGCTCATAGGTTCGAGGGCTTCGGTAAAACCGGTTTTCATTACCATGTTTATTTTATGAGATACATAGTATATTCTGATGAGGGCTTCTGGTAGTAAATCTTCAGCTTTTGGTTTGGCTTGTTTCTTTGTCTGCTGTGATAAGGGTCTGGGAGAAAGCGTTTCCCTGGATCTTGCAGTGGGATGGGGAAAGAAGAGACAGCTCAGGGACAGGGGTCAGAGCAGGGGTTGGTCCTCAGCAACGTTTGCAACTCAAACGTGATCCCCCCCGAGATGTTAACAGGGATTTACATCCATAAACCCACGTTGGCAGTGGACTTGTGTGCTTAGGAGCCAAGTGAAAATTCAATCCTGCCTTGGAAATACTCCCGTGCCTGCTGTGAGTGTCACATGTGCCTGTGGGTGACACGAGCTCACTGTGATGAGAGTCTCTTGCCATCACACGGCTTTCAGTGGCTGATGGCAACACATCACTTCCAGTAGCAGGCCAGCAGTGAAGGATGATGCTTTTATGACCCAGAGAATGAAAAGGTGTTATTTTTGTGTTATTTGATACTTTCCTGTACATTTAGGATGACATTAGGTGAAGTGTGAATGTCCCTTGGATGTCTGAAGGGGAACCCGCTCATTTACTGGTGATACACTTGGGTTTTCACCTGGCCTCTGTCAGTGTGTAGCTACACAGCGGGGTCATACACCTGCTGACAGATGTGTTTTTGCTAAATCACTCTTCTGGTTTTCTCCTCAAACCCTTGTGGAAAGCAAAAAAGGACTGATGGAATGGCCATAGGGAACACGTCCCTTGCTGTGAAGGGACTGATGCCATCATCAGCAGGGTGATGGCAGCACTCATCCCTGATGCTCCAAATCCTTCCAGGCTCCCAAAATTTTGTGTAAAAAGCAGCTTTTCCTGCAGGACACTTCAGTTTTCTTGATGTTTTGGCACAGGGTGACTCACAAGCCCTCAGCAAAGGGAGGTGCTGGGGGTGCCAGGTGGATGCTGCTTCTCACAAGCAATTAGCAAAGTTACTAAATCATATCACAAGCCTAAAAAATTTTGTGAAGAGAAATTGGGGTAACCCTTGCTTGTCATGAGGATACAGAAATGAATCTCATTTCCACAGCAGTGGGAGACCCCATTATAGAAAGAAAATTAGTGGAGGTATCTTCTTCTGCTGCATAAACCTTGGGTTCCTCCTTATCTTTATGCATGGTCCAAAAACCTTGGAAGGATAGTAAATGTAGGTGATTGTCCTGGGCAGCAGTTTGTGAGGGAATGAAAGCCTTCCCTCACAGAGACAGCCCTGGGAGGGCAGCAATGCCCAAACTTTTGGAAGGTGATAGTTTGGACAGGATGACCTTCCCCATCACTGGAGATGGCCATGTCTAAGTGGTCTCTGTCTGGAAAGAGGGGGAAATACTAGAAAGTAAGAGATGACTACAAACTTCTGTCTCTCACCTTATTTATTTTGTTGTTATTAAAGACACACAAGGTAGAATGTAATTCTGCCTCTCGAAAGCTCATCCAGCAGTGGGAGTGTCCCTCCCTTCACACTGGTGCCCTCTGATCACAGCGAAGTCCAGTGTGAAGCAATGTGAGATTCCACCTTTGCGGGACAAATTTGGCAGTGTGACAGCAGGAAAATGATTTTGCTTTTGCTGCATGATCTACTTCTGCTGTGGCATTTGTGCCCAAGCTGTGATGCCCTCAGCTTGCCAAAGGGACTTTGCTCTTCCAGAGCAGCCATCCCCTGCAGCTCAGCCCGTGAGGGTGGGGGGACAAATGATGTCCCAGTGCCCCAGCTGTGGGTGGTGAGAGCATCCCCGTGCTGGGCTGAGACAGCACTGCAGCCAGGCTGCTCCTTGCAAGGCTAAACCTATCATCTCCATGAAAGATCTCCTCCTGCCAGAGCCAGCCCAGGCACTGGAATCTATGCGCTTGTCACCAGAGCTTTCGCACATAACAATACGATGCATTGCAACTGCATTATAAGAACCATAAAAAATCCTGGCACACATAACACATTTACTTCATATAAATATTTCCAAAAAAATGCAGTGATTGAAGACTCAAATCATATCCCAGTGCAGTCTTGTTTATTCCATAACATTATTTTTATTGCAGGATGACTTATACATAACCTTGAATTTCAAGTTCAGTAGAACAGACAAAGTATTTGTTTAGCGGGCAGGACGATTAAAACCATTTTTTTCCCTGTTTGAATTGGATGAAATTGTAATATATCCTTTACGTCACAGTAGCACCCTAGTGGTTATCATATTGCATGAGTTACATGAGTTTTCACTGAACATTATACAGTATATACTACTTTCAGTAAATAGACCAGTCATGCTCATAGTTACATGGAAAACTCCAGGAAATTTGTGATGACATTCCCTGCAGGTTAGTAATTCTACCCATTATTTATACTGGTTTGATTTGAGCTTTAAAATAATCTGGTGAAATTAGATAAGGCTCAACATTCTGCAAAACCTTTATTTCAGACAACTCCAGAAATAGTTTAGGCTAAATATTTGGGATTTACTGAATTCTAAGATCAAGCAAGTTCTCTTTATACCTTTGATTAAAAAAGAACAACAGATTTTAAAAAAATCGCCCCAACCTCTCTGAGTAACATAATTGCTGATTTTTATGTTGATTTTTTTTTTTTAACATCCTTCTGCATCATTAAAAATAACATGAATTTAGAGTAGAATTTTTTTTCTAAGTGGGTTGGGAAGGGAAGTTCTCGGGGACCAAATCCGTACTAATCCCTCACTGTGTGCTCTGTGCCTTGCCAGCATAACATACAGCAACATTTGTGCTACAGCCCATCCTCAGTGAGCCACCACCTGCCCCAAGTAACCATTACAAATGGTATTAAATAACCCCTGCTCCAGCATGACCAGAGACCACCCAGCATCCATGTAGCAACTTCTCAGCCTCAGGTTTTATTGCCCACACATAACTCTGGTGCTCCCGGGGGACCCACCTGCAGCACCCACGGGCATCACCCAAAATTGTTCCAGGTCAGAGTTTGTGCACAGGATACAGGCACTTTCCATTATTCGGTGAATCCACCAGAGATTTTGCACAAGGCAACAGTTAAAGAACACTGTGCACTTAACACATGTCTGAGCATGTCCATCCTGATTTTGCAGAGCTCTTAAGTATCTGCTCAAATTGATGCATATACTTAAGCTTATCCCTGTAGAGTTAAGCATGAAAAGTATGTATTTAACCTTAAACATATGCTTAAATGCTTTGCTGAATGAAGACCATAAGGCCTAATCCAGTGATCATTTAAACCAGTATCCCATTATTTCAGTGGCTGCCATGTGCGTCCATTCACCGAATGAATACTGGAGACAGATGAAGGCAAAGGAGCAGATATATCAGTGTTTTGTTGATAAGGATGCCTTTATATGCAAAACTCTTACAATTTGAAATATTCTTCTCAAGGCATTTTTAAATGGACGGGCAGTGTCAATTTATTTTTTTTTCTATACTGCTAATATTCCTGCATTTTTTATCAGTTTTTCTGGTATCTTACTCTGCGTGGCCTCTGCATTCCTACACACAGCATCTCAGTTCTCTTTAATAAAAAAGCCTGTCTCACTGTGGAAGAAACTATTTGTTAGCCCCGCAGATGTCTCATGGTGTGTGGTTTACTGACAACTCTGGCTGAAGCAGGTGACTTTCCAACTGGAAAAAAGGAGAAAAAAACCCTTATGGCCACTTCTGCCTCCATGCAAAGCTGAGCTCCTCCATCTGCCTGGGGGCTGCAGTGGGCACATGTGGGGATTTCAGTTTGCCAGGGCAGTCCTTGAGTCGTATTTGCTGTGACCTGTGGATTTTTTTAATGGATACACACAGTTTTTCCTTGCTGATGTCTGCCTTAGTCTTGCCCATCTCTGCTGCCCTGAGCCTGGGGAGGGGTCCCATGCCCCAAGTGTCTCTGCACATCCCTGCCAGCCCCTTGTGCAACCCCAGATATGTGGAGTCCCTGCACATGGATCCACTCATGAGCACCAGCATAAAGGCATAAGAAAAGATGTCCAGCTGAAAACCCACCCATCCATCCATCCCATATCTCAGGTAACACCAGTAGCAGATCCCAATGCAAATGTCTTAGGGATTAGATGAGGTTGGAGTGACCCTTCCTTTGAAACACTATTTTGGTTTCCAGTGATCCAAGACAGAGGTGATACCTTTCATTACAGCCCTGGGTGGACTTCAGGTCCATTAAGTTGCCTAATTGTGCCTCTTGGCTGACTTCTACTCAAGCTTCCCGTTGTGCCCTAGTGCACCCCAGAGCTGCAATTCCTGATCCTGATGTATTTGCTGTGGGCAGTGCCAGCTCTGTCACTGTGCCACCACACACCCGCAACCAGGGCAGTGGCACTTATCCCCTTCTAAACCTCCTCTCCTCCTCCGAGGGTAAAGCAGCCTCAAGGGACCTCAATCATCTTGTAAAATAAAGTTGCTTATAGATGTGCCCCTTTCTCAAGTGCTTTGGCACTTACAGATAAAAGGAAGCTGCTGTGTGTTATTGTTTGTTGATTGAGCTGATTGGTCAATACTCAGCTACCAACACCCTGTGATTCACAGAACTTGGCTGCAAGAGGAAGAGTAAGGGGGAAAAAAAAAAGCTTTTTTTGGCTTTTTTTCCTCCCCTGTAATTGTCACCAACAGCTGAGTCCCTAACTGAGGGAAGTCGGCAAAATCTCCCTGATTCATCCAAAATAGCCAGAGGGGGATCATATTTATGTGTGTTCGTAATTTAAATAAATTTAAAAAATAATTCCTCAGCAATTTATAACTTATATGCTAATGCTATAGGAAATAGGACAAGAATGTACAGCTTTGAATAAATAGAAGCTTCTGTTAATTTTCAAACCTCCCAGAGCCTTTCCTTTGCTAAAGAGAGATAAACCACGTTTTGTTTAGCTTGACAAAGTCGTTCACTCCCAGTCTGGGAAGCTGTACGCCAGCTTTAAGCCTGAAGTGGCTTTTTGTGGCTGAGCTGGAAACCCTTTAAAAAAGGTTTGTAATGGAAATGCTGACAAACAGCACGAAAAGTGGCACTAAGCGAGCAGTGCTACAATATTTCCAACTTTCTAGGAAGTTCATAGACAGCAAGTGGTGAGTTAGGCTGCCTGGAAATAGACTTTTAGCAATCCTGGTTCTCGTTTTTCTCCAGAGCATGAGCGAAATTTCAAGTTCAAAGGTAGGAGCTGGAGTAGGAGCTGTGGTCCTGTCCTGGTGTGGGGTCTGGCCCCATCCCCAGCCTGGTGCAGTTGCTCCAAGACATGCCCCCACTCCAGTTCACTCCCCAGACCTGTAAAATCAGGTTCATATTTCTGCATCTCTCACAGGACTACCTGTTGCAGCTTTTACACCAGCTCTCTAAAACCTCCCAATGATGTTTAATTTACTGTTTTCTTTCTTGGTAAGAAGCATCTTTGCGCTCTTAATTTTCCTTGATTGAATACTGTCTTTTATGTTGGGGTATATTTTAGCCTGTGACATACATGTTAATTATTTAACATGCAGATTACCACTGAGCACATCATTTTATAAATCAAAAAGAGAGAGTCTCTTGGTGAACAACGGTGTTAATCTTCATAGACATGTCGCTAAATACTTAGAGGGGAGGATACCAGGGGAGGACACAGTATGGATATTGCAGGTTAAGATGTGCACAGTAGGATGCTTTTACTGCCACTGAAATCAATATTAGGTCTCACAGGTTTTACTGGGAAGAGACATGAATTTTTAAAATCTCCCAATAAGGGCCCAATCCTGACACCCCTACTCACATGTGAAATCCCACTGATATCAGGGAGTCTATTTGCCTGATTAAGGACTAATTCTGTGAATAAGGATTTGCAGGAAGTGGCCTTATCTCTTCTGCATACCACAGATCCTGCTCTCTAAAAGTGTTTGCTGTAAGCGCTTATCGTTTATGTAAGTGCCCTTCAATGGACATTTATATAATGGGGTAAATATTTAAAAAGTTGTGCAGTGCTTTAGCTATGCAGGGCTAAAGGACGTGAGTGCTCCTGGCTGGAGCATCATGCACCTTTCCCCAAGTGCCAGGAATTATAAAAGGGAAACCTGTGATTGCTGCAAGGTTTGGGAAACACAGTGCCGTGCAAGAGAGATCAAGATATTTGCATTTTTTAAGTGGGATTCATTAGGACATAAAATCCATCTCTGCTGAAAACTCAGGTAAAGCCAACTCAGAAATAATGTTGTTGCTTCATAGTAAAAGGTTTGTTGTAACTTGGCTTTCTGGCGAGCTGTCAAGTGAAACTTCAGCCATATAAATAATGGTGTTTCAAAAGGAAATGAAGAGGGTGAAATGTTTTGAGGAGATGGCAAACCCTGAGCAGTGTGTCTTTCCCTGGAATATATATATGCCATTATTTACAACCATTGCTGGAAAAACACATGCAGTGGCTAAGAGGTTTGTTGGGGCTTTTTTTTTTATTTGACTAAACTCTTTCACATTGTTTGTTCATCACCAGCAGAAACTACAGTTACCAAATTAATGAAAACCAAGTGATGACTTTGAAGAATTTTTAAATGAACCTTAACCACTGCCTACGGCGACTCACTCAAAGTGAAGGAAAAAAATAAATAAATAAAATAAAATTAAGGTGAACTAGCCACTGTTACTAAGAGTCAATTGACAGAAGGCATGGGTCATTAATTTTGTGTCCTTTGTTTTGTCAGTTTGTTTTCGTGAGGCCTGGTAGAGAAAGTAAAACCAGTCAAGCTGAAAATTGTCTGCTCTGTAGCTTATTTCCCCTCCCAGCATGCCCTGACCCAGGGGAGCGGCTGCGGGGCCGTGGCCCTCCTGCCCCTCCCGGCCCACATCCCCCTGGCAGGAGGGGTTTGTTAGCAGAATGTTAATTCTGCCCCAGCTCAGCTTTAATCATGTGCAGGTTCTGGACGTCGGGTGGAATGAAATGTCCTCCCTCACGCAGTAACTTCAGTGAGGGAGAGAGACCCCGCGGTGCTTTTGGCCTTGGAGTAAACTCTGACCGAAAGTCAGAAGGAAAAAAAAAAAGCTGTGACCAAAGGCAAAAAGAAATTTATTGCTAATTTTCAAACATCCTCACAATATTCCTCAGCCTTTTTCTCCTCTGCCTGTGCATCCTTCCCACCCACCTCCCCGGGGTGCCCGTGTGGGGCTGGGATGCTGCAGGTGAGTACCTTGGTGCCCCAGCACGTGGGTGGGATCTCTTCTCTCACCAATACCCCAGAAAACCCCTGTGAGGCTGAACTCCTTTATATTTACATAAATCCTGAATATCTTCACTGAATAATCACAGCTAGTCCTGTTTTACAAAGACAGGAATGTTTAACTCTCTGATTGTGGTGGGCCCAGAGGTCCCACAGCTGACACAGACCCCATTCCTCCATGGTCTGTCCACACAGGAAGGCCTTGCTTTGTGACAGTTTTCTCCTTATAACGCAAGAATAGTTGGCGGCATTCAAAGAGAGCAAATATTACACATTTGCAACTAAATCCCATAAAATTAGCAGTGAAAACACTTTTCTTTCTGGGCCAGAGATGCAGGAGGTGATAGGTAGACATCGGATACACGAGGCAGATGCTCATTGTTTTCCTTTTCCACACCAAGCTCACCCACGTGAGGGCCAGCAGCCCTCCAGTGTGACCACTCATTTCCGTGGCCACCCAACTGAACCCACATAATCTCTCCCTGAGATGTAAAAGATAGATATGAACCTTTGGTACATGATTATGCCAAATTAACTTGTTCCCCCGTGCCTGTAAGGTTTAGGTGGATAATTGAATTCCTCTTCGTTTTTGGTTTGAAACAATCTTTTCCGTCATTAGGCTGGTTGCCAGAAGTGGGTGTTTGTGGCTGGGTGTTATTGCAAGGGCTGAGGGCCAGTGTGCTCATAAACAGAGAAGTGACATAATGTCTTTGGTATAATGAGACAGCTTAATGCAAAGCACTGCAGGAATTAGGGGACACGCTTCAAGAATGGAAATGAAACGTACGGAAAATGTACTGTTAGTGCTCTGTCAAAAAGACACTAGAAAAAAAAAACCCACCTATTTGATTAAACACTCTTGGAACGAGTTGTATTAAGAAAAATGATTGCTTTAGCTCCATTATCTTAACGTTCATTGGAAATAAATTTCCATTAATTGAGTAGCCTTTAAACCAACAGTTAAAATTGATTTTGACACATGCCAAAACCTCACAGTTTTTGGCATTATCTCCTAGATGCTGGATGTTGGTAGAAATGTGCTAAAAAGGTCTTTCTTCCTGTTGAGAGAGGGCTAACTTTTTTTTTTTGTTGTATAATTAGCATTGGTGTTGCTTAATATTTGTTTTTAAGAGACCAAAGCACTTTGCTGAATCACTTTCATGGTTCATTAAAGCAAAAGCTGCAGCTTCTGTTCTGACTGCCCAGATAACATTTTCAGATAAACACGATTTCCTGGAGTTTGTGCTTTTTTTGTGGTTTTTGTTTTGTTTTGTTTTGCTTTGTTTTCTCCTAGGTCAAGCCCGGAACCTTTACCTTATGAAACAGATTACGCTTTCCAAATATTGTATGTTAAGTGTGTGTTGTTGCTTGTTATCTATAAATCAGATGCAGAATCTTAATGCCCAAGAATGTTCCGTTAACTCTAAAGAGAAACGTTCACTTTTATATAGGAAAAAAGTCTTGGCAGACAAGTTGGAAGTACCAGATGGAATAGGTTGTGCCACACGGATTATAAGATTTCCCCCCCTCCTCCTTTCTTATTGATGTCTTAAATTGAACATGTTCCATCTGTCTGCTCTCAATAATGAATAGTAACTTTTTTTTTTTATTGTAAAGGTAACAAATTCCATATAGAATAAATTAATTCAAGCATGTAATGAAATGTGCTAGGAGTGTGTGTGTTGGAATTATGTGTAGAAATCTAATATAGTTCGTAAACTGCAGCAGGTAAGACTGGTGGCAGAATTGACAGCTACTCAGGGAAGGGCAGGTAAAAATTACTGTTAAAAACGATGCCAGGAGAAGTTTGCAGCAAGAACCTCAGGATCTCACAGGCTGAGAAATTCAGTTGTGCCACCAGAGCTTATTCGATTTAATAGTGCTTGGATAAGGGGCTTTCAGTTGTGTCAGGTCCTCTTCCAGCATGAAAGGTCTGTGAGTAGGTAGAAATGTGGTGTTTTACCTGTGTCAAGACCCCTTTGTGCTGCTGGAAGGAAAACAAACACAGCGTCCATTAGGCCCCAGTTCCCCCTGCATCTCCTGAAGAGGTTGAGCATTGCGCTGTTAGACCAAAAGCATTTTTAATTTCTCCTCACTGGAAAAAATCCAAAGGATATAAACTTAAAGCAAATTCAAGTGCTTTGTACGCTGAAGCAAAAACAAAGTAACCTTTTAATGCAGTGATGAGCTGTTGGGCTTCAGACTGATATGTTTGGTTTGAGATAAATCCTTGCTCGAGACTGCATTTTACTTTCTCTTCTTTACTCTGTAGTGGCTTGAGATAAAGGCACTGTGCCTTTTTTGCATGTTTCTATAAATAGAGAATTAAATACAGAGCTTTAAATACTAAACCAGGCACACTTTTCTGTTAAAAGTCGATTTTATTTTCATTCGAACACACAAATATATGTATTTTTGTTCTTGTATGAATGAATTTTAAAAGGTTGGCTCTTTAAACTTTTGGGAACAGTTGGTTTTGATTTTGGATGTAATAATCTTTTCTTTCTGTGACAGGGGTTTTTATCTGGAATTGGAAATTACTCTTTCTTTACTTACAGATAATTGATGCAGACCGAACTTGTTAAAGTCAAAACAAACAACTCAGTTCTTTATTACATGCTTATGTGCTTAGTCACCGGCTTTATATTAGATTCTGCAAATGGTACAATTTATGCAGTGACATGTCGGAGACTTAATGTTGTAATTTTCCTGTTCCTAATGGAGAATTAAGAACCTGGAGAAGCTCGGAGGTTCACATGCGCAGAATCCCTACTGCTTGGGTGCAGAGGTCTCGCAAAAATTTAGTAAGTGAGAAGGAGAACAAAGATCCTTAGTCGGGGGGGAGAAAAAAATTGGATAGCCTGTGGCTGAGAAGCTGATTGGGACAGGTAGGCACAGTGGGGCGCGGGATAATGAGGCACATGGCAAATGTGATGCACAGATGTGAAGCCAACTGTAGCTTTGGTTCCAGGAGCCGCGCATGCCACAGCGCTGCGCCTCGGGGCTATGTCTACACCAGAACATTTGGAGCAGTAAACGACGGGCAACATTAGGTTCAAATTAATCTATTACTCCAGAGCTGTGAAATGTTGGTTGCTTGTTGCGGAATTACATTGCCTCTGGGTGAAATGTTTTAGGGAGATTTTAATGCATGCTCATGGCTCGCAGAGCAGATTAAGAGGAGAAAGGGAAATTAGAAGGGTTAGGAGGGCTGTTGAGGTGCACATTTCTGGTTAAAGTATATGAAAAGGGTATTACATATTTCACAAACAAGCCTGCTCTCCTGTTGGCCACCTGCTGGGATTGAAATATCCTATGCCATAATGAAGGCAGGTTTGCAGAAGCCTTGTAAATAGTTTAGAAAGCAGATAAAGGCAATGTTGGCCTTTCCGGAAAATTTGGGAACACAGAACATTTCTTCTATCCCGCTCCAGGATCCCTAAAAACCCTGACCGAGACAATGCCAAACTTTAGCTCTTAGCTATTTACCACTTCAGTTTTGACCACGATGCTAAATGACAGGTAGTCTCCTAAAGTTTCACAACACGTTATTAGGATTAAGTAATCAGATCCAAGCTGTTTTCCCCCGGTACCTAAGTGGTCCTGGCAGGCCCCTTTAAACAGATCCGTGGTCCAAAAGGACGTGTATTCCAAGTTGTAGCATAAGATATTCTAAATCCTCGTCAATTAAATAAACTTTATTAAATCGGCACAAACTGTTTGGAACTATCTATAAAGAATATATTCTTTTACTATATTGTTGCTTTTCTTATAAAAAAACACTTAATTGAAATGCCTAAGAGCTGCCTGGCACAAAAGTCAATAAAAAGCCTAGAATAGAGTTTATAGGGGTTGTCTATGTACATAATTAAATCCTTCAGGCACTTTAAAACTCTGCAAAATAAATGGTTATGCAAGAATGGCCTGCTGAGAGAAGAAATGCTTGTATCAGCTTTAAGCAGCTGCTCTCTGCTCGGTGTTTCTGTGCTGGAATGAGAAAGCTATTAGAAGAGGGGACGACTGCAAGACCCATACAAATCATCTTTGTAACTGACACTTCAGGGAGTGCTTTATGGTGGCTGTCAAGCCCAATACAGAACTTGGGCCGTGCCTGCAAAAGTCAACCGGCGTTATTTGAAAAGGAGATGGTCATGACAAAACCAGCGTCTCTGCCCAAATAATGCTGGGGGCCAGGATGGAGGGAGCTGAGGCAGGAGTTAATGCTGGCTGCAGCCAGGCACTGCCGGGCGAGCGTGCGGCTGAGTCCTGGGTCTGATGGAATAACAGAGGTTAATTGCTTGCAATGGTCTATTGCTGTAATAGGAGTAAAAGGGGAGGACTGTACTTAGATTTGATTTCACTGTTCTTCAGGGAATACAGATCGAGGGGGTGGGATTGTTATTAGGGGCAAAGGAAGTGGTGCTAAAAAAAGAAGAGTTTAATGAATGTAACCAATAGAAAAATTGTAGGTTTGTTTCTCCCTCTGGCCCTCAAAGTTATGATAAATGATAGCACAAGGAAAAGATAACCTACCATGAGAGTAGGATCACCAAGGCCAAATACTAAAACTCCCAGCTGACTGCCCCATACACTGCAGCCTCTGTTCATGTTTATTTTTTCTGCTCACTCTTGGTTTCGTCAATCAGTATGATAGACGATAACTCCTGACTAGAGCAGCCTGTGTCCTGCTCTCTCACGGTGGGTAGCATGTTGTGGTTGGCGCCGTGCAGTCGGAGGATCACCCGCATCAGAAGCATCAGGGGATGAGGTAGGGAGCAGTCTTCCAGCAGCCCCGCTCCTGGGAGAATAGCAGGCAGCGGTGTTATCAGCATGCAGCCACGCTGCCAAGAAAATGACCACACATTAGTAGCTTTGTTTGGGTAGAGTCTAGGGGGGATGTCGCTCGCAAAAATTGAGACGCTCTCTTTCTGTTAAACCATCCCGGTTGTGAGTGTTAAAAGATAGCTTGTTCAAAAAGAAACCATACGCGGCTTGCCCGAGGCGAGGCCGCGACAAGGCTGAGGGAGCAGCTCGGAATTTGTAGCGCTGCAGTCTCGGGGGCAGACACACACCCGTCTGTCTCCAGAAAGCAACAGGTTTTCCTCTTGCTTCTGCAGCGAATCGTCCTCTGCCCTGCCCGAGGGCGGCTTTGCTTTCCTTCCCTGCCATGCCTTTCCCAACGCCTCGCCTCGCTTTTGCTTTGCCCCTGCCTTGCCTTTTCTATGCCTTTCCAGGGAACCAGCAAAAAAGAAAATAGCTTTTGCTGGCCGCTGACATGTGAAGAGCTGCTTGTTAAGCCAACAGCTCATCAGATGGCTGGAATTTCCTGCGCCCTATCCGCGGATGGCTGGTGTTGTTTATCTCCTCTCTCAGCACCAATATTTGCCATGTGTGTTATCCTTGAAGGTTTTGCTCCTATTTTGCTAATAAAGGAAAAGAGAAAGTGTGTTTACTATTGCTGAAACCTCAGCTCTTTTGGGGGGTGTGGGTAGGGCCTCTGGGGCCATTTTATTTTTAAGCTGAGTACCCCCTGCTTCCCCTCAGTGGAGGAAGTAGCCAATGTGAAATTCTTTTGATATCTTGTGATGTAGCAGTGGTCAAACATTTCCTGTTCAACATTTTTTCCAGTGTATTTGTGGTTCTTTTCCCAGGAACAAATGTTTCAGGATTTTGGTGGACTGGGCTTTACCAGGCACTTTGGGCAAGGCTGACAAAGGCATCCACCTTGGAGCGGGGCAGCTGATGCGACCACAGTCACTTGGAGCATCCAAATGAGCTTTTTAGGAAATAACCCCTGTGTGTACATTCCCAGTCGGTGTAAATTTCTTAAATGAAACACATCTTTCCTCATTCTCACTGGTTTCTCCCTAATAAGTGCTGGTCTGTGTTGAGGTGAAATTTAACACTAGAATATTAGTTTTATTCCAGCTAATTATGTTACTGCTCATGAACCCTTGGATTTAGGGTTGGTCTGTTTCTAGTTATCCTGCCAAGTTTTTTACTTGACGGAGGGGGTCTGTTTCATAGTACTTGGCCTCCCAACCTTTGTAACCCCTGGTTTCCTCTCTTTTCTGAATCACAAGTTTATGTTCTCCCCTTCTGTGAAAAGATTGAAAGCTTGCTCAAGCACGAACTGACCGAAAAGCAGTAGTAATTTTTAGTAGATCTTTTCTTAGCAAAACATTTTTGCTGAAAAATAAGGTAAATGCAGTTATGACTGCTGATAGAAAGGAATCTAACTATTAATAAAAAGCAGAGAGGGATTTTGAAACAGGGCTTCCACTGTTAAAATGAAGACTTTTGCTATTACTTTATTTAGTGCAACACCTGTGGCTGCTCACATTGCTCGTGGCTGAAACAGTCCAGGTCTACGTAGAAAAAAATATTGTGGTTTCATTAACTTGTTTGTACTTTATGTCAGTGTTGTAGTGAGGACTGGGCTTGCAGGGACCAGGTCTGGGAGGGGGAAGGGGGCCAGGAGCAGAGCCAGTGTGTGGTGGATGAAAACAGGGATCCTGTGGAGGATGCATGGATGATCCCAAATCCCACATGCCATGAGTGAGTGATCATTCGTGTGACCTACAGCTGGAGCTCTAATCAGAGGGGAAAGTGGAGCAAAAAGCATAGCAGATGATAAAAAACTGTTAGTTATCTGTGCACTCAATTTGTCCCAGGAAATATCCTTGAATGATTAAACTTCCCTGGCTGAATCACTTTGTGCTCCTGCTTGCTGTAAAAGAGATGCTCATTGTTTTCCAAGTCAGATATTGCTGTTTAAATTGAATCAAGGATATGTGATCTGAGTTTTGGCTGCTCCACGTGCCCAAACCTCTGGCCTGCTCCTGCCACCCCTCATGCCTCAGGAAGTCATCTGCCTTCCTCTGCCACTGGTGTCCACCTCTCTCCTAAGGACAGTCAAGTCACCTCAGTGGGGTGTAAGCAAATGGATGTATTTGCTGAATTTCACAATTGTGTTTGCCAATCAACATTCCCATTAGGTTTTAGTCACTGACTTGCTGCTATTTATCCAGACTGTGGCTTTGTGCTCTGTGTCTAAAAGCTGTAATTGTCCACTCTACATCAAATACTGCCGCAGAGGATCTGAATGGAGCATCTTCAATCGGGCTGTGAGAGGTGTGTGGGAATGTTTGTGCAACACAAACTAATTCTTTCATTTAAATACTGGGAGCAAGAGGAATTCAGGTGTGTATCATAGCTGTTAGACTCTAATTGCTCTGAGCACAGGAGGACCAGCCAGTGGTGCTTTATTTGGGTTTGGATGAAAGTGGATTTTGAGCATATTCAGGAAGTTTTAAAAAGGCAAACAGGATTCAGGTGCTTACAGGCTTGAAATGGGCCTCATTGGACTCTCCTCTTGGTTTCCATAAAAGTTAACTACTGAGATTTATCTTGGAAATGGAACGATGTGTCTAACAAAATAATCTACTTTCTGCTTGATAAATATATAGACAGCAAAACACCACTGAGCTGGTCATTGAAATTAGGGGCAAGAAATGGGATTCTAGTCTTTTGACACTGCAGTGAAAGAGCTTCTGAATCCAAAGCGTGGGAAAAAGTTGCTTCATCTCTTTATTACTGTTTCCATAGGCAAGATGATTTTTAACAAACAGGTTTAATCACAAGAAAACAACATAGACTTACTTGAGACAAATTAAAGAATGTCAAAAATTATATATATCCAGTACTAAACTCAATTAATTGTCTTGACCGACATAATTCGGTGAAACGCGCTTCTTTTAGCTCATATTTCAATATGAGTTTTATTAGCTTTTTATAGCCCTGCTCAATTTAAACCAGAACGTGCTGGGTCTTTCCCAGCCCTGGCTCCTCTGGGTCCAATTCTGTTTTTCTTCTTCAAGATCTGATTCTGCTCCCATTGTATTCAACGACAAAACCCCCAGTAAAGTCAGGAAACCAGCAGCCTTTATTCCCACTGAGGCCGGTGGGAAGCAGAGCTGGGTAGGAATTGCCAGGTTCTTCTGTTTTCTTTAACTAAACAATCCAGGCTCCTTTGGTTCCCTCTCACAGACGGCCTGTCCGAGTAACCCCATTGTAAACCTGTTCCAGGCTGGATCTTGCTCTCCGTGGGTGACTCAGTCACACGCGGCGTCCCTGAGAACAGCAGCGCGTTGTGTAACACAGTGAATAATCCCTTGGCTTAATTCATAGAGATATGCTTTGGTCTTTATCAAGGTGTGCCTCCTTGATACCGCACAGTCATCCCTAATCACCACTCCACGAGCCTTTCTCAGTCCTGAAGGGTGAAGGATGAGTTTCGGTTTTGTAACAGATCACTCGCTATTTCTATTACTGAATGTCAAACAACTTATACCCTTTTTGTTTACACAGCCCTACTCTCTGATAAAATCACTAATGAAAGGATTTAACAAGCACAGAGGGAAAATTACCCTGCAGAAAATTCCATTAATAATCTTCCTTCAACCCATACTGCTCGCCTTTTCCTCCCAACAACAGTTCCTTGACATTTCCAGACAAGCTGGAAGATAACTGAAAACCATGTAACAGAAATCCTGCAATAAATGTAAGTGTTGCCTAGTCTTCAGTATGGACTTGCAGATCCAAGTGTGCAGTAAGATTATAGTGTAAGATTTTATAAGTGAGAAGAGACCCACCAGACCTGACAGTCTTCCTCAGGAAACCAAAAAGCCAAGAGGTTTCCCCAAAGGGACTAATGAAGATGAGCCTGCATTACTGGAACAGCAGCATGTATGCTTTATTACTTTGCAAAGTGTTTTTATGTAAGTCACACAAAAACTGTTCTCCTACAAGTGAGGTGCACTTCTTTGTTTCACGTGACATGCAAAATTTCACTTTAAAACTCGAAATCTTTTACTACAGCTGAAGGAACACAAAGTTTTGACCATTCTCTCTGTCCAGTGGCTTTCTCTTCATAGTCTTTCTCCCCATGAATTTAAAATAGTTTGCTTCCAAAATGTAAAATCACAGTGAATTCAAGTAAAGTGACAGCGTGCACTGGTTCATTACATTATGTGTCAGAACGAATCAGAGGTCCCCCAGCTGGTTTTTGTTAGAGAGCTCCTCTGCGATGGCTTGGCAGATTGGCACTGCTCCTGTCTATCTTCCACGTCACCTTGCTTCCTACTCATGTACAATTACACTCTGCATGTGAGCTGCTTTGGCCCCTTGCTCGGCTTTAGGTCCCTGCAATACCAAAGAGAAGCTTCTTTGCTTTCAAGGCACTGAGGCATCCTTAAATCTCTTTTAGAGCTTTCTTCCAGTCTCTGTCTTTCCCTCTACCAAGAGGAGAAACAGGAGAAAACACGTAGTTTGGGGTTTGCTCTGGGTTAGCAGTGTTACAAGTTGTGCCTGCAATATTCATGTTATACATTTGAGGATTGCTGAAAAGAACTGGAATGTGTGATAAAACAAATGACTGGACCATTAAAATACCTGCACACTTTGAGGTTACTTATGTATGAAGATGTATGTGCTGCAAGTTTCTCTAGAGACATCGTCCTTCTATAAAGCTACCACTGACCCTGAAATTTCACTTCGTATAGGAGATTAATTTATGTTGCAATAAGTTGATAACTTCATGCAGCTGTAATATTTGCTGCTGTTTCTGCCATCCCCTGTGCACGTCCTGCTCTGGATTTGGTACAGACAGAGCTGTGCTCAGCTGAGAGCACCATCTCAGGCAGCTGATTTACCAGGAGTTTCCTTATCATGCACTATCACACTGCACTGATGGCTGAACATCGCTTTGCGTTTGAAACCTTTAGGATTAGCATTGGCAAGGAGGGGGAAAAGGGCTCAGGGGAGGTTTGTGGTGAGACTTCAACACCTACAGTGAGAGGTTTCTACTCATTTTGGTGATTTTATTTGGTAAGACCTTCCCAGAGCTTTGGAAGTCACCATATATTGCACGGGTTAGTGGATGAGGCTCATCCGTAGCATGGTTGGAGGCTGTGCAGTCCCAAATCACTTTGCACTGCCAAAACAAAACACACAGGCACTGATACATGGTTGTGGCAGCATATGATGCACTTCCCACTGACGAGATGCCAGTCCTGGCTGGAACAAAGGGACATGTCCAGGGGTGAGATGCTGAGGCTGGGCTCCTGCTCCCCAGCGCCTTGGGCTTCATTCGGCGGCAGCGTCTCACGGAGGCTTTGTTTATTTGTTCCACGATTACGTGTATGAGCTTCCAGAATTTATGAGATCAGAGGTCAAGTGAAAGGTCACAGTTCACAGGTCAAGTGAGAGGCTAAAATTTGTGAAACCAAGGAAATGACAGGACAGTGCCAAGTGAAAGGTCAAAAGTCAAGTGAAAGGTTCAGTGTGGATGAAAGTGAGCAGCCTGAGCGCCGGCCAGACCACACACCCCAGTGGATCCATACTGACATCCTCAGCATCAAAATGCAGCCTAAGTTTAATTCCCTGGCATAGACTGGGGCAGGAGATGGGCTGAGCAGGCATCACTCAGATCAGGCTCCAGCACTGGCTCTGGTGGTGCCATTTGAGGGTAACTGAGGTTGATTCCACCTTAGGCTCAGATGGGTATTGACAGGAATTAATTTTTAGCTTTTCTCACAAAATTTTCATCTGTATGAGATACATCTCAGTTAGATCCTTGTTCTTGCCAGTAGTTCTAGATTTATTTCTCTAGGAGGAGTCAGCGCTGGTTTGTCCTCCCCATTCTTTTCACTTTTGTATTTACATGCAAAATCAGTTTTGTATGTATGTAGACCAGATCAATCAAGATCACTCTTCCACATTTAAACCCTGTTGCATCAGAGAACAGTAATTTCCATTGGATTCCAATTTCGGCATGCTTCCCTAACAGCAGCTTGAGTCAGCAGGGCACACTGCAAGCTCCTGGTTTGTCCATTAGGGATCTGTAATTGCATGTGCAAAGGTGTCTTATCTGCTTTATTTTTTTTTTAATATAAAGCAGAAAAAAGATTAATGTTGGTCAATATGTCAGTTTATCTGAAATGGTTTCTTTTAGCTTCAATGCTGTTTTGAGATGACTTTTGTCCTGATAAGTATAAATGAGTGAAGAAATCCTCATGAGCTGAGAAAAAGAAAAAAACCAAGGAAAAAGGATGTCTCCCTTCCTTTCTTCCAGTCATCCCTTTCTTCAAAAAGACTTCAAACAAGAGTGAAGTCTGTTTTTTTAATGCAGGACATTACCTAATTAGTGGAACACAGTGAATATTGGCACACCTTCTAATGGTGTGAAGGATCATTGCAGTAATTAGGGTCTGTATTAAAAAAAATTGAAAGGCCTTCTTTCCCTTCCTAAACTGCTTCCTTGCTTCACGATAAACCACGGTCCCCAGGGACACGATTCCTGGAATTTGTCTTCCATTTGTCTTCTGTTGAATTGCACCCCTGAGAAAGGGACTCATCTCCTGGTCAGAAAAAGAGAGGAAAACAACAATTTAGAGAGTAGGGGAATGCAAATCTGTGCTTTAGTTCCTCGAGTTGATAGTCCTCAAAATGCTTTATCTTGCCTACACCAGTTGCATCCTTTCTAGATTAAATTTCAGCCTCCCGGTGTTTGTCCAGCTTTCCACCTCCCTTCAGAAAAAGTGGGATGTGAAGTGAAACATTGTGTGCTTGATAAGGAAGATGTAGATCTTAATGCCAACACATGTCTACTTACAGGCTTCCTAGAAAATGGGCATTTATGCTGATTAATAGCAACTGCAGAGAGGTTGGATGACCTTTGAAAATCCCTTCCAACCCACACCATTCTAAGATTCCATGAAAAAGAGGTTAAAAATTGCAAAAGGCCACCAGCTGGGTTTAAACTCAGCTCCAGAGAAGGATTTAGATGCTGCAGTGCTGGGGTCTCCTACATCTAATCATTAAGCATCTGGCAATTTCTTTCCAGTAGCTCTGTAGGAGTGATCTGCTCCTTTGAGCAGTGTCCCACAGCCTCCAGACCCTCCCAGGTGCCCCCAGTTGGGGTCTGCGAAGGCACAGTGCTCTACCCATCTACGTTCACCATCAGGGGCCACAATGCCATGTGTGATATGTTAAACCCCTCCCCTCTGCCTCCAAATGTTACAGGATTAAGTTGCTTTAAAACCCTTTGATTTTATTAATTTCACTTTTTTTTTTTCCACGGGGAATGCAGTCATCTGCTGTCTGGAGTTCTCCCACTCCAATGTTATGTATTCTTAGGAGTCTTGTCTTGTTGGGAATTACAGCGAATCACAACACTGTTCTCATTTGCTGCACATTTGTTATCTGCCTTGCACGGTTCCCAGCAGTGTGGGGACAATTTGTTGAGTGGCATGTTAATACCATTTATTTTTTTAAGCCTAACTAGGGGTATAAAATTCCCGTCAAAATTCTGTCACGTTCTCCGGGCACTGGTAAATGAGTATCTCCTTACAACTGTTTTCTTTCTAGCAGAGAAGCCTAAGCTGGTGTATACACGTAGGAGTGTTCAGTGTTCTCTGGGAAATGGGGCTGACAAAGAAACCTCTGAAGTCATCTAAGGCCAAATTCTTTCCACAAAAATCTGTATGTATGGGACCCACTGAACTTGCACATGTATATCTGAGGGCAGATTTTGACCCTAGGTAAGCAAACATCTATGACCAACCAGTTGTTTACTTTTCCTAAGTTTTTGCCTTTCCTGGTTATTAATATTACTCTCATATTTTTTTTTTTTTTGAGCTACACTTTCAAAACTCAAGACTCCAGGCCCCAGAGGATGAAATACAGCAGCCCAATAACACACAACCAGAGTCAGGCTCTAAAAGTCAGGAGTTTTTGAAAGACACGAACAATATTTAGAGAGCTGGTTAATATTAATTCCTTTGGGAACTATAAGTCCGGCCATTAACAGGCTTAGAGTGATAAAAATGGCAATATGGTGTGCACGTATAGATGATATTGTCAAAAAGAGGCAATTAGTAGCACAGAAAGCACATGCACATATGGTGAGCAGGTTGAAATGAGAAACACTGCCAGCAACATGATAACAGAGCTAATGGCAAAAGAAGGATGAAACAGTAGCACAATTTGTTCCTCAGCTAAACAGAGTGAAGATTTTTTCATCCAAACAGATTTTCTTTCTCATTCTCTCTGGCTGTTGCTAAGGTCCCAAGTCAAGGCATCAGACAAATGCTTCTTGTCTACCTTCCTACATGTATTTGACTGAGACTAGAGAATGTGATTATTTGCCTGAGGATCTCTCAGAAACTGGGGTTGAAAGCCACGATCTGAGTCTCTCTGGAGTCAGTAGAAATACCAGAAATGACATCCCAATCTGAAGCATCCCCCCCACTCAGGTCTAACTTGTCAAGTGTTTTAAATTGGCCAAATATTATGTTCCCTACCAACTCTTCTAATCTTGGCAGAGGAGTATTTGAGCCCAGACTCGCAGACTGATGGGCTCAGAGATAATGATTTCAGCGTGTGTCCAGCAGGTACTCAAGGACCGGAGGATGCTGTGCTCAGAGCCCGCTCTGATGTTCCAGATAATCGACTGACTTATCTCCCAAGTGCATCCAATGCCTCGTACAGCTTCATCTTTATCTCATTATGCTCTTTTAGGGTTAAAAACGAGGAGTTTGCAGGGCAGCTAAAATGCTCCCTGTATCCTTGGGTGGGGACAGTTATCATAAACACAGCCCCGCCAGCCTTTGAGCTGAGTGAGAGCTTTTGCATTTTGGCTTTGGAAAGGTACACACCTGTCACTCTAAAATGGAGCAGATGGGTTATTATCTTATCTGCTCACCCTAAATTTGTTGTCAGAAGGAAGTGAGGTAAGGGCAAGTGGTAAATGCAGTGAGGTTTATCTGTGCTGCAGGCCACACTTTTCTCTCAGTGCACTGACCAAAGAAATTGGTGAAGGGGAACATTTTAGACTTCCCCTGAACA
The DNA here is from genome assembly GCA_013398115.1 of Falcunculus frontatus. Lineage (NCBI taxonomy): Eukaryota > Metazoa > Chordata > Aves > Passeriformes > Falcunculus > Falcunculus frontatus. The sequence goes on from VZRV01007514.1 coordinate 352,545, forward strand.
ATTGTGTTCTCAATTCTTATCTTATGTTGTTGAATAAATAATTGATATTATAGGAGCAAAAGGCCCTGAAAACAAACTGGCCCATTTTACAGTTTCTTGTCATTCGAAATGCTATTTTGATTACATTTCTTATTCTCATTCGTATGCTTTGGCCCGTTCACTCTACTGACTGCTACTGAAAACCTCAGCATTTGTGAAATATTTTGGCAAGACCAGTTCCTAAGATAGTGGCATTCTCTTCCTTTGTACAAACCTCGTGAGAAAAACACGTGCACCCCGTGCCAGTGCTGGTAAATAATGACTTTGTATTAGTATGAACTGCTACTCTGTCATATTGCATTACTCTTTCTCTTCTTCCTACTAATTATTAAGAGTTTATTGCACAGATAGTAGAATTTGAATGGTATTGATATAATGTAAAGACTCCATAGTAGATATTTGCTCTTGCTGCTCTCCCTCTGTAATTGTCTGATCATGCATGTGGTGTGTGAGAACTACTCGTGCTTTCCTTAAGAGTTTGTCTTTTAAAAATTGCACATAACTTTAGAGATCTAGGCCTGATTATAGGGTCAGCAAAGGAAAGGGTAATCACTCAAGCTTCAGTGGGCCTAATCACTCCCTGTGGAGTGATAATTGTTGTCCTTCACCACACTTAGAGTGCAGGCAGTGTCTGCTCTGTCACATAGCTTTACTTGCTTCCTGCCCTCTATTAGAATATTAAATCCTCCAACTGGCAAAGCATTTTGATTCTCTAGGTTAAAAAAAAATTGAGAAAAATGCTGTCCATTGGAGCAGAGCACTGAGATATTCACACTATAAAACCTGACACCTTATATATCACGCACTGAGAGAAGCATCAGGAAAGCTTCCAGCATGAAAACTACTGAAAGCTATGTCAAATATGGGCATTTATCATTTGTATATAGAAAACAGGAAATTATTTGGCCCATCTCATCCCAGATGGAATGTGGAAGACAAATCCAGGACGGCAGAGCATAATTATTTACAACTCAGCAAATGAAAACCTGCACACCACTACTGAAAGCAGGCCAGGAAATAGCTAAAATATCAAAATGATCTGAAAAGGAACAGAAGGTGCCAAAAGGTTGAGAGCTTGTTAAAAATTGACCTGCACTCAAGGGCTTCGTGAAAAAATTGAGAAAGGATTGGAATAAGTTTGGGAGAGTTAGAGGAAAATATAAACCCGTTTCCCCATCTTGGCATTTGGCAAAGACTAGATTAAGTTGGAATTTGTATATTTTTTTATCTACTGGAAATATTAGATAGCCCGTTAGTATGTTTGATTTCTGATTTCTGTTGCACAAAAATGGTAGCAGTATCCCACAAGATGGGAATACTTGCACATTGGAGGTGATGATGCTCATATCCCAAGAATCTGCCATCTCTTAGTTTTGGGGCTAATCTAAGGGTCACTGGAGTCAAAAGGAATCTTTCAGAGGGATTTGGATCAAACTCCTTTATTCAATGTTTATGTAATTACAGAGCTCCTATGGCGGGAGCAGTTCAATAACGGGCGAGCACAAGCCAAGGTCTTCACAAATTTTTTCTACTGCCTGTTTAGAGAAGATCTATCCCTCTCCAGTCCCAGCTCCACTTTTGGCATTTTGCTTCATCCTACAATATTTAGGTTGTCTGATTCTTCCAGATCCTGACATGGCACAATGGGAGAGGTATCACCTCACTAGGATGTAAATAAGATGGCTGATATGAGCAGATGTGGAGTAATCCTGGAGATTTTCATGCTTGAGTTAGGAACTGAAAACCTGTGAAAAAGTTCAGTGTGGGATACGCTTTTGGAAAAAAGGCAATGAGAACTGGTAGGAAATGCACCGAAAGTTTTAAAAATGGATGCCTAAAGTTGGGCCCCAATGTCTGTATTTAGAGTTCTGAATAATTTTGTTCTGATTTAAAAGAGTCTTGGCACTGGGGATCAACATGTCTGGTTAAGAAACCTTCCTACTACGTTTTAATGAAAAACTAAAACTTAGAAACTAGATGATGTCTTTCACAAAGAGGCGTCCTTAAAAGAAAGACTTACTCAGCAAAGCAACTGCTGGAGCTGCAAAATGACCTCAGGAATCCACATACTGCAAGTAAATATTTATTGCCGTTAAATCGTTGGCCCCGAAAGCGAGCGTTCGTATTCTGGCGAAACCGTGTGGAAACTGAGTTCATGCACATGTTGTCAGCCATGGGCCCTGCACCACATCATCAATCTGAGATAAGTATTTGGGAGGAAGAGGCTGGGTGTGCGGGGAGGCTGCGCGCTCGGCCCTGCGGCGTGAAGGGGAAGATCATGTAATAACAGAAAAATAGAGTGGGTGTTGTGGAAAACAAGCCACTGAGCTCCAGCAGCGGGGAAATGTGTAGTAAAGTTTCTCTTCTTTTTCCACCCACCATGAAAGAACTGCGATAAATATTCTATTTTTCTACAAATATCTGTTTTTATGGCACCCACTGTAACACTTCAATGAGCACATCCTCTTCTGAAGGGCCAGAGTAACGTCCTAAAACTTCAGTTATTTCCTCACCATCTTTTCCCTTGTTATTCACACACTTATGCGATATCCTGTTAATTCTGTCATTAATTGATAAGCTTCACATATGTATTATACTTGTCTTTAAAAGTGTAATAGAGTTTTTGAAGTCATTTCATCTGACTGTGAGACTGCTGATTGCCACCTCTTAATGAGCAGCTGGAAGAACCGATACCACCGTCAAAATCAATGAGTGCAAGATTTAAAAAATAAAAAAAAGAAAGGGGAGGGGGAAGAATTGGACTAAGATCACCTTGAACTTTTCAAGTTTCTTTATAATTTTTAGGAATTTGACTCAAAATCAGTTAAATCAGAGGCTGCAGTTTTTTCAAAGCCAAAAATATATTCCTGAAGTACTAAATTTACCTTTGTTCTGAGTTAAAGCAATTTGTTATGTTATCTAGGAAAAAAAGAGCCATTTGGTAGAAGATTATGTAGAACTTACATTTACTGTTCAAGGGGTTTTAAAGATGGTGGCTTGGGGCTGCAGTCTGGGGACAATGGAAGAGGACAGTCTTGTATTTCCCCATATGTAACAATAACAGTATATTTAGGAATTGCAACTTATGTTTCATGGAAGTGTTAGGGCTGAAGCCAAGTCGAGCACTCCAACCACAATCAAGATCTGTGCACATGGGCAGCACTTTCTGTGTGCAGTTCAAACCTCTCTCAATTTTCTCCCTTTTCTCTGATGTTTATGGTGGACTCAACTGAGTGAATGAGGGTTACAATATTAAATGAAAAGCTGAGTTTTTCTGCACTACCACTGCTGCTTTTTCATTTCTGGCTGTGTTGTGAGCAAGTATTAATTTCCACGGGTATCTCTTCTCTATCATTAGTAAGTCTTTCTGGTGTTTTAATACCCATTTCCCATGGATTCCTCATCAAAATGAGTATTTTAAAAACGGTATTTCCTTGACCAAAAATCATTATTATTTGCTCATACAAAACCTATTAAGGATTCCTTACATGGCAGACCACTGCTAGGAGAAGAAAGGGATTTTTCCTGAGCTACCACAGCTGAAGTATTTGCACAATTGTTCCTAATCTGTTGGTGTGTAATCTGCCATTTGCTGCGGCTCTTTCCTCCATCAGCCTGCATTATTAACACTGCCTGTTGGCCAAGGCAAACACTATTCCAAACATCTCTGGAGGCCTAATTCAGGCTTTTCTAACTTGTCCGTTTTGGAGTTGAGACTTTTAAATAGTTTAATCTAACACAAAATAAAAGGAGTGAAAGGGCTTGCCCTCATTTTGGTGAGAACTGAGTCTGGCCCTAACTCCATACAATAATTATTCCCTAGTTTTTCTCAACAAGGGCCTTGCTGGTTGCCCCTCATGATCGATATTTGCTGCAAGGAAGGAGTTCAGGGCTGGAAAGTTGCAATCTGAGACGATGTATTCATTGCCATTGTGATTGGTTAGGGATAAAAGCTGGTGGAATACAAAACCCTTTTGAGTTTTAACTACAGTGCTGAACGCTATAATTATTTTAAAAAATACATATCCTGACTCTGCTTAGAAGCCTGTTTGCTATAATTCACCCCTGTGTTAATAGCCTCCTAACATATATGAATGTATGCTAAAATGGGTTTTAAACTACTAGATTTATGGCTTGGCAGACTGGTAAATGCACAATTATAGTTCATAATAGGTAGGTATCTGCTGTCCATTGATTTTTCTCTTGTTCTATTTCCTTCCAGAGTGATGTCATTAGACATTACAGGGATGACTAATATTCCCAAGGAATGACATTCACGTGCTAGAATGCCACATGTCAGCGTTCCCATACGGGCTCCGGCACCTTCCACCATAAGATGGCAAAAACACCCTAAGAATTCCTGCTGCAGCAAAGCCTCAGCCTCGCCAGATCTGGGGTGGATTGGCAGCACATAGGCAATTCAGCTAGGGGAAAAAAAAAAGAGATGAAACCACAAAAGCTGTTTAGGAGCTCTGGATATCTTTCTAATCAGATCGCTGGGAGTGCGTTTGGACTTGTATCTATTCATTCTGCGGTGACGGAAGTAAAGGAACTATCCAGTGAGCTATCTGGCTTTCCCAGAATTGTTTGTACTGCTGACCTTTGTATCTACCCATTTATCCTAATTGTTTTTAGCTGTTTGAGGAAGAATCTCAGATGAGAAAAGCAACTCAGTATGTATCAGAGATCCTATCTGCTGCAACTTTTGTTTTAATTTAAAGCAGACCCAGCATCATTTTGTGCGTCGGTTGCGCAGTACCAAAAGCAGGAATTTGCTGTGGGATTTTTTAATAAAATCACAGGCCCAAGACAGAGGTCCCTGGACAAAGGGAGTGTGAGCTGGGGGTGGGGTTGCTTAGACTCCTCTTGCCCAAACGCATTTCCTGATGTTCCCTGGCTGGGACAGCTTTTGATGTGGTACTTTGTTGTGGGAGAGTGGGGAGCACCATTTCAGGGAGGTGGCCAAGCTGGCTCTGTCAGCTTTGCCTGAGTCCAAGATAGGGGAAATGCACTGCCAGACTGTTATAGCGGGAAATCTGGCTCTTGATATCCATAAAACTCCCTCTCCAAGTGGAATTTCCCAGATTAAATGAGAATATTGAGTTTTCTCCGTACGGCTTGTATGAAACTGTAGTTGGGCATGCTTTACTTCTTCCGGGGGATGTATTAAATCTATAATAGCCATGTTTTTCTCCCTCCTTCCATCCAATCCCCATCTCTTGGAAGGGAGTGGGAGGCTTGTGACATATACAAAGTGTTTGCGGATGGCTACTAGAAAAGAATCTGGGTTTTCCAATAAACAGGCCCCAAACTTTCAACTCATAGGGAGCTTAGGTTCAAACAGTAGCTCCGACTACTGCACGGCGGTTATGGAGTGAAATAGCAGAGTGATATGCAAAAGCTCACACTAAGTATATCACTTTGCTTCAGGATTCCTGCATTTGCTGCTAATGCAAGGAATAGCCTTTGAACTTTAATCTGGTGTCTCCGGAGTAGTTCATAACCGAAGGCACTTCTTTCATCGTAACAGGGTGACAGTGATCCAGACTTGCAGAGCATTTGGTACAGTCCCAAAGCAAGATAATAAAGCAGATAATACTGTAGGCTTTGCATTTCTGAGCATACCCGCCCTTTGCAGAGACGTTGCAGGGATCCTACCTCGCAACTTCCTCCTGACACAAAGAGCTATTGGTGTCATTGTCTTGCATGAAGAAATTTGAATATCACTGTCTTGTAAACAAGAAAAAATGAAACACGGCATTTTTTCCATCGGTTTGTGCACTAAGTCACCAGCACAACTATTTCTTCAGCTTTTTTGAAGGCAGAGCAGGACCAGAGAGCAAAATGTATGCTTTTACTCTGCTGCAAAGCCATCACCTTTAAGGAATATTTTACCTGTTTAAACTACCAAGTTATTCAGTGGTTATTGTCACCAGGGGTGGTCATTAAGTAAGATATTTATCTTAACCACCTAGGATCTAGGCAAGCTGTATGTTCCTAATACTTAGTTGAATTCACCTTGAAGAACCATAAAATATTATAGCACGAGCTGTTTTTTCTTTTCATAAGAAATACAGTTCCATCTCCACTTGTAAACCATTTGTTTTCCTTGGTTCAGGTAGAAGAGGTCTCATCTTTCTCTTGGCTGTCCACTGGAGCATTTGGCTTCCAGTGCCCAGGGTCTGCAGAGCTCCTGAGAAGCTGCTCAGCTGCACCCTGGTGTGACCCTGTGCTCACTCAACCTGGGAAAAATACTGCGATGTTAGAGTTCTACTAGATACCTCAGTTTGGTTTTATACACCACCAGCAGTTTTTCCTCATCCCTTTAAAGGAGTGCATCCTTTCTGCTTTCATTAAAAAAATATTGTGACCTCGCTGTTTCGTTGGGTAAGACAAAATTCCTCCATAATAATATTAATTTTTTATTCAGTTTTTATGGCCCCTCAACTTGATTATGAAGACAATAATGTAATTTGAAAAACCTTCCTTTTTTATTTCAGCTTCAGCCGTGCTACTAAACGTGGGTGTAGATAAATGACCACAGGAAAACTTCACAAAATTACTGTTTACACATAATGTGACAATGAGCCATAATTTGATTGCTAAAAAAATCATTTTGTGTACCTCTGCCCCTATTCTGCTGGATAATGAAAATTTATATCTATGTTTCAGACATCTGGGGAGGATGTGACAGCTTTGGGGCTGAATGAAAGATTATGCCACAGTGACCCCTGTCAGCATTTCCTCATGGACTGGTTACCCGAAACCCAGCAGCATTTAGGCTACTTCTTTTTCCTTTTACTCTTCCTTTTCTCGTTTCTTTTTTTTCTTTCTTTTCTTTTTTTCTTTTCTTTTTTTCTTTTCTTTTTTTCTTTTCTTTTTTTCTTTTCTTTTTTTCTTTTCTTTTTTTCTTTTCTTTTTTTCTTTTCTTTTTTTCTTTTCTTTTTTTTTTAATTTTCTCCTTCTCTTTAATTTTCTCCCTTTTTTTCCCTTTTTCTTCTCTTACTTTTCCTCCTTATCTTTCTTTTTTCTCATTCTCAGTCTTTTCCTTCTTTTTATTAATTCGCTTTTTTTTTCTTTTTTCTTTTGTTTTCTTTGTTTTTTTGTTTTTTTTTTTTTTCACCAGAGCAGTCATCTTATTTTGGGAGGTTAATGACACTCTAAATCTAATAGGCCATTTTAGTACCATCATGTGGGTATTAAAAGTCATGTGACTGGTCAGGATCCCATATGGAGTGTTTTGGGGTTGTCTTGCATAGGAATGGCAAGGCTCCTATATGGCTGTAAGAGCTCAGTATGTTTTCAATTACTTTCTAGGACAGATCTGCTTTGAAATTAATTTGAAGTCTTTGCCTATGGTTGTGTTTGCCACCTCTCAGATTTTTCTTAGTAAATGCTCATGTATCAAATTCACCTTTGAGTCTCTCTAGAGGTAATCTGTTCTGTTTAATCTATTTATGCCTCAGGACTAAGAACAAACATTTCTTTGTGCTTGAGGCACACAAATGGATCAGAAAAGGAGGATTTCCCCAAAATCAGTGTATTCCTCTGCCTGTCTCGGCCCAGGCTCCTTGTGCTCTATTTTCTGTCCCCAGATCAAGGCAGGTCCCATGTGTCACTATGGGAACACCCCTTAAAGACCCCAGTGCTTCCCAGTTGCACTGTGGAGATGTTTAAGGTCTTATGGGTTGTACGTCTGCTCTGAAGGCAGGAAAGAAATCACACAGGTGGGAAACAGGTAGAAAAATGGCAGGTAGAGGGTACTGAGAGCATCCTGTGGAGAGAGAGGAGGTCTGAAGATGCTATTGGGATCTGCTGTGAGTCCTCATTGGGTGCAGATAAGTGTAGACCCAGGTTTGCTCTCATGTGCACAAAATACATCCAGATGTTTCCAAGAACTGACAGATTTTAATGAGGGATTTGAATGCCAAGGCTCACCCTCAAAACTTGTGTTTCCCTCTCGCCAGTGACAAAATATTGAGACTACAGAGGTTTTAGATGTGTTGTGTTCTTTTGATTCACAGACCTGTTCAAAAGTGGGGGCTTTTCTTCATAAATGTCCATTTTCTTAAATCACTCTGTCTGCCACGAAAGATTTCCACTAAGCCCCACCAAAATTTGTTTACTTCGGGAGGAGATTCTCCTAAAGCATAAGGATGATATAGAGTTCAAAAATGTGAATGATGTGGTAATGAAGAGAACTCCCTCATGCCTCGTACACTTGATATTTCAAAGAACAGTGACTGTATCGCTTCCCATGGATGCAGCTCCAGGAAATGAATAATGCTCAGGAATGGTCAGAGATGAGCCTGCAAAGATTCACCCATCTCCTTCCCTCCTTTGCTTCTCCCCTTCCACCTCGCATTCATTATTCTAAAATATGTTTTTCCATGGGAAAGAGGAGTTTGGAACCTGGGGAGTGGGATGGTTTCTGAAGCCCTATGAGCATTCCCACTGTTCCTTCATTCTCTGTTGTTTCCTGTCCCCTTCAAGTGGGTGGGTGCACAACGGATGCACTGCAAGGAGGGTTAACTCCAGATCTCAAATATTCCTGACCCAGGGATTTCTGCCTCACCTTTCCCTGAGGGACCTACCTAACTTAGTTGGGAGTTTATTTTTATTGGAGTTTGTCTGTAACATGCCGAATCTTTTCTCAGTCTCTTGCAACCTCGTGTGACCCCAAAGGGAGACAAGCCCAGGCAGATTCCACCATCTGGGTGAGTTCATCCATCAGGGAAGCCAGAATGAATGTCCTGCTGCCCACACAGCTCAAGGTGCCTCCTGAAAGGCTGGCTTTAAGTTCAGCCAACATCAGTGAATGGCAAAGGTCCTCATCCCGTGCTTATCAGGTCTCCAGCGGAGTGTCCCATGGCTCCCAGGGGATTCACGCAGACGGATTTCCTTTCCAGAAAAAACAAAGAGCGGAGACATGGGATATGTCCTGTGTCTCCCTGATATACTGCAGGATCACCCACATTAGACACAGCCAAACAGCTCCTCAGCAAGACACACACTCCAAAATAAGAGACCTGACAGTCTTGGGTTTTGGGGAAGGAGGGACAACACTGCCTTTGCTAGCAGCCTCTGGGGTGGCTCTGGCTCAGCATCACTGTAACCATGCCACCCCTTCTCTTTGCTGTCCCCACTTCTCCTGAGCAGCTCTTGGCATCTGCTTTTCATGTTCACTCCTCATCATTTGCCTGGAGACTGCTGCTTCTACCTCCAGAAGGTCCAAAAATTCCAGTGTGTGCACCGGAAATGAACGTCCAGGTCATGGTGCTCTTTTGCCATGAACCTACCCCCTACCTACCTTGACCCTGCCCACAACTGGTCCTGAAGAGACACATATTGCATTGTCGTGGTGGTTCTGCAGTGCAAACACTGCAAATGCTCCAGTCTTTTCCGTAGTGTGTAATGTTTAAACCTTGATCTGACGTTTTTTCTGTCAAGTACACGACATCTGTACTTTGCCACCAGTGAGAGCAACAGTATCTCTTCACTTAGGCTTCCTGAAATCTTTTTTGAGTTGATAGAAGTTCTCAGAGAAAGGACAAGTGTCAGCAGTAATCACTTCCTCCCCACATACCACACCTGTGACCTGAAGAAATTAGCACTATCTGTCATAAAGCCAGTGTGTTTGAATGCTTATTTGTCGTTTTCTTTTAAAGCTTTTATTTCTGCAATCTCTGTCAGAATGAATATCCCTCACTTTCACATTCACAGCCTGTGGTACCAAATTTCATCTTAGCATGACTTAAAATATTCACACTATCAGGTCCATAAGCATTACATCCACATTTTTTTGGGAGGGAAAAATATCTAAGTTATAAACCATAGAAAAATAGGGCTTGTAATGAAAATGCTGACAGCACATTAACTGTCACTGGGCACTGCTATAAACAAGTGTTATGTTCATGTGCAGGAGAGAAAATCCGTGCAGGGCTAGGCTTTACCAACTTTGGGGACCAGAAGTGCACAATTACACAACATATTTATTTGTTTTTCATGAAAAGACACAGCACTGCAGTACTGCATGGCAATATGTTGCTAATTACCTAGTGCTCCACTGGAATGGTGACTGGCTCTCTGGATGCCTCAATTTCCAAACTGGAATTTGGAAAGCCATCTGAAAATGAGAGAAAACAAACAAACAAAAAAAGCATTTAATTGCTCTCCTAAACTGCTGAACAATTAATTTTTCTGTAAGCAGCAATCCATTCCCCACTTTCATTTCTAAATCAGCTCTGACAATTTGTTTTGCACCGGGAACCTGGCATATTAGGCAGTACTAAATGCTTTAACTGTGCCTGTAAATTTGAATCTGTCATTTTAAACTTTTCTCATTGCTAATTTTATGATTGAGAAGGGAGTTTCTGCTCCTTTGCCAAGTGCTTGAGCCTAAGAATTCCTGGGGTGCTCTGAGGGCTCTTGAAGTCAGCCCCTGCCAAGGCCAGGCCCGCTAACCCCATAAACATCCCTCAGTTTTTTGGGAAAGCTCCTCATGCATCCACCCTCCTGTGGTGGCCAGCAGAAGGTGGGGTTGATGTTGGGCTGAGAGCAGATGTGAGGTTCCCCCAGTCCTGCAGCTGGTTTCACAGCTGGGGCTCTGTGGGATATTTCCAGTGCAGCCAGTAACATCTCCTGGCTGCATATTTCGGGGCAAACGTCTCCTTCTGGGAAAGGTGGTGGCTGCCTTTGTGTGCGAGCCTGGCCTGGAGAGCAAAACCATTTACAAACAGGTCATTTCCATTTTGGATTGTCAGAGCTGGCAGGAGGAGGAGGAATTTTAGGGAATCAAACAGCCACTCAGAGGAGAAGCTCATATTAAACAACACAAGGTGCACGGGGCAGTTGAGTAATTCTGTATTTACATGAACATTGCAGCAAATGCCCTGTAATAACAACTCTTTTTTTTTTTTTTTGAGCTCTTTAGGTTTTGTGTTATGAGAAAGTATGAAACATAAATCACATGGAGCTACTTCTGGCCTTAAGCCTTCAGGATGCATTTGTTTGAAATCAAGAGCCAAATTCCCTGGATCGGAGTAAACTGTTAGGTGCCAACTGGGGCGAAATGCCAGCCTTTGAACTCCTGCACATTATGGCTGATGTGATCCATATGCAGGACTTGAGCCGTGCTCCAAAGTGGTTTCTTTTAATTGATTTAGCAAATTAACAATATTAGGCCTTCTGTAGGATAGAGAGTACATTACTCACTGTGCCTTTATATTACCCTGAAAGGAAATCTATTGTTCTTTTGTAATGAAATGGTATCACAAGGAAAAAAAAAAGGTAGCAGTAGCAGGTAAAAGGAATCACATTCAGCTGTCAAACGTGTTTAATGAGGAATTTTAATTATGAGGTTGGAAATCAATGGGCATAACTTTAGCAATGAAGTCTTAAAGGGAAACTAAATTGCTTTCTATCTTGCAAAGTTTACTGAAGCAGCTTGAGCGGCTGCCAACCATCATTGTTCTGAGAAACGGAACTTGAGGAAATTGCAAGTCACACTGTAGCGTTTATTGTAGGCATATTCAACAACAAAAAAAAGGAGGATTTCCATGGATTCATGTTTAATGAGTTCTTCCCAACTGATTCATCTCTGCCTTACGATTTTTTAGAACCCTTGGTTTCACGTACTGTATAAAACCTGCTCTTAGGAGAGCGCTGAGGGACGTTTGCACTGAAAACTGATAGTTTATGATTCATAGAGGATAAAGATCATCTTATTTGTTCCCTGTTCCTAGAGAACGTGGGCTATGAGGAACAGCACAGCATAAATACTATGTGCAGTGAGAACCTAAACCCGCAAACCCAGAGCTGACATAAACAAGCGGTACTCAGGTCTCTGTAGTGTTTCCTAACCAGGAGCTGTGGTGTTGTCTTCAGGATGTTCCTGTAAAGTCCTTTTGGTGTTTCCAGTGCAACTGAAACTTCTGTAGTTTTGTAACTGCAGTGTGTTTTGTTTAAGCTAAGCACAGCAGGTAGGGCTAAATCCGGTGGCTACTGGAAAACAGACCCCAACATACGTCTCGACAGGACATGTGAGGCTGGGCTCAACCCCACAGCACAAAAACAAGCTCAACCTTGTCTCCTGTCTCTTTCTGCAGAAACTATAGGGCAGAATTAGGCCAAAATGTTTTAGATTACCAAAAGAGGTGGTTTTGGAAAGGCACGTTTCCGTCTCTGTTTTAGGCATACCTTGGTTTCTCATTAAGCTCTGAGAGCTGCAGTTTCTCAGCACTGAGTCCTTGCTCCTGTAGCTGGTTGCTTCTCCTGCTTTTTGGGGGTGCTGCATTTCTCCCTTCTGTGGTTTGAATCAAGGCACATCTCTGATTGCCCCACTGTCCCTTGGAGTCCTCCCACCCCATGGGCACCCAGCGTTTCAGTTCCCCATGCTTGGGAATTAATGGCCTGAATTAACATTTGGATATGGCAGCAAAGGGTGCTCAACAAGCCCTTAATGCAGGTAGGGCAGAAGTACTTTTGAAACCAATCTAGTTGCCATTCCATAGGAAATCCAAGTCATAGATCACAGTTATTGGTATTTTAAAAGTGGCAGTTCCTGTTAAAGGCTGGCTATTCCCTAGAATATAGAGGTATTTGGGGCTGCAGTGGAGACACATTGGCAGCAGAGTGGAAGCTCTGAGCTCACCTGCCAATGCTCTGCCTGGCTTAACTGCTATCAGTCGCTCACTTTCATGAGTCTGAAATTCATGTAGCCCCAAAAGAAAGATAAATAAGAACAAGTCACTTTTCACCCTCCAGACATAGGCCAAGGAAATTATTTCAAATAAAATATATCATCTCAAGCAGGGGCAGATGAAATAGTTTTCTACTAAAGTTCTTCTCCTAGTTGATGGAACAAATTACCGAATCTCCTCCACTGGATATCTTAAGTATCTTTTCTAAAATCATAATAACATTCAGCTCTTTGGCAAAAATACTGAATTCTGTGTTTGAGGTATTTAGTGATGCCTAAAAATCTTCATGGTGAAAGATAAAAGTAACATGTGAGCTTCAGAGGAGTATTTTGGTCTGTTCCCTGAGGAATAAGGGGAGCTTCTTCCCTCTCATCATTACCAAAAGCATCACTTCCAGCAGTCCTCTGATGAGCAAATTTCTCAAATGAATTGGCTGGTTTAGCCTTGGTGTCCATAGCAGGGGACTAATTTTATTAAGGTCCGCACCATAACATGCAATTCAAACAACAGAGGGATTCCTGGGCAGTTCAAAGCTTTCCTCTACCCCTTTTACTTTAAGGCAATTTAGGGTCGTGTGTTTATGGTGCACATATTTGGCTTCCTCTGTCTCTTGTGGGAACCACTCACCCTGACTGCCAGTATATTTTTGATAAAATTGGGGTAGAGATGAAGCAGACTATATTCCACAAGAAATCTCACCCACTGTATCTATAAATTCTCTCTCTCATCTCCTGTGAGTGTTGAATGAGCCTTCAGGTGTCCGGTGCTATTTCTCTTATGGTGCTCCAAGAGGCCACATGAGATTGAGCGGGGGCTGCAAAGCCCAGGAAATTTTACTATGGTCAAAAATAAAGTAAATCCTGCTCACCTCTCCTGTGCCTTCACCCTTCAAAGGCAAGTGTGTTTTTTCATCACTGATGCATTTTATCCTCCTGTATTTATAGTGAATATAGGCATTCATGTCGCTTCAAAGAAAAGATCTTGCCTTTGAAAATATTGAGATAGGTTGTTTTCAAGTATATGTGAGGATTTTTTTGGTCATATTGGGCAGCAAACCGTTGATGTGTACATAGCAGACATCCAAGCCAGACTCAAACATCTATATGTGGAGGAGCTGGGGACCAAGTGAGGAAAGGAAAAGAGAGCTCTTGATGGAGGTGTAGGAGTAGAATTGTTTTGTAAACATATTTTCAATTGCTAAAGGAATGTTTGTTGCTAAATATTCACATGCCAAGTGATGTGTAAGTCTGTAAGCTCATTTTAATGTCAGCTGTGGGGCCTGTTACTACATTTTTCCTGGATCATTCCAGTCTTCTGTGCACAGCTGGGGGCTGCTGTGGAAATACCATGGTCAGTATGGTGCATGTACACAGCCAAATAGCAAGTCACTGGGTTAAGGACTGGTTCTCCTAAGGATTTAGTAATTTTGTTGCCTTTTCACAGCATTTCTCAACCTCTCTGTTGCTTATACTCCCACAGAAATGTTTATTTTGTATTGATAGAGCTTTGTTTTCCAGTGTATTCACTTGTTGATGGGTCTGTTCTGTGTCTATCCTGCCCTTCTTGACAATTTTGCTGAAATCCACAAAATCCATTCCAGCCCATGCCATCGACCAAAATCCTCATCAATTTTTCAATGAATTTCTAATGCTATCAGAGGGTTAATATATGAGATGATCCCAGTGTTGTGTCAGAGGAAAACCTTTTGAGCAGGGGATGGATGTACAGTGTGGCACGGGGTATAAATCATTTTCAAATTAGTATTCTGTACATCTGGAGAAGAGTACATTTGTGTGCCTGCATAAATTGCCTGCGAACACATTTCAAAACCCTACGCTTAATCTTAGCAATGAACATTTCAAAAAGTAAATTAATATCTTCAAGGCGAAGAAATACAGTATATTAAGCAGAAGCCCACTGGAAACTGTATAGTTGAGAATCTGTCAGCCTTTCCATTATAGGCTCTGTTTTCTGAGGGGTTTATAACTCAGTTATAAAATTTCACACTGGGCTAAAGGTTGGCACGTATCGCCTCAGTTTGGCAGGGTGACATTTTATTAGCTCTGAAGGAGTTTTGGATCCCACGTCAATGGGATATTATTTTAAACCACAGAAATGAAGTTTAAATAACTTGAGGTATGGTTGAGTTGTAGGAAGGTGAGACGAGCAGGATTGAAGCCCGAAGTGATGCTGTTGACTCGCAGAGAGGTGACACCAGAGGTGCCAGGGCTGAGGTCGGGATCGCGCGCCAGCCCCAGCGCCAAATTTCTTTCCTTTTGTCCCTTCCCCTTAATGCGCCTTTAATTCACATCTTTATGGTTAAATGTATATTATGCTGAGGTTACAGGTCTAGTTGGTGGTTTATAAATTAGGTTAATTAACATTACAATAGTACTTTCTGAGTGCGGGAGTATGTTTGTGGGTGGATATGTGTGTGTGCAGACAAGAGCGCTCCTTGGAAACAGAAACAGGATTAAAGTGTCTGTGGGAATTGTAAATTTATTGTGTAAATAGCTTTATGATTTGTTGTGTGTTTGGATTAATGCAATATATATCCATTTTAAACATTGATCTTTAAGCGAGTAATGTAATAAATCTGAATATTCCTTCAAATTACTGTTTACACTGGCCGTGCTATAGATTAAAAGAGACAGTTGCCTTTATAAATTTAGTTGTAGGGTACACGGGTGTGTATAAATACTTCTGTTTCCAATTATACCAAACAATGATGATAAACCGTTGTGAGTTGTCTGGACAATTGTACACAGCCTGAGTCACGAGGAGGGATGATGCTGAGCAGTGAGCGATGCACACATGGCACAGGGGGTGGGAGGGGAGCTATTGTTTAGGCCAGGAAATGTGTAAATAGGCACCTAGAATAAATTCTATGAATGTATTGAAATGAAGATACAGTTCCTTCCCAGCTGTAATGCTTCTAAAAGGGGGAACTGTGTCAACTTACCAAAATATGGAAACATGGTTGTTTGTTTTTTTATTTACAGCAATTTTAATGGTTTGTAGAAGGTGTTCAGGAAAATGAATTAGGTACCCTTGGCATTGGGTTGCTTTTGGTTTTCCATATCCAAGGCTGCTGCTGATGCTGGTTTTCATGCTCCCTATTATTGATCAGACTTAATTTGACAGTGGCACCAAACACTGTGGCTTCAAACATGGTGTTAAGACAAGCCAGAGTTTATAGGCATGGAAGTGCATTTAAGGAAATAAATACACGGGCTTAGTTTTAATCCTGGTCTTCAAAGAGAAATTCTGTGGCCACCAGAAGCTCTCTGAAGAGTCAACTGGCCCTCAGACAGTGGCCAGAGTGGTCTGCGCCCAAGGGGCAAGTCTTTTCCCAGGCAGATTCTTCCCTTCCTGATTCACTGGTCAGCTGCACCACATCTGGGGGATGTGGCTGCCTGGCTTGTGCTGGTTTGGATCAATACATTTAGAGTGATACAACTGAGGGAACCACTTGGTCTTGCTGCAGATGTCCTACTGTGACATCTTAAGTGCACAAAGTCAGCTTCCAAGCAATCCACCAAAAATCCAGATCCCTAAAAACTGTTCCTTCTTCAGACATGGAAGGGAACAGTTTTGTGTTCTTTAAGGAAAATTGTTTTCTGAAGAGTTTATGTTTTCCCATAACTCAGGGAAAGTGTGGTTGGGTTCTCTCACACCAAATCCGTGCCTTGTATGAATGCTGGAGAAAAGCTGACCCTTCTGGCAGCACCTGGGGAGGGGATGCCCTTGTCAAACTGATGGGTTACATTGATGAGAGCTGGTCAGACCTTAAATTAATCAAATGATGCAGTTTTAAAACTCAGGAAGGAGTGATCACAATTTGGCCCTCTTCCTTCTTCTTCCTTCTTTGTTATCCCTCCTCTTTTCACATTATTATTTCTAAGAGCAACAAAAAAAAAAAGTGATCATGATAAATTATAGGAAGCTGGCAGCAGTAGTAATTAACAGGTAATTATCAATAAACAATTTAACCACAAAAACTTGGATCCCACCTCCCACTTGTCAACAATAAATTCATGGAGGCTCCACAGGCCACTGGACAAACAGTCCACGGGGAGCAGGGCCGGCGCTGTTAGTGCAAATAAACAACCCTGTGCCGGGAGGCTAAACAAAAGCACAGCACAGAGTGACCGCGGGGAAGAAAAGGCTCCCTCGGCAGAAAGAAACAACAAAAAACCCAACAGTAGTTACAGTTTGAAGAGCCAACCTCAAACCACTCGCTGTTTATTGCAGCCCCAAATAAGTATCCCATAAACAGCAGTCAAAGACCAGTGTTTGGTGTCTTAAAAAAAAAATCTCTTTGCAAGTGGGAAAAGAAAAGGCATTTTGGGGGAGGTAAGAGATGGAGGGAGAGAAAACACTGTTATGTCAACTGGTTGACTACTAAGATGCCTGTTTGTGCTGTGTCCAAATCGAATCTCTGTTTTTGTGATACTGAGGCAAGAGGAGGTGTGTGGGGCAACCAGGTGTGCACCAAAAGGGTCCCTCAGATGTGCATGCAGATGTGCTCGGCCAAACGTCCTTCCATCCTCTCCCTTGGGAATCAGGAGAGGTTTTTTAGGTGACTTCCAATGGGACAAAACCATCCCCTTCTTCATGTGCATGTCATTTTTTTCTCTTTTTTCAACTTAAATATGACCACAAGGAGGAATGACAGCTCTTGCTCACACCATTGTATTTGATAATGATCTTTACCTTGCATTCCTACATTGGGACTGAGGCCAATTTTCTATTGAAGGGAGTCAGATAAGGACAGCGGAATGAATTAAGAATATATTGAACACAGAGTAAGTTTTTTGTGAGTGAGTATAACATCACAATCTAATGTAATGAAGTTTAAGCACTTGGGTTTGGGCGTTTTTCAAACTGATATCAGAATCTTTGGTAGAAATGCGCTACTTACGTGTTAACTTTTATGTTAAACGCTTGACATGAGCCAATCTTTAAATTTTCACTCAATAAGCCGTATCCCGGCATCCTTCTGGAACTCATGTATTTAGAGAGTGATGATGCATTAATGTGGAGTCTTTGTTGTCTTCCACTCCAAGAAAGTCCCCAGTCTGTCCTGACTATCACATCTCATCTGTGATGACAAGCTCCCGATCAGCCCTATTGTACCTACCCCACAGACCTGCTGCAAAGCCACTTCTGAGCCTGCCTTAGATACTGCAATATGTCTTCCTGGCTTTCCTTTATATTGTCCAGTGCCTGCTGTTTTTCCCTCAGGTTCTTCAGTTGCTGCTGCATTTTCTGAGATTTTTTTAGATTTTCGTAATTCTGATTTTTTTGGAGAATCCTAGATCTTCTAACAAACCCTCACGCTGTGTACCCCAGTAACTTAAAAGTAATTAAGCAAAAAGTAACGATTTTGGACATCTATCATTTAATTTGAAATTACATATGGATTTAATGGAGGGGGAGGAAATAGTGCTTTGAGAGATTAGTTCTTAAATTTTGATTTAAGAACTGAGTTATTAGCTGAAATAATATGAAGCGGGGCTGCTTTTTTGACCTTTCTAAAGTCTAGCCTAGTCAATTATTACAGCAGAGCAGGGAACCAGAGAACAGCTTTGAATCAGTCAGACCCAAACTGATTTAAGTTTGCATGGGGTCGAATAAGACATTAGTTAAAAATAACTAATGTATTCTTTGACCTCTATAATGAGAAAGGACATTTACAGGTTTTTCACTATGCATCTGATCCTGTTTATTCCCTTTTGTGATTTAAAGATGGACTGGACTTTCTTGTAGAGGTCCAGATAATACAATCATTATTTTTTTTAAGTTTCCTGCTCCAGGTATACTTTCAGTTGTGCACTTTGTCCATCAGTTTATATCGTGGTTATATTTTGAGGCAAGATTGAGTAAGAAAGACAACCACAGATCCCAGTGCTGGAAGGAGCAGGATCACCAGGGCTTCCACCTCTCTGCAACTTGCCTTAAGAGAAAAACCCAGGTTAGTGCTGATAAATCTGATTTATCGCTGTTTTCCAGATGGAATTAGGCAGGAACTAGATCTAGAAGACTCCTTCCCTCTGAGACCTTAAATATCTTGCCCTTCTCCTGTCTCTGAGCACCTCTGTGTTGAGGTGAGAGGGGAACCTAACTCACAACCCTACAAACTGGGGAGGCAGCTAAGGGCAGATTAGTTCCATGTCCAGTAGGGAGACAAATTTTTGCAAAATATTGGTTGAAAAGGGAAAAAAATTAAGCAGAAAAAAGAGCAAGGGGTAGAAACAAGTGTGTGGAGAAAGGAAAAGGAAACAAGAGGGAAAGAAAGGGGAAAGAAGCATTGATGGCGAAACAAACTCAACTCTACAGAAAGCTTTATGCTAGTTGAAAAGGTCACAAGTTTGGTTATGTCTTCAGACTTCAGCTTTTCCTGAGAGCAAGAAGAGAAAACAAAAGTTGTTTCAGTTTTTTAATGTAGATATCTCTCATTTCTGCACCCAAATAATTCTCACTTTGCTGCCAGATGATGCTTCTCTGGTTTTGTCCTTTGGTGTGCAGAGGCTTGGTATCCCTGATTTATGCATCTGCCTTTTTGTGTTGTATAACCCGAGAAGATGCCTTTATAACTGGTTCCTTCAGTGCTGTAAAGGAAACATTAGTATGTCAAGTTTCCAGAGAGTTTAAAACAGGCCAGCTGGCTGCTCGGAGTGCACAGCTTGAAATGGTCACTTCCATTTTCGGCTGAGCAGCGCTGCCGTCAGGAGGAGCATTGATTAAATTGACCACAGTCCAAGGCTGGTAGAGAGCATAACACAAAGTGACTTCTCCCCAGAGCAAGCAGAAGATTTGTGATGTACACAGGGATAGAGTATGATCTTTTTTCCCCCTCTGTACTGCAGTGTTTACTTTAAAATACTATTTTTTCATAACAAAAGAAGTCTTAGCTTTTACCATTAAGTTTGCTCAACAATTTAGGTTATATTTCATTGCTTGCACCCAGCTTCACACATAAATGTTTAGCAATATAGATAGCCCATGTCCCCCTAAGCTTTCAGTAATACCGTTTTCAAGAATAAAAGCTGCCCATATGAGCAAGGTATTGTGAGATTAACAAATACCATAGAGTCATGGAATGTTCTGGGTTGGAAAGGACCTTAAAGATCATCTAGTCCCTGTGAGCAAGGACACCCTCCACTAGACCGGGTTGCTCAGAGCCCCATCCAACCTGGCCCTGAGCAACTCCAGGCTTTGTTTCACTGAGGACAAGATTCCCACACTTATTTCTATTTAATCAAAAGGCTTCCATGTTATTTTCTTTCCTTATCTCCAGTGAATCCTTTCAAAGGGATGTATCCCAACCAATGGAAGTGAACGAGTAAGGAATTTATCTGCAAGGTCTGTTGGTCCTATTGCCTCTGGGCAGCACCTAGAGCAGCAAGACCACAAACCAGAAAGGTTTTAGACCCCTCAGGTCTCACTGAAAATCCCTGAGAAATGCAGGGTTTTTACCACACTAAAAAAAAAAATCGGAAAGATGTTGTGAAGAGAAAGTGTTATCAGTGTAACAATACCCAAGGAAGGGGGGGAACTGCACCGGATAAATGCCCTTCCATGTGCTTCAGGAGCATCCCTGTGGATGGAGGACACCCACCAAGAGCAGGAGATATCTGAGGGTCCTTTCTCTTGGGGTAAAATGATGGTCCCAGGGCTTCCTCCAGCCCTGCAGCAGAACAAAACTGCTGAGTGAGAAGGGATAGTGGCAGCCCTGGCTAACAAGAACGTCTTCACGATTTGCCCACACTTTGCACCTGAAATACTATTTATTACCTCTAGTTATCCCCCAAATCCACCTAAATTGCTGTGTTTCTTCCTGGTCCCTCTTTGCACATTGGTTCTGGTCTGGGTTTTATTTTTTTTCAGTTATGTTTGCAAGGCTCTCTCGCAGCTGGAAAACAAGAGGGTGCTTTGGAAGCACAACACCTTAGCACTTATTGTGGATGGATCGGTAATCTTTTATAATCAGAAATAGGTATAATAGTGCATCTCTGGCTAAGGAGCTTAGCTGTCAAAGGATTAAGCCACATCCTGATCAATGCAAGTGCCTTCCTAGAAAACAGGCAGGGAAAGATTTCCTGTAGTTAGCAGCAATGAGGGAGAGGAACTTTAAAAACAACTCTCTATTTGATAACTACAGAAATCTAGCTAAGTCTTAGGGATTTAGCCAGGGAACATATTGGTTCCAGCAGACTATGGTAAAGTTAATTAAGGATGATTAATGGAGCATTTTCCTTCCAATGATATCTGTGACAGAACAAAGCTGTCTGAGGCTTGTCAAGCAGAATTTGAGTTGAATGAGTATTTATGTGATCAAATCTGAAGGGCTGCCTCTTGACAGAGCAAGGATTCATCAATCAATTGCGCTGGCTTGCAGTGGTGGGAAATTGGTCTATCAGCATAGCTCTGCTCCCATCCCCCATTTTTTCATTCAATCATCCCTCAGGCTACAATGCATCTTTAGCTTTTACCTCTGACCACCTTAAGGGCTATCAGAGAAAAGTAAAAGCAAGAGCTAAAACATCTATTATAGTGGTTATTTCTCAGCTGTACTCATACAATTGATTTCTTTTAAGCAAAGGCCCGGGCACTGTAAAGCGATACAAGCCTGTTCAATGAATTAATTGGTTTTAATAGAAGTTTAGCTTTGAGCCTGAAGAATATATAGTGCTCTCTTGCGAGAAAGTCTCCTATTAGGGAAACCACCTGCACAAAAGGCCCCAGTCCTCTCTTAATCCCACTGCCCTCATCATAATCACTTCATTTAAAAAGGCAAGATCCTTAATTTAAAAGGAAGGGGCACCACGTGTGCTCCAGTTTCTGCGCATTTCATCGTGTGTCAGTTCCTGGGAGGGGAACACTGGCTTCCTGCACTTGGCTGTGGGTTGCCCTTGCAGCCTTTGGATGTCTGGGATGTAAGTCATGCCGGGATTTGGGCAGAGGAATGATGTCATTGTGGATATACCAATATCTTTGTTTAAGAAATGCCTCAGTTGCTTTTACTGCCTTAGGGATTAAATGGAACTAACCACAAAAGATGTAAAATGATGCATGTCTCATGGAAAACTCAGAGAAAGATAAGTCTTAGCCCTCCTCTGGATAAAATCAGAGTGGGTATCCTATTTATGGCAGGAGGCACAGGTTTAGTTGTATTTTCTAAGGCAGTTCAGAGACATTTTTTTGTTTAACTGCTGGATGCTCAAGCTTTGTTCTTCTGGGCACTCACTAAGCAAAATACAGAAGTGGTATTTAAAACCAAAACATCAAGATTGTCATCTCCGTCATCAACCCCATAAAACGCCACCATTAGACATCTAACCTACATTAACCATCTACTGTTCAGTAATTTAAATTGACCATCAGTTCAGTAAGAGCAGTATCTCCTGGGGGCAATTCACCCATTTTCTAGACATCTAGAGGAGGATGACGAGGGTTGCATTCAAGAAGTCTGATCTCTCTCTAAGGGGAACTTGGGCTTCATATCCACCTTTGAAATGTGTAAAGCTTCCAGTAAAAATAAAATCCCTGAGAGTGGATTACTTTCTTTGGTGCAGTTGTAAGCTCAGTGGCATGTATCCCTCATCGGATTTACACACTAATCTTCCTTCTTAAGTTACTGGTAGAAATCAGGTTTCTAGGACTTTTATGAATTGGAAAATTGAAGTTTTGCCTGGTAATAATTTTGAGGTTTGGTACCTGCCTCAGCTAGGCCAGCTATAAATAAGGGAGGTTAAAGACAAGACTTCACTTCTTCCCCCAGACTTGTGCACTTTGCACAAAGAAGCACAGAGGAGAGCTCCAGTATGCCTTGACCTACGGAAAAATGGCTCAGTCATGAGTTGTCTTTACTTTTTATACAGGTTTCCATTCAGGACTATTCCCATGAGAACCAATATCTTCCCCGTGTATACAAATTTTATATAAATCCAAAGAGGTCTCGAAATGAAAATATGTCCTTTAGACCTTATTAGTTGTCCCAATATGATTATTGTTGAGAGCCTTTCTTTCCATCACTAGAGAATACTATTTCATATGTGCAAGCAAGCTTGGAAACCAAATGTCTAAATATTTAACCAATGTTATTTCAAAGAATTTCGTTATTTATCTTCTTTATGATTTATACTATCACATTCTCTGTCTGTAGTTGTGGTTTATCATAAGCAACCCATCTGCTGTAACAGCCAAATTGGAACATTCATATAAGATGCGTTCCGATATCATAAACATGACAAAAGATAGATTACATTTAGTCTTTCTCCATGTTTAACCAGTTTAATTTGTTTCCTATGCAGAAGAGGCTCTAAATTTACTTAATATATGTTAGCACTTAGGAACACAGTTAGGAACATGACTAGGGTCTTAACCTATTCGTAAATAAATGGGAAGCTTCCTGTCTGAGTAAAAGAAAGAGAGAGAATTTATGTCAAACAATCAGGAATTTAATACATAGTGCTCTATTAGGATGTCCAGTTTGTGTACATACTCTTAAGGCATGATTACGAATAACTTCACTTCTTATAAACAATGTGACTGAAGAAATTACTCACAGATACAACAAAAAGGGAGAGAAAGGTAGGAAGTTTTAGCTGCAGCCAATAAAGGAATTACTTTCCCTGAAAAGGTTAAAAACTCAGGCATTTATTTTTGTTGCCATAATATTTGTCTTTGCAGGTTTAGCTTTCTTAAGAATCCCAAAGAAGATGCTGCGTCGGGAAAGATTTTAGTGACCTGGGTTCAAAGTCATATCATAGATCCAACATTTTCTCCGACAGCTTTGGTTTTAAAGTAACCCTAATGCTGGACCAAATCTGTGAAGTGACTGTCCATATTTATATCACTCTGGAGAGAGCTTTTAGTGATTACAGGGTTGATCCAGCAAGTTGTTGAATGCTCAACTTCTGTCGGCTTCAGTGGAAGCCCATGGTGCTCAGTGCAGGGATGAGAGTGCTCAGCACCCTCAGGACCTGGCCCAATGGGGTTTTTCACATAGAAAGGTCAAGTAGAGGGCTTTGCATTTCAAGCTATAGAGTCATTCATTTTTCTCTCTTAAGGTAAAAACCATGTGATTGGAGAGTGTGTGATTAACTGTTAAGGAAACAATGTCCATAATGATATATAAAGGTGTTGCTTTCAAAAGTTGCGGTTGGATTTCTTCAGAGGTGTTAAATATATGGTGGTCCAACACCATGCAATTCATGAATGCTAAGAATAAATATAAGCTTATTTCTGTGATGGTGATTTACTATGGAGCAATTTTGAGCAAATATATTCACATTATAGGATATGAATACAAATCAAACATAACTGAGCTGGTCTTTATGAGAATGAAGTGTCAGTACATTTGAAAATATGTGTAACGCCAAACTTTAATCATTTTACCAGCACGTTAATATTCCAATTGATTATTCTGTGTTCCTCCTGAATGTTTAAGGTTTTACTACTGATTTGTCTGCTGCAAGCATTGCACACTTTCCAGGGCTATCTGGCACTCAGACTCTCCCAGTTTGGGATGCTACTGGTCTGATTCAGATTGATAAAAGAGCTTATCCTGTTGCAAAGTCCTTGCCTCCAAAGAACATTAACACAATAGAGTATAGAGAAAGGGAAAAATAATGGTGGAACTAACAAGTTACATGTGTGCCTTAGCAGCATCAGATTGGCTTTCATTGCAGCTCTTTTCTACTCATGTGATTTTCCTGGAACACAGATCCCAAGGCTGAGACCCATCCTCATGTGTGTGCATGAAGTATTTTATACAATCTGAGCACCAGAAAAAGTAATGGGTAACTCTGGGGTTCTTATTGCAGTGGCATTACACTTGCTCAGGTAGGAAGGTGGGCTTGCTCGTGTTATTGAGTTCATTACTCTCCTATGTGTACAAAATTTAAGGAATTCTTTTTCAGTTTTTATTCAAATATTTTTGGGGCTTCACCTCAAGGACAGAAAAAGCCAGGAGACCTAGGTGGGGAAAAAAGGGCACAGAGAAAGTTTTTGCTTTAGGGTCTTTCAGTCCAAGAGAACATTAATGGATGCATATAAGAGAGGAGGAAACCAAGACTTGTCATCTTGACAGCAGCTGTAGCATACCAGGAGATTAATCCTTATGAATTCAAAGAGGAATTTGAAGGAGAGTTGGGAGGAAACTGGAGAAATAGCTTTAGGGGTGTTTGCAGGGAAAGCCTCTTCTGTCTGGAGGGCAGGGCTGGAGAAAATGCAACATTTCAAGGGTTGCCTCTTTGGTCTGTAATTGGAAGGGGAGTTGACACTGTGCCCCTACTTGGGGCTGGAACACACAAAAGTGCCCTGAAAGTGAAGTTTTTGCTTGAGGGGATGCATAGGAAAACGAGGTAATAGAAGAGTTCACAGACAGAAGAGAGACATTACAGGGAAAGTAGTGGAATAAGGAAAGAGCAGCAATATTTGTCTGTGATCTTGATAGCTGTGGTCAAAATACAACTACTGAGGCTTTTTAAAAATTCTGTATAGCCAAAAACCATTGTATTGATAATTAAAATATGGCAACAGTCCTAAAACCAGATACCTCCTACTGGACCTTTTAAAAGATGGATAGATCGACAGAAATGAAGCAGAAAGGAAGGAGGATCTATCTGAGAAGGCAGGAGTAAATTGTGACCACAAATCCCTGGCTATCTGGTGCTGTTTATCCCAGCCTTGCTTTGCTTCCCTGGCTGATAACACAGCCCACCATACACCCGGGCATTGTTCTGACACTGAAAGATGAAACAGATTTTTACGAGCCGTAACCCTCCACCACGCTTTCCCTTGCAACACCTACTGCCTCACTCTGGTCCCTTGATCCCACTTTCCTTCCCCTAAAACCAGTGTGTTTATTGGGACCAGTGCAATGGAAATTCCACTTACTGTTTATATCTTAGGTTTCTCTTCCCTTCCTATATTTCCCCAGGAACTGGGGCAGTATGGATTCTTGCTCCACACCCACGGCTTTGTCTTTGCCTTTTTTTTCTGAATAATTTTCCCCAACTGCATTTCCACGGAGCAGCTGTTTGTGTTTAAAAACCACCTGCACAAGTAGTTCTGTTTTCAGTGGAAGAAAATGTTGCTTGTAAAAGGAAAAAGCCCTAAGGTGTTGGAGTTTGCTGGGAGTTTTAATTCAATGCGTATTTTTTCCTACTGATTGATGAATGTTCGAAGTGCAACTTTAGCCCTTGATAACTAATGAAACTGGGTGGTACTAACAGTCACCATCTGGCACAGTGATGTGTAGTTAAACTGAGCCCCTGTGAGGAAGGAGATTGGGTTTTGACCCAGAAGGAAAATCCTAGGTCCCTAATTTTAACAGAGGAGAGAGTGAGAGATGGTGAAAGAGAAGCAGCATCTTCATAGAGAGTGAAACTGCTGTGCAAAAGACTGAGCTCTTGCATGGTTGGGCAAGGACTAAGAAAATGTGATACATGCAGAAGACAACATCTCCTAGGAAAGGAGGATGTGCACCAGGGGAAAATCTCACCTTCATTTAAAGCTCATGGGAATTTTGGGGACTTTTTCTGAAGGGCTCCTGAAGTATAATGGGGAGCGATAAAATTATTTCCCAGCCATGGCTAATCTTGAGGAGTCAAGGCTTATATTACACTCATGTATTGTGCTGGGTGTTTGTGAAGCCATCAAGTGCAGCCAGAAGTGGTCCTGAGCCCAGCCCAGCCCCTGGAAAGCCCTGTTTGCTCTCTCCAGGGGCCCTCCTTGGCCTTTCTCCTGCTGCTCCTAATGCCCTCCCACCTCTCACTCCTCTTGAATTCTCCTTGTTACGGCATGATTTTACTTTAATTTCTTTCCAAGTGGTATTAATTCTTTAATTTCCAAAGAGCTAGCTGGACTGAGTACCCGAATCCTCTCCAGTTTCCCAAAAAGCTCCTGTGTGCTTGGTGCTGCCTCTGCTTGGCAGTGTGTGCTGCTCACAGGAGAAGAAACCACATCAGGCCAACAGTAAATGGCAGCAAATTCTGGCTTTCAGCCCTAGCTGAGGCCATTAGATGATGATTTCTTGCTGCAAAGCTGGCACCAAACCTCTGCTGACCGGGGCTGTAGTAGAAGGTCATTTATGTGTCCCATCCCAGATGATGGAAACAGTAGCAGCGAGGGTGGTAGCAAGCTAAGAAATAAATTGTACCAAGGTTTGAAGAGTTTACACCATTATTAACAGATAAATAGATATATATTTTTTCAGATGTTTTTAGGACCTAACGAGTGTCCTTGTTCATTCTGCCATCAATCCCATCCAAACTGAAGAAATTGCCAGAAGCCAGGCTAGCTGTGTGTCCCAGGAAAAAGACTTCTGAAGCATAAAGAACCGATTCCTACCTCCACTGCCTCCCAGTCTTTCCTTCTCCCTACCTTCAGCTTTATTGCCCGTAGGTAGCAGCGACTGTGTCCTCCGTCTGGGGTTTGGGTGTGAAGGTGGGATGGTGGAGCCTTCTTCATACCAGCCAGACTCCTTTGCAGTAAATTGGAGAAATCGGAGAGGTCTTGGCATACCGTGGCTTGTAAAGGCCTTGTAAATGGCTTGTGCAAAAAAATTTCCAAATGGAAACAGCACTGTGCCTTAAGTTTAAAGTAGCTTTGATAGGAAAGAGCGGTAAATATAAGCCTTTCCACCTCTGCGGGTATACTGTAAATGCCAGACAGTGGAAAACCAGTAAAGAAAAAAGCATCTGAAGGCTAAGACAGCACTTGGGAAGTTAGACTCACTTGCTTTTTGGCCTGTGTATGAGCTGAACCCAGCAGGCATTTCAGACACAACTGATTTTAGCATAAAGGCCCCTGCTGAGTGTTGTTTGGGAAACCACTTGGTGCTGTGCACTGGTGGAAGGTGCTCTTGCCATACAAATCCCACGGGAATCACCAGGGACTGGCAGCCACCATTGGTGTTTCAGGAGGGCTGTGTTTGCACAAAAGCAAAACATTCTTTCCTCACTCAGTGCATCTTCTCAGGCCTTAGAAGCAGGGGAAGAGTTTGGTGGAAAGCATCCTGCTGGGTCCTGGTCACTGTAACAAGCTGGAAAACTCCACAAACTATTTAGGCATGAGAGTGGCACATTTGGGATGTGTGAGAGGGAAAGGAAATCAAGGCAGATGAGCTGTTCTTTCAGCAGAGGTTTGGTCTGATTCAGGGGCAGTGTCAGGACCATGTCCATTCGGAGACTTGGCCCCTTCTATCCCTCATCTCCAAAGGCAGTTTGCACCAGGCCAACTGAGATTTGGAGCCATAAGGGCCCAAACTCATGTGAGCAGGATTAGAAGGACATCTGGAGCAGGGCAGGGAGGTGGCAGGCCAGGAGTTTTGTAGAATGGCCAAAAGAGGTAGGGTGTGGATGGGTCCATAAGGGAAGGTGCTGCCATGTTCCCCCTCTGCTCCCCAGGTGCAGTGCATCCTTGTACAGGTGCTTGTCCCACTACAGGAGAAGCCAAATTGAACAGAGGAACTCTCAAAACACAAACCTTAAAAAAGCCAATAGTCTCCTGCCAGATTATCTTCCTTAAATCGTTTCCCAGGGTTTGAGATAAGCAATGAGCTGGCCCCATGGAGAAGACAGGAGAGTTCCCCTAGCTTCTCTTGCTCTGAGGAGCAGGATCTTGAGGACCTCTCAAGGAACCCGAGCAGGTCCCAGGTCATTCCCAGGGGGTGGTGAGTCTGCAGGTAAGGAAGAAATGTGCTGCAAATAAAGAAAGCCTCTCTCACCTGAGATGATAAGAAGTTATACACTCCATATGGTAGCTCAGAGAAGAACAAACCTCAATGGAAAAGAAAGGTTCTGATCCTGAGATCTGATGGCCAAATGACAAAGGGATCCCCAGCAGAGGAGCTCTGACTGTGATCACTGTCCTCAGGGGAGGTGGCATCGGTCTCCTGACATGGACACTGTTGTATTTGTCTAAAATCACAGAGCTGTAAAACCGGAGCTCAATGTTTGCAGGGTAAAGAAGTGACTTCACTGGGAAGGGTTCCTTAACAGAGCTGAAAGAAAAGTGAGCAAATCCATCATTACTCCTTACTCAGCCTTCCCGTAGGTTATCTTTCTATCAGTATTCTGCTAATCTCAGAGCATCAGAGCTTTGTTTGGGTAGATGCTGGTGCCTAAATACGTCTGAATAGAATTTTAAACATTATATTCATTTATAAATGTCACTGTTCACAATCATGTAGCCAAGAGAAGCAGTTCTGCAAAAGCTGCACGACTAAAATTTAAACAGGTTGCAAGAAACCACAGCAGTGTGGCTGGTTTGCTAAAGGAGCGTTATTTGCTGAAGAAATCACCATGTAATGCTTAATAACAACAGCTGAGAGTGTGGTTGCATGCATTTCACGAAGTAAGTGGAGAAAGTGCTCTGGACAACCTTTTTATTGCTATTTTGGAGCACAAATTCAGTTTGCGAGTGCTTGCAAAGTATCTGTTGTCATCTGCTCATGCAGAACTTCTCTGCGACACCTCTGCAGGCAGGTGCTCTAAGTGTATATATAAATTCATCTTCGTAGTGGCCACTGGTGCCACAACAAATGTCATTCCAAACAAACTCTCTGCTACAGGCTGTGTTGGAAATCATCATTTAACACGTCATTTAGAGTACATCAGAGTGAATCTCACGCAACCTGACTGTAATAATTCCCTTCTCAAATTAACTCTTTTTTTAACATTTTGACATTAAGAATAGAGGCAAAGTCCTTTAAACATGTGGCTACTTCGGTTCGGTACTGAGCATTGGGAAATGAGGGTTTATAGTGCAATGGCTAATTATTATTTGTCATGTGAATTTCACAAAGTAAATCACAGTGTGTATACAAAAATTACACATATAGCCTGTATACTTGCTCATTTAGTAAGATTCATCTTGCTGGGCCCAAGAGGGCTGCCCAGGAATAATCCTTGCTGCTCTCCCAGCCTGTGCAGGAGAAATCCATAAGATAGGATCTCAAACCATTTGCCAACTTTCCTCCTGTGGTCAGTGAGGATGCATAACTTTCTTTTGATTAACACAATGAAATTCAGTGGGTCCTTTCAGCTGATTGAGTTCATGCATTGCAAGTGGCCCTGCAGTTCCACGTAGCCGTTCAAGCATTGCACGCAGAGCTGGTGTATTTTTGGAAGGGCTCCATGCCTTACCAGGAAAGTAGAGAGAAGCTTCTGAGAGACAACCCTCCCACCCTTCATCTTGATTTATAGGGCACATTATGATTTTGAATGGTATTTTCAATCAGGTAGGATGAGTTGCGACTGTCCTTTGTTTCCAGTCCATGCATTTGAGCTGGCTGTTTTCTATCTTGTCTTGGGCTCTTGCCCACCCCACACAGCTCTCTAAGGTGTAAAACAAGAGAGCAATTACTCTTTATAGCACCTACTATCCATCTAACCTACATTTTCACTCTTACTTTGGAGTCAGTGCTGCTTTAGATATAAATCAGCGCTCTGGGTTCAGTGTGTTCCTGTTCCAGCACTTCTGAAAGGGTGTGAACAGTTACATATTTATTCAGACTTGTGCCTTATAAAGTACATGGCTGCAGAGACAAATTCTTCTGGGTTGTTTGTTTTATGGTGCTGTTAAATAGGGTGACTCTGGCAAATGCCAGCTGATGAGTTCAACTGTAAAATTATGGTAACGTGACAGAAGAAACAGCAGAAGAAACAACAAAATTCAGGATGCTGAGCCAAGAGAACAGATCTGCCATCATCTTTCAGCTTGTGCTCTTCCATGGCATTTTTATAATTTTATAAACCCATTTTCCAACCCCACCTTTCCCTGTGACTTTCCCATTGTATGCAGTGGGAGTTCTGAGCAAATATCTGTTTTATAACATGTTTATCACAAAGCAGTGCGGGCTGTACACCAAGTAATGTTCCTTCTCTGACGGTTAAACAAACACTTGAATTGTTGCCCTCTCTGTCCAAAAGGCAATCAGGGTTCTTCTACTGCCCTCAGTAGAGTTAGAATATCATGATGGGAATATGTCATGCCTCTGCTCTTCACTTTGGGCGTGTTTCTGGTGACTTTACAGCAGACCTCTCTGTGTGATCCTGGTTGTTGTCTTTGATCAAGCTGGCATCTTCAATATTGGCACATCCCCAGCTGTGCAGGCAGTGTCAACCCCCCTTCCCACAGTGTTCCTGGGGGTCACTGGCACGGGGGCCAATTGTAATTCTGAGCCTCTTTGTGCCACAGCCACGAGTGTCTCACACGGTGCTTTGGGGCAGGTGAACAAGGCCGGTATCAGACCGGCTCTGCAGCCTCCTGGGGACTGCCCAGAAACAGCTAAATATATTTCTCCTAGTACATGACTTCACCACACCAGCAGTGAGATACCATCTTGCCCTTTGTGTTCAGGCTGGATGACATTTTCTCCTTTCCCAAGCGGCCCCGTCCCGGCTGGCAGGGAGGAGCAACACAGCCCTCAGACACCGCCCGGCAGCTTGCCCAGATCTCCCTGATAAGGAGCAGGGAGCTGGGAAACACCAGGCTGGGTTTCTGTTTCGGTGCTCAAGCTGGTCTCGATGCCGTGTTCTGGGTTTGAGCTTGGAGGGGAATATTTTGGAGTACTGCTTACGGAACAGCACTTGGCCTTGCTTTTCTTCCCTGGGAGTGTTGGGTAACAGGCATTCATGTCAATACTCATTTTTATTTGTTTTGCTCATTATTAAATGTGAGCAAACATTTGGGTCTGTGGATGTGCGTGGATGTATCCATGTGCTGTGCTTGTCCCTCCACACACATGCACAGGCTGCTGCTATAATTAGTTCTGCTTGGGAAGAGTGGCAGGAGGAAGGGTGAGCAGCTGGGTGCTGACACGACCTTCCCAGCCCCGCGTTTGGAAAGGGTCTGAGGTCACTGATGTCCTTCTGAATGCACCTTGTATCACCAGCTGATTTGCAAAGAGGTTAATTTGAAAAGAACCTCACTTTGGGTATTTGCAAGGTTTTCATTTCAGACTCTTCACCCCGAGGTCTGCAGCAAGGTCAGGTCTAAGAGCTGGATTCACACCTGCATAGATTGGGTCTTCTCAATAGCAGGTTGGGCCTCCCATGTGCAACCTGGATGTGAAGTTTCTCTCATCTGAAGGCTCTGCTGGTCGCTCAAATACTACATTTGCACAGAAAAATATCACAGAATTTAGTATATGCATGGAGTTGGCATCTCATAACTTACAAATTCTGCAAGGCCAAACACTTATTGAGTGTAACTCCAAGCTCCCCAAGGACTCACCATACCTGGCACAATATTTTTGTAGGTGTTGATAATTAACGGAATTAAAGAAATCAGATGCTATCTGTAGCTGTGATATACACCAGAAAAGAAGGGGCAGAAAGTTCCCCAAAGCATGAATTATTATTAATCATTAATTCTTAACAAATGCATGTGAAAGGGGTATGACTGGCACCAGTACAGAGGCACCATTAAAAAGGAAGAGTATTATTTTAGGGTTGGACCAAATCATTTATTTTGGGGGAAGCCTTAAGCAGAATCTACCCATTTGTGGGGTTTAAAGAGTTTGGTTCACTTATTTACTTTGGATTTTCGTGTTCGCTTTCATCCCCTTTTGTACTTCCTTGGACAAAATCCAAACAGGCAGAGTAACTACAGAAAAGCTGTTCTCACCATAGGGAAATAATGTATTATGCTAATTCCAATTAAAGGAAATATCTTAAACTGCAAATATAGCCTTCAAGAGAGAAATGAAAAGTGTGGAAATTAACATTCTTGCCAGATTTCCAGCTCAGTTCTGCTTACCCAGGGGGTTTGGGTCAGGCTCAGATAAGCATCCAAAATTTGGGGATGTTTATCCAAACGTTATTTCTGAACCTTCTAAGTTCACTCCTGACTAATCATAATGGAGTTAGTGGTAGCAGGATATGAATGTACAACATTTAGCTTAGAAATTGGCAGCTCCTCATCCTTTCACAGCTAGGAGCCTTTGACCAAATATCAACTCTGCTAACCAAAACAAAATAAAATAATGCCTTGACTTGGTCTCCAGCCATACCACCTTGTGCTATAGCCCTGAAAGACCTTCCAAGCAGGGTTGGGACAAGGCAGGCTTGGCTGGGGGACCTCCATGGAAAATACTGATGTTACTGGAAGCATCCCTTATGATTCAGGAGGTGACACTTTCCCCAGGTTGGTGTTGAACCCACGTAATGGTTACATGTACGGAGTTGTCCTTTCAGATTTGGGAAATTTCAGAGGACTGGTGAGCCATTAAAGATCTTTTCTGAAAGGCTCATACATTAACTCCACGTTCACCTGAAGTGCCAATGCAATCACCAACCCCATTAAACGACCAGTGAGTTCCTGGTGGGATGCGGTTCTCCCACTTCCCTGCTCCATCCCCAGGCTGTTTGCCCATTCAGTCATGAGTGACGCAAGCTCCCTACAGAGCTTACTATTAGAAGTGTTTGGAATATTTTTTCCAATGAAATGAGAGGAAGACGGCTGAGGATCATGAATTAGCTCCTGAAGAAGGAGGTTTTTTTCTATGTTTTTGCCATTACACCTTTGGTCTTAAACACAGGGGAGGGGAGCTGCATTTTGCTGCCCTGCTATAGGCATCTCCCAGCTTATTGTACCCTTTACCATAATTAGAAAGCCATAATATCAGCTACAGAGATGCAGTAGATCTATCCTACATCCACGTCCTTCAAAACACCAACAGGCTACTCCTGAGTCACTCACCCATCTTTTTTCCCCCTACATTCGATTTTAGTCAAAGTGTGTCACTCTAAGTAGCTGTATTTGAATATTGAAATTCATGCCAGGAACAAATCCATCCAAGTGTAAATTCTTCCCTTGTGAAAAAGCACCAAAATGCTCAGTGAAGTTATATCAGGAATGAATTTGACCACAAGAACTTGGATTGCAGGTACATAGTCTAGCCTCTAAAATCCCTTCTGATGTGCTTAGACTTACCTCTGAATTACAGAGAGTAAATCTGAAGGGTTGTAATAGAAGACATACCATTGAAAGTTCTAGTTTAAAGAAAGAAAAGTCTGTAATTGAGAGAAATAACAGACATCATAAAAGAAAAAGTTTCTCACATGGTAAGAAACTTTCAAAACATATTTGGATATAGTCTTTAAGCTAATGGATTTTTCAAAAGTTCAGTGATTACTCAGTCAAGATATGTTGTGAAATACATCTTATAAAACATGGCTGGTGTTCTTGCTATTTCCCTTGCATCTTCCTCCTGAAACCACCAGAAATAATCCCTCACTTTCTACCAGACTCTCTATTAACAAGTAGCATAGATGTTCTACTGCGGAAGATTTTGACAGTTTAAACTAAGCACCTGTTTCCATCTAATGTAGGATTGGCAGGATGCTGTGTTTAATGTAGCTCATGCCATTCAATTTTTTCTTCATTAGGCCAATAAATTAGTGAACTACACCATGTTCTAAAACTTGCATCAATCTCCCATCACATTCACTCTTGTTTTTTGTGTTTGTGGTTGCCTTCTCCTTCCAAGGGAAATGAGCAACTTGAATTTGAAGTGGGTGCTTGGGTTAGAAAGTGGGTTTTGTGTGTGTGTTTGTGCTGTAACATCAATGATCACAGCAGCTGCATCAGGAGCATTTTAGCATCCAGCAGAATGAAAGTTTGTGAGGGGATCACTGCCCAATAAATTCAGTACTTTTCGCTATCAATGTCATCAAGATGTAACCAAGGATATTTAGAAGGAACAGAGAAAATGTCAATAATCTGAATTGCCTGGTGCTTGTAGAAATCATTCTTGCAAGTCATGGTTGTAGCTGGTTTTGGTTTTAGAAAAAGCAAAAAAGGCAGACAAACTGTTCCAAATGGTCATGAAGATGTGATGGGCTCCTGTAATTTCAGGGAAAAAAAATCAGAAAATCACGTAACATATGACTGTTGATAGCTGCAAGAGGAACAAATGCTTTCCATCTCGAAACACTTCTTACCATCAGTGTTTCAACAGCTCCTATTTAGACATTAAAAAGAGGACATTTTTTATTATGATTTCTGCCTTGGGCTCTGATCAGCAATGTAGAAAAAAGCAAGCAGGAGCGTATGGTTGCTTATCCTTCCTTCTTGTTTCCTTTTACTCTTAAATTCTTGAAAGGTCGTAAAATAGAGAAATAAAAAAGCCACTGAAGTGTAGTTTTGTTAACTTTATCTTCTGAACATTAAACATTGTTTCAAATTTCTTACGGTACATAAAATGTTTTGCCTTGCTGTATCATGTGTACAGAACTTCAAAAAGTAAATGCGACAGCTCAGAAAACGTAATGGATGTGTAATAACAGCTCTTTAGATCTCCTGGTTTTAGCATAGCATCTTTTTGTTCGCAAAGGTGCTTTTAACATGATAGCTAAAGCTATTTATGAAGTCATTTATTTTTGCATGGTGATAGGTCCTATTTTGTAATTAGCCCACGCTTCTGTCTTGCTGGAGTGTGTGAGCCCCCCTGAAATGTTTAGTCTTCATCAATCCTTTTTGTTTCCCTTCCAAAGGCATCCACACTAATAACTCCCATTTCACGGATGCAGTACATCCCAGCTCCCTTCAGCGCCTTCTACAAAAACATTTGGAAATCGTTGTATTGGAACGGAGCTCAGTTCTTTTTGTTGGGCATTTTCAACAGAAAGAAGTTTTTCCTGTTTCCCTTAAATTCATTCACCACATGAATTTCAGCGGATGGTTTTTAACCACCTTTGCCCCACATCCTGTCACCACCGGCCACTGTGGTGCTGCAAAAGGGTTGCCAGCAGCAGGCACATCACTGGAGACCTGG
This sequence comes from Falcunculus frontatus, assembly GCA_013398115.1. Lineage (NCBI taxonomy): Eukaryota > Metazoa > Chordata > Aves > Passeriformes > Falcunculus > Falcunculus frontatus. The sequence continues at coordinate 388,083 of VZRV01007514.1, forward strand.
GTTGCCCCATTGAGCTGGAGTTTGGGCAGACCTGAGTTGCTAAATCACGATTTAGTCTATTTGGGGCATCTCGTGTGTCCAGACATAATGTGTTGTGATTCAAACTGGTGTGAGCACAGTGGGAATGGCAGCGGCGCTGACGCTTGTTAATCTGCTGTCATTTGCATATATGCAATGCAGGGAGGTTAACAGGATTTCCCTGACGCCCTGTCAGTGGCAGCAATGGGGTTGGTTTCCTCCAGTGTGTCGAGCAGGTCGCTGTTAATCAGTCACTGTTGGGCTTTTTGTGCCAGCTCCTCTGTTCAGTCTGCTGCTGTGTCCACAGGAGCAGCTGTAGAGGAGAGGGGCTTCAGGTGCCAGCATGGGTTCAAAAAAGCTCCGGGGTAAAAAGAACAAATTTTAATATTCAGTGTAAAGTTTTATCCCCCTCATGTCTTCATAAGCGAGCACAGAGGGAAGTTTGAAGGCATGGCCACTGGGTAAGAAACACACAGCTACACTCAGTCCATTGGGGTGGCAAAGCCTCCAGGGAAAGTTGGGGGCTGGCTCCACATCCAACAGCGGCAGGTGGGGCTATGGCATTAGCAGAGGAGGTTTATGAACTTTATCTTCATGCATTAACAACCCTGGGTACCCTGTGGCAGCTCTCTGTATACAAAATTCCTTGGAATGTGACCAAGTACATGCCCACTGACACTCGTGCAGGGGCAAAAGGGGTGGTTGTGGTGGGACCCTCCTCAAGTGGCCTGGAAGTGTCAGGAAGCTTGGAAGCAAAGGTATGGAGAAAAGCTTGATAAATAAGATGATGTGAAACTGAATCACTGCATAGAGATGAATCAAAATTATAAAATCAATAGGTATCGATCTGTATATATCACACAAATAACTGTGCCTGAAGAGGTGCCCAGATTTAACATGCTGATTATATGGCAGTCAGTGGAAATAACTTGAGATCTGAAGAGCTATTACGTTTTAGTTGTTCAATGCTGCAGCTGAAGCTGATAATACCTTAGTTGAAGTCTTTTTCAAATTTTTTTCTGCTTGAAATTCTTGGTAACAAGTATATTTAATCAACAAACCAGAACCGAAGAACAGATTTTTGGCTTACAAAATACTCTTGAGCCATCTAAAGCTGGAGTCCAAACACTACAAATTCTTCTAAAAATATACACCTTTTATTTTAAGTTCCATTTGCTTTTACTATTGGCCTCACTCACTCAAGCCAAGGTCACTGCACATCAGTTATGTCTGCTGGACACTTGGCTACTGACTGGAGTTGCAATGAATCACCTGGAACAACGTCATCCACGGTTACCAAACTCTGTCTCTGGTTGGAAATCAGGTCAACAAGGTCTTTGTTGTATCCTATTCATATAAACCCCATTTATATCTTATTCTTTTTGTACCCCTTAAACTCGTGGAGGTGCAGTCTATCAGAAGGAATGGGATTTACTGGAGTTTTGGGGTTTTTGGTCAGTCTTTGCCTCTGGCATTGACCTTCCTCCCTCTTTCTCATCAGCGGATGCATTAAGGAAGGAAGGATGTGCTTAACTCAGTGTGGGGAGTAGCTGTCATTATTATTGCTTTCTTCAAGGTTATCATCATGTTCTTTGTCCCCACATTTTGTTTCCTAAACTCAGGATAAATATAAACCTAACAGATGTGTAAAAAGGCTTCAGATCAGTTACTTGTCATACATGGGCAGGCACAGGCTGAATCTGCTGCAGAATTACTTCCCATCTTTATTCATGGATTGAGAATGTTCATTTTCCTTTTCTGGATTAGATTTTTTGTGTAGATTTCTGGGCATATAAATGATATTTTGGAATGAAACCCTCACATTTTATAAATCATTCAAACCAATTCAGTTTCTTCTTTCCATAGAAGTATTTCCTGGTCCACAGCAACCTCGATCTAAACCTAGTGTTTCCTGTTTGAGACAAAATTCGTGGATTAATCTAGAGAACTAAATAATTAAGTAATTCTCAAGTGCTAATGAGCACTTGTAACTCCAACTTTCATCTTTTATAGCACTGTTAAATGTACCACAACCTCTAGGGAAAACTGTGGTCATTCATATCGTGACAGATATTCTTACTTTATCACCCAAGCTGACAGACATCCTTCGTGCAACACGCGACTGGCTCGAGCTTCTGTTCACAGTGCCTGGCAGGAGAGCTTCTAGCTCCCATTTATTTCTGGAGGGCTCACAAATACAGCACTTACAATAATGTGCTCCAGCCCTCTGGTCCTGGAGCTGAAGGCAGTGGGAAGATCCAGGACTGAATTCTGTCTGGAGCTGGAGCAGCTCCTCCATCTACAGTCCTGGGGCAGCCCAGGTCTGGTCTGAGTGTCCTGTCTGACCCCTGTAGTGACAGGAATCTTGTGTGGAAATGGCACTCTGCCTGGGCTTGGTCAACACTTCTGGCCACCAGTTCAGCCCCAAGGTAGCCAGTGCTGTCACGTCAGTGGTGTATTGAGGACTTGGAGCAGCTGGTGATTGCCTGGGGAATATGTGACTACCCTGATCTCACTATGACTTCTTGAAAAGCCCACAAAGATGACCACCTTCCTCAGCCAAAATATCCTACAACAGCTCCGTAACCCAGTGGATCCTCTGCTTTGTCCCATATGAGGATTCCAGCACAGGGAAGCATGAGGAAAGAAACGGTCTTTAGTGCTGTATTTACTATACTGGATTCTCAGCAAGACAGATCATGCAGCCTCTGAAATCCTTCCTGGTGGAAAGGCATCTGTTCTTCACACATTGCCTCGTTTTGCTTCTACGGACCCAAAAAACTTGCAACTTTATCCTGAGCACATGCCCATTCCCTGCTGCTTTTTGTAGCCACTTAGTGAGGTTTAGGAGCACAGAGTGGAGTGGTTGGGACAGTCTCTCCCCCTCTGCCTGGTGGGGATCATGATCCATCTTATGCTCAGCACTTGCATGATTGCTGGGGGACTCCTAGCAACAAGACTTGACATCGTGAACTCCGTTTCACATTTCTGCCACAAAAGTCAAAGGCAGAGTTTGATGTATCCTACCCAAAACTGTTTCTATAGGAGAAGCTTTCATTTATGGCACCAATCAGGGCAATGTGCTTACATTTAAAGATCTGTTCCAAAGCATCAACTGCTCATTTCCGAGGCTAAAATATTTTCCTAGCTAAAAAAGGGAGATAAAGTAGAATTTCTGCTACAGATGAGCCATATTAAAGCATGCAGACCTGTTTTAACTGGCAGTGACCAAGCAGACTCCCACTATTTATCCATGAGAAGCCGTAAGCACCAGCAGGCAGAGAGGAATTTCTGTTCATTGCAGTCAAAAAAAAGGAATAAAAAACAACTTCTCAGTGAATGAAAGTTATGTGAAAACATTGCATGAGAATCTGCCACTGATTTTCTCCATGGACAGAACTCCATATTCCATCTGTGAAAATAAAATGGTAATCTTCTCGTCTGGCACACTTTTTATCCCATCCATGCCAACTGTAAGTTTTTCAGGACAGAGTCTCATGTTTATTGTTTTTCTACCCACAAAGGGTCCCAGTTTCCACCGGTCCTCTAGGTGCTGCCGTAATGCTAATAATACTAATACTCATAATTTTGCTAGTGGCAAACTTAGCCCAACATTTTAGGCTTAAATAAATCTTAGACTTTCCATTTTATATGGGAAAAAAATGGTTATAAAATAGCCTCCATCCTCCTTCAAATTCTGCAGGTCATTTTGCATCTGCAAAACTCAGGTTGTGGATTGATATGCATCTTATATGTTGTATCTTGGGAATGTTTTCTCTATGAATCTCACACAAAATCTGCAGTATGACTTGTGGATAAAAAAAACCAAATCCAGAAAAAAATGCCTGAAGCTATACCACTCACCTCTCTCCTCCTTCACATGCATGCCCAACTTCTGCTTGCTTTTTTTTTTCCTTTCCCCCTTTGTTTTATCAGTATGGTGCTAAATTACCAAGTTTGAAATTTCTTCAGCAAATAAGGGATGCATGCCAGAACACAAGTGCCCTGAGGGATCTGAGTCTTAGGGGAAAAAAGCCCTTAATCTCCAAGTTTATAGGTAGCAGCACTTTCCTGAAATTGGAAAATGTTCAACTCATTTATGAAAGAAATCCGCCACAAGGATACGCTGATGTTCACAGCTATTTCATTAATAACCCATTGTGATCCATGGGTTATAGGACAGGTTTATTTGGACACCTGCATCAAATATATTCTTCCCCATCCCTGCCCCAAATTCTCCCGACGAGCAAAATCTTTTTACAGCAAACCAGGTAGCTCCCAGGGTAAGATTTTTCCAAATGCATCAGGCACCTTTGCCCATGTGTGACTAATTTATGTGGAGCAGCACTTCTCCTGCACGCCCAGGTGGGCTGCTGTGCACGCACGGGGCCAGTTAAGCATTTACTGCTCAGGACCCTAAGCACAGCCAGGGTGGGGGACACAAAGGGCTCTGCCCGCCCATGGTGGGGAGCCTGAGCCACTCACAGGGCACCATGGCCTGAATACTTTATGGCTTAATCCCAGGGAGATTGCCTGAGTATGGGATAAGGATCAACTTTGCATGTTCCTCCACCAGCTGAATAAATTAACATTCCTGAATTTCAGTCCCTGGATTTATCTACCAAGCATGACTTGAACCTTTGATGGGGATTTTAACCTATTTATAGTTTCATAACAAGCCCGTAACAAAAAATTCTCCCTCTCCTACCCACATGTAAATAATGTTTAACACTACTGTCAGGGTTTGGCAAGGCAGTGATGTTTTGGAGGCACTGTGGATCCTCAGCCTGCCTTTAGCAGGGCATCTCTCTACTTGTAGGCAAGTGCCTTGCAATAGGAGGAGGATTAATCACCGCTGTTAGAGACCTCTCTTTCCTCCACAACCTTTTCTTCCCGGGGATGATGAGTTAATTCAGCTGGAACAATGTTAGTTCATCAAGTTTTGTGGTTTATCTGAAAATCGAATAGCAGTAATTTCATATGGCAACTGACTTAATGCCCATTTAGTTCAGGTTTTAGACAACTCTGGTCGATGATCGCAATGGGTTTAATACAAAACATAGAAGGGATGAAACTGTAACGTTGGTGCTTTCAGGCAGGTTTTCTTCCCTGCTGTAGAGCTGATAGCTTTGGCTGTGTGCACGTGTGTTTCTGTGTGCAGGATGTGTATCCATTTCTTCTGAACCTCCCCTAGAACCATCCACACATGTGACACTTAAAATAGCAAATGCAAACCTGAAAATTTTAACATGAGTGTTTGGCTTTTTATTGGGTGATAAATTGCTTCTTACTCTTATAAAGTCCACAGGTGTTTATGCCCACTCTCGCACGCCTAGTTAAAACTTCGGCTACAACAGGAATGCTTTGAAAATAGCCAGTCACTCCTAAAATTGATTATTAAAATAGAATTAGCTGTTATGCATCACATTAATTCTTGTTGTGTAAAGTTCTGTTGTTTAACCCCTTCAGTCTCTTTTGGCCTGGCGTTTTCCCCGCTTCCATATTTTCTTCTCCATCCTTTTGGCTTGCAAATTTGGTTTTCAGATCATGGGTAGTGCCTAAACCCAAATGGTTTACCAGGACTTGCTGCCACACAATCTCCTTGCATGGCTCTTTACATGCCATGAGGACTCTGGGACTGGAAGAAGTCTTCCAAAGCAGGCCCTCAGATTATTTGTCAAATAAGAAGGCTTGAAAATTAAAAGATTGGAAGAAATGAAAGGTTAATTGAACCTTGTTGAATTCTTATGCACATACAAAGGAAGTCTGCAGAATCCTTATATTTTTCTTCCTACCTCCTGGATACGATGCTGTCTCGGAGTATTTCCTACAGATCTTCCATTTTTAAGGCAGCTTCTGCTAAAAGTTGTGTTTTCAGGCAGAGAAGCAGCAGCTACATCAAGTGAGAGCCTCTGGCCACTCCACATGAACCCTCTGTTGGCTTCACGGGTCCCACTGCTCCATCTCCACGTGACCATATCGTGGGAAGCAGGAATGGGTACAAACCTGAGGGATTTGTTCAGCTGTATTTCAACAAGGATGAATGATAAAGTGATAAACCCCCCCCCAAACAGGTGATTTTTGGTCATGTTGGTAGGATTTGGAGGGCTATTCTCAAGGTCTTTTACTCTCTGCGCGGTTAAGAAAGAAAAGAGCCTTCCAGGCAACCCAGCACACGGGGAAATGCAGAGCAAGGGCATCACCAATGCAATTTCCCAGATTCTCTAGGATTTTGGATTCCTTTCAAAACATGAGAAAGGCGAAGCACAGGGAAACACAGCTTCTGAGTGGACAGGAGGCCAACACCCACGTCAGTCAGCCTTGCCTTGCCTTGCCCTTGCTCTCAGAGGTGCTAAGACTAGCTGGCTTATGTGCATTTCTTCCCAGACTTTTACCATAGCCAAACTCGTGCCAGGCTCATCCCGCAGGGACTGTGTCACCCTGTGGGTACAGAAACCTCGAGTGTGAAAATGGCTCAGGCTGGATTTGGAGGCTTCCAGACTCTTCTGTAATGGAAGTAATGAACACTCCAAAGGAAAACAGCAACAGTCCTCAGCATCTGGCGCCATGGCACGTGCCTTGGCAGGGAAAGGTTTGGAGAGGAAAGCATTGCAAGGAGTGCGCTCACAGCAGGGCAGTGGACAAGTAGCACTGTATCCCTCAGCACCAAATTTTGGGGAGTGCTGCAAGGACCATGGTTTGTTTACAGCAAGGCAAACATCTTGTGTTGCCATGAGGAAGGGTGTCTACAGGATTTCCTCCCCAGACAGGAGTAAAATCACCCAGGCAGCCAGATACTAGTCACTGACCCATTTTTGCATCTTCTTGATTCATGGAGCAGGTAAATCTGCTCCAATTTTCCTTCTGGTTTGAAGTAACACTCAATATCCAAAAGGTTTCAGGCTCAAAACCCAGTGGCACTGCTCAGTGTATGCCAGAAAACTCCTTCCCACCAGGTAGCCCCTGCTCGAGGTGTGTGGGTACCACCAGCTGTGACGGCACCCACACACACCCTCACCTTTGGGACATGATGGAGATGCTGGCACACTTGGGTACAGGACACGAGGGCACTGGTCTGCTGGGATCACTCACACCAGGATGAGAATACAGGGTTGGGCTGTCAGGCTCAGATTGGGGTATGAACGAACATGCTATTTTAGAGCTCAGATTTTAACGGGACAGAAAAAGTCGAGCCTTTCTGCTCAGTATTTGGAAAGTTTGGCTTCTGCCAGTAGCAGCACTGCGCTGTTACAGACTATAAGAGGGGGTGCAGCAGCACTTGTGGGAGTACAGAGAGGGCTTTACCCACACCTGGACCCCAACACTGCCAGGGACACTCACGTGTCCCTACAGTGTATCTGCCCTGCGTGGGCACCGTGCATTCCCTATGGATTGTGCTGTGATTGCTCAGCAATCGGGCAGACAAGACTCACGCACCCTCTGCCTCTGTGCACGGCTGGGGCTGCATGTGCTCCGCAGCTCCCCGAGCACAGCTCCATCCCCACAGGAATCGCAGAGGTCCTTCAACTTTTTTATTGCCTGCACATGCACCACTGTAACTTTTTTGCAAGGATACAGGGTCGGGTTTTTTTTCCCCCGAAGGCAGTCAGTATTTTTGGGGGGGTATGTGTTTTTCTGCACACCCCTCATTTCACACTGGTAAATGTCCTGCTCTGCCTGGCTATGGCGGGGGGGAGGGCAGCTATGGGGGTCCCTGACTCAGCTGGAGGTTTCAGGCTTTGCTGCCAAAAGGGGACCCCCTCCACAGGCGGGGTGAGCCCCAGGGATCCCTGGAGCCCTGCACTGCCCTGGGGAAGGGGGTGCAGGGCAGAGCACTGATCCCCCTGCATCCCACAGCCAGGCTGGGGGGAGGAAACCCACCCTCCAGCAGTGCCGGCAAAGCCAGTCTGACCCGAGCAAATGAAAATAATCAAAAGTAATTAGAAGCGTGCTGGACTGCTCCTCAGAGATCTGTGCAAGAGAATAAACATGCCGGAGCCCTCCGAGCCACTGCAAAGGCCCATGTCTGAGCTGTTAGGTGCCCTGACCTTGTCCACATAAAGACGTGATTTATGAAGTGCAGGGCACAGCAGCAGGGCTTCTGTCTTCTCCAGGAGAACCAAATTACTGAGGTGGAGATTAACATGCTTTCAGTTGGGCCCATTTCCAGACCAAGGGAAATTTCTTATTTACGTTTTTTACCTTTAATTTTCTCCTCCTCTCCCTCACTTGAAAACTGCCTTTTGGCTGGGAGAGACGAGCCGGGCAGCGTGTGAGGGCAGGAGGGGCAGCAGGGACAGGGCACCGACATGGGGGGCACTGCGATACTCACCCAACTCCATCAAGGGCTGGAAATTATCTGACTCTTCCCCCTGAAATCAGCAGCAACACTTTTGTTTCCACCCGATTTTTTTTTTTTCAAGTTGATATCCACAACACGGGGTGGGAGGAATTGACATGCAGAAACTGTGTTGCCTTTCGTTCTTGTCGTTGTTTCCCAGGTCTGTCCTGGAGCATTTGGATACGTCAGAAAGCCGTTGTTTTCTGCGTGTTTGTTCTGCTTTGCTTTTCCTTTCTCTCTCCACATTAATGCACTCACCCAGTGTTTCAAACACTCACCGCAATGTTAGTCAGGATGCTCAATGTTGTGTTTAGTCACCTTGAGATATATAACATGAAACCCCACTCACAAAGGTGGTTGTGAAGTGGCTTGTCTACAAACGAAAGGGTAATATTGAGCCTGATGTGAACATTTACGGTATTTAAAAAATCACCAGTGACTTGTCTGATTTTCCCCCATTGTCCTCGGCAGCGTTTGGCCCCAGGAAGCCCATTAAACGTGGACAGTGCCGTTATTTCATCTGGCTGTGGCCGAGCTGCTTTGCTTTGCTTTAATGATGTGCTGGAATGCACGATGCCCATAGGGTCTCCATTAGAAGAACTTTTACTTCTGGGACGACCATGAAGTTAAAGGCTTAAAAGAGGCATCAGTTTACAGCCTGGTGGGAATTACTAGCAGACTGGAGTACTAACTCCTGACTGCTCCACTAATAGAGCGACTTGTTTTAAATAAACAATTGCCAACGGGACCCTGTGGAAATATTTGGGCCTCTTGAAGCGCCCACCGAACCATCCGAGGGGAGAGGGGAAAGGCGGCAGGAGATGTTTAAAAGATTGCGGCTTGAAAGAAGAAACACATCGACGTATGTTGATGTGTGTATCTACATCCCCGGATCGGGACGTTGAAGGTCTCGACCGGCGGCGGGGCCAGGCTTGACCCCCCGCGCCTCCCAGCCGCGAACCCCTCCGGCTCGGGGGCATGAGCCTTCCTCCCCCTCCTTCTCCTCTGGCCGCGCTGGCTTACAGCCGAACCGCTGGGAGCGCTGCATGAAGGGGAACTATTAAAAAAAAGGGGTTTTCCCCCCAAAAAGGGGAGCGGCGGCCCCGCTCCCNTCCGCCGGTACCGGGAGCCCCTTTTGTTTATCCACCGGCGTTTCCTCCCTTTGTGGCACGGCCGAGGGGGAGGGAAGGGGGGCTCCGGCTCCCTATCGGGGGCTCTGATCAGGCCGATGGGCTCGAGCAATCAGTTTCCCAGATTACTTGTATTTAATACACAATGCATCATAAAGCAAATCCCTCATCCTGACAGGGAGAAAATAGAACAGCTCATAGCGCGAGCCGGGCCAATTTATGGCTAAATTAAAAAAAAAAAAAAAAAAAAAGAAAAAAAAAAGGAAGAGGAAGAAAAAAAAAAAAAAAAAAAAAGAAAAAAAAAAAAAGAAGGGGGAAAAAAAAAAAAAAAGGAAAAAAGAGAGAGAGGGAGAAAAAAAATAAGAAGGAAAAAAACCCCAACAATGGGGAGCGGAGGGAGGGCAGGAACCCACGGCCCCGCACACCGGGCGGGCGCCGGTTCCCAGGCCCGGGCGCTCTGGGAATCTCCCACCGGGTTTTTTGAGGTTATTGACAAAGGATTTTTTTTTTTTCCTGTCCTACCTACCACCACTGTGTGCGGGTTTTTTGTTGTTTTTTTTCCCCCGGCTCTCTCCCCTCGGACAATAGCCATTATCTGAGCTAACAGGTCAATGTCACAGATAACGGGCCGCTGAGACGAATCCATCAGCATCTCCTGTCACCCGGCTTCTCGCCCTCCCCCCCGCTCTCCTTCCCCGGCCCCTCTTGGCCCC
>VZRV01007515.1:0-247349 GCA_013398115.1 Falcunculus frontatus
CTGAAAAAATGACAAAGTGACACTCAAACAGTGATTGCATCCAGCAGTCACATCTCGGTATTGCACTTCTGTAGCACTTTAGAGCAGGGCTATTAATTTTGCCTCCTGAACTCAACCAGAAGTCATGATGGTCAAAGCAGCTAAACTATTAATAATTCCTCCCACTGTCGTTAAAGAAGTTCCCCCTCCTCATTCAGAACATGGGAAAGCAAGCTGCTGTGGCCCACATCAGAGAGGGAAGCCCTCTGTGGGGACAGGAAGAAGCAGCTCCCTGTGGGGAGAGCAGGGAGGAAGCTCCCAAAGGAGGATCTCTGCAAACAGGAGAACTCGCTGTTCCACTGAGAGGGAGCTGTGCTCGCTGAGGTCCCTGCCTTTTGCCTCCTTTGCTGGGCAGGCACTGCTCCCACCACAGCCCCTTTGGCCCTGCTTGTGGAAGGAGGAGAACGCCCTCCCTGCTCCCTTCCCCCCAAACACACACACACCCACACCCACTTGTTCCCCTCAGTTCTGCCCCCAGGTGCAGAGACCTGCCCTTTCCCTTGCCCCAGCTGCAGTGCTCATCAGCCCCTTCCACATGTGCTCTCACAGTGGGTAGGACGTGATGTCTGTGTCTCATTGAGCCTTACGGCCTGATTGCACAGCTTGTGTGGCCTCTGGAGCAACGCTTGGAGGCGGGGAGAAGCACGGCCCCCATGGCTTCTTGCTGCACAATCCACCCAGGGCTAGATTTGCCAGGGCCAAAATTATTGCAGGTGGTTAAACTGTGGGTGTGGGTGTGAGTTCTGATGGAAGTTGAAGTGTGCTGTGTGTGTGAGGAGCATGCTGGGGGAGGGGAAGGGCGGAACCTCCAGCTGTTCCCACTGAAACACTGTTGTGTACCTCAGGTGGTTGTTTTAACTGGTGGGTAGTATGCAACCCCACTAGGATGGAAATTGAAAGTAGTTTTCAATAAGAGCAAGCATTGGCAAATGATCTGGATGTCTTTCTGTTGCTGAGCTGTTCTTTCAGGCCTTGAAAACAGGGGCAGCTCTGATAAAGTAACCAAGCACCTGGTTGGTATTAACTCTCCTTTGCACTGTCAATTCACCTTCTTTGGGAATACCTCACCCTGCTCTGTGTCTCTCCTAAGCCGATTAGTATCAACATTAGTGTGTTTTTCAGGCCCATGCCATGTGACACTGGTACTACGCCAGAGTTGTTCTTGCCACTGCAGTTCAAGGTCTCTCATTTTTTGCATGAAAGTCTTGTCTCCTTTGTTATGAACACTGCACTCCTTAGGAAGCTGACAAATATATTTGAACACAGTGGGAAAAATGTTAAAGTGGAAGCGTTGTAAAGATGTGTGACCAATTTCATGTCTTTCCTGTGGAACTGCTGCAGGTTGAATGGAGCAAGTCCTGGTGTCCAATGTGCATTCAGAGAAAGCAGGTTTGAATAGAATGAATCACAGAGAACTGTCAGCGCACACCAGTAGTGTCAGAAGAGTTCTTGAGTCAGATCAGGGTTTCTCTACTGAACTTGGATTTACTGAAGAAACTCCCTTACAGGTTTAAATCCTGGACACTGAAATCCACAAGACAACTCACATTTGCTCCTAGAGTAAAGCCAAGTCACTTTTTCTTTCTGCTTCCTTCATCAGCAAAGCACAAACTGAGTTAGAATTTAAAACTGTGTTGTTTTCTGTACAGATGCTACCACAGGGAGGGTGAGCAAAGTAGCAGGACAACTTCCTGCTGTCTTCAGGTTTATTATGGAAATATGAAATGTCATGGAATCTCATTTGTATAAAAAGATTATTTTTCAAATTCACAATTACCACTCCCTAATTTGAAATAAAACTGACTGTGGTCTCACTATTAAGAATTTTACCACACCTGCAAATCTACTTAATTAGAGGGTGGGAAGACTCATCCTTGGAAGGAAAAGGTAACACGGGTTATGGAACTGAATTCTATTGAAAATACTGCTGATGATGTGGTCACATCCAGCCCTTTGTGAATCTAAGATGAAGAGTTTTTGATGCACCAATCTCGAATTTAATTGCTTATGAAAATCTGAATCAGAACTATAACTTGTATCATCTAAACCATCATTTCTAACAACCAATGTGACAAAACACTAAGTTCACATAAAAGCAGAGGAATTGTATCCTTTTATCCATCACTAACTTTTTCATCCATCACTGGTATATCTATTAAAGAGTGATGGTAATAAGTTCTTCCTAAGGGATCAGTAAAAAAATACAATGAACTTTGCTAATAGCCTAGTACAACAAATATTCTGTATTTTAACCTTACAGGAAAGCTCCATGAAAGGTTCATTCTTTTTTATTTATTCCCACCCTTTCACTCCACCCTTCCTGACCCACCTCCAAAAATATCTTGCACTCATCTTGCATAATGCCAGGAAAAAATAACATGTGTTATTCCTGACTGCGAATTCTTTTCAAGTAGTTTTGGAGTGATCAGATTCAGGAGGCTTTTGGAACCAGTCTTCACCTTCATCAATTTTAACAAGGCTATAAGCAGAATCATACAAACAGGGTAATAATGGAACAAATAGAGACATTTGAACAACTAGGAGGTTTGACTAGTATTCTTAACCATTTTCTAGACAATTTAAATGTGCTGAGGGACACGTTTCATGACTTGTACCTCTCTTAAAAACAGTGAGCCTCTGAACACAGAATTTTGCATCTTTGAGCTTACATGACCAAGATCTAATTACATTCTTGAGGATTGCACCAAGAATTTGGGGAACGAACCTCGCTTTGCGGCTTGTGGCATTGTATCAGTGAAGAGAAAGGCATTTTTAACTGGGGCATAACAAAGACAAAGAGCCAGCTGGTGATATATTTTCCGTTGGTTTGAGTGAAATGTCACATGGTCTGAAATTCTGAAGACGTAATAAAAAAAATGAAATAAAATTTTTTAAAAAGTAATTCAGTAACAGAATTCATAATGCTAAAAGTCACAGTAAGGCCACAGTATATGTAGGTTTTCTTTTTTACATGTATTTTCAGGCTAAACTTCAGGAGGGTGTTAATTTCTCAGTAATGAAATCACCCAGCAGAGCCAAGAATGACAGATCTGTTACTGTCTCTACCAAAGCTGTTCCTCTGGTCTTCTAACTTTGGCTCTTTAGCCTCTATGTATTACGGTTTTTTCATATTCCTTTTAATAATTGGACAAAGCTCTAAAGTGACTTGAAAAATATTTTTGTTTGTACAGGGGTTTTCAGAAAAAAAATGTTTCCTTTTCTCCAGGAGAAGAAAATCCAGATTGGATCAGAAAGAGTCAATGGTTAATTCAGGTTCCTAATCCAGACACAATATAGATAAAGCATGCAGTGAGTTGTAGTGATAGTTGTACTCTCTGGATACTTAGTTGTCCCTGAAAGAAACCCCAGGAATTAAATACACATTAATATAAAATTCTATTTTTTATAAATTGAAAAAATTAAGAAAAAAAAAAGATTTATGGCACTACTTATTCTCATGAGGGAGAGGTGGACTTTATCAGATGTAGAGGTCTCCAGCTCATTAGTACAAATATCCAGAAAAACATTTATCATCCTTTACACAAACACATTGTAAAAATCAGTATGAAAAGCACTGCCACATTCTAACTCTCAAGCCCTACTTAATAGCACCTGAGCAAGTAAGAGGCCTTTGAATTATTTCTTTGTCCTGTCTGCTTTTGTGTATGTTCCATGTGATTCTAAAGTCAACAAATTTTACTTATTTTCATCAGCAGAGAGAAAAATCAAAAATTCATAACTTCAGTTCTAAAGGTTTGTTCTTAGCTAGGAAGAATCAAGGAAACAAAAGAAGAGAAAAGAGCTGAAAAAGAAAACCTGCAGTAGAACTTTTCCATTTGGATTCCTGCAGAGCCTTTTTCTTTCCGGAAGATCGTTCTGATTTCTATGAATCTTTATTTATATAATATGAATCTATCTATCTCTATATACTTTTTTCCTTTGGTCACAGAGGACTTGGATCAGAAGGACAGACCACCTAAAACCTGATCATAAGTGTATCCCACTTGCCTGATAATGTACCAGTAAAATATTTTCCTTGTCCTAAGACTACTTGCTCAGGCATTTCTTGTGTTCACAAGACCTTATACTCTGCAACTGTCTTGCTGTGCAGATAGTCTTTCCAGGTCTGTCATAGATCTCTAATTGTGGAAGAGCTCTCTGGCTGGCTTAGTCTTCTGGGCTTCCTACCCAGATGCAGGGAAATCTTTCTTCCCTCTGCTACCAATGCTTACTTCCTTCAGCACTGTGAGGGTCTTCCTGAGTCAGGGTAGCAGCTAAACCTCCAATGCCAGAATCTTTGGTAAAATGTTTAGGAATTTTGTTTTCCAGGAGAAACTTCAAACTTTCTGGGTTTTGTTCATATTTAGGATAAAACTTCTCCTGAAGTAGTGGATTTTCCCACAGAACAGACTTTTTGATTTTGGGTCTTTCTAAGTATAATAATACATCTGTATTAGTATTCTGATCTTATCTGCAAAGGAGGTTACACCCACTTAATATCTAGTAAAATCTTGTTTTAAGGTTATAAAAATCAAATAACCAGTTTTCTGCTGTACTGCAAACATAGCTATATTTCTACCAATTAGGAAAACTGATGACTGCTCATACCATAACAAAAGGTTGCATAACGTAAAACTTGGAAACTATGGCTTCAACTTCCTTTAAAATGGTTTACTTTTGTGTGTGTTTTATCCTCTAAGGCAAGATATTTATTACTCTTTCAGAAGTGGGAGATTAGGTCACCAGTAGAGAAGTAATCACAGTGTTTGCTATGTTATTAAAATGTAGATCAGTAATGACATTATCTC
Organism: Falcunculus frontatus; assembly: GCA_013398115.1. NCBI lineage: Eukaryota > Metazoa > Chordata > Aves > Passeriformes > Falcunculus > Falcunculus frontatus. The sequence continues at coordinate 4,848 of VZRV01007515.1, forward strand.
CTCAGTGGTGTGACATACCATCAGTTATTCTGTCATCATGGATTTGCAACTGCATCACCAGGAGTAGGCTGAACCTAACTTAAAACTTGACAGCAACTTCCAAACATTTAAACTAAATTTTCATTGCTATTCAAGGTAAGAACACATGGTCTTGTGTTATGTGCCAGTTGAAAAGTACTCCATGATTTGAATTACTTTTTTGAGCCAGGGATGATTTTGTAATGGACAAGTACAGACCAGCATACCAGAATTGGTTCCATCTGTCAGCTGAGTTATGATTCTATCACCCTATATATTAGTCCTTTTAGTATTTTTGGAATTTCTTGCCAAAATTAGCCTGGCTTTGGATTCAGTAGTTATTCAAACCAATGTAAAGGCAAATTCACGTGAAAAAAAAAATAGCAAGTCAGGTTAAGAACAGGGAATTTATTTGGCAGCCTTGCTGAACCTCTCGAAGGCATTTGATTGCAAGAAGCATACTCAATCTTTTATGGTACTCTTTATCTACAGCCTAAAGGAATATTTAGCTTTATCTCTTGATGTGCCTTCTTTAGGCAATAAATACACAAAGGGTGCTGTTTTAAGTTAACATTTACCTCATGATATTTATTGCTACCCATACTTATCTACTCATTTTCAGCAAAGTTCCCCCTCCAGATAAGGTACATTTTTAAACAAAGTATTAACTATTGGTACTATTTTCTCCAATCATTCAATTCAATTTAAAAGTTCTAGAAATTATATCTGACCTGAATTATGTCACACACTTACAAAGGAAAATTAAAGAAAAAGTAAGAATAGGAAGATCATTTATACTAGCCTGTGTTTAACTAATTAATTTGTTGAATTCTAATCCTTGAGTTTGCAACTAACCTGAATCTCCAAGAGAAACCAGATGAATCTTTATTGCACATTTCAATGTTGAGCCTAATAATTTTTCAGTTAAAACTAAAATAACTGCAGTTTCTAATCAATAAGGGCACAGTCTACCCTCATCACCATCGTCTAAAATTTTAATTCCATTAAGTTCTGTAAGGTTTTTCTACAAAGTAGACATCTGTGAGCTAAATTTCCATACAGCTGAGTGAGGGGGACATTTGGAAGTCCATTCCTGCACCATGGTACAGCTGCTGCACAATGTCAGTCAGAGCTTACAACTTCACAATCGTTGTGTGCAACCACAGCACAGAGCATCACTTGTGGGGTGGAAAAATGGGATAAATATGACACATGGCTCCAATGCTGACTGGTTTTGGAAGTGAATTGTGGACTCATACTCAGCACATCTTTCTAAATTTGCTTAAAAACATTCCATATGACTCAGTCTTCCATTTGAATATTAATCCAAATTTTCAACTATTTCATCTCCTGAACATGGCAATAAATATCAATTACCAAATGCAACCTTGAATATTTGCAAGTTAGGCTGTATAAAATGAAACATGTGGTTTAACTTTAAAGATAAGCCAGTAATCTCTTGCCTTCAAAATAACAACAGGTTCCCAGTGGTGTTTGGAACATCTGATAAAGAAAAGAGTCAAGCAGTAGGTCCAGGAGCTGGAATGTGTAAGCAATCTTCATCCCATCTGTGCATGCATGCCATAGATGGGTTGGCCAAAGTCACAGATGTGATTGACTTGCTACCTAAATTGCTCTCCTTCAGAAGCTGATGATTATGGGATGTAGAGCTGCATGTTGAGAAAATCCAGATTGGCTAATGGCGATTTCCTGCTGTGCCTTTGACACCGCTTGACTCTAAATCAACAAAAGGTTCCTTCTCTGTAGCAAATGTCTACATTTTCATTTGACAACGCTAATTGAATACTTCCTCTTCAAAATTTGAACACTGACATAGAAGATGTAATTGTGTGTTGATTTCCAATAGTGAAGAGTTAATTAGCATGCAACAGTTCAGGGCAGAATCAAGTTTCATGTGCACAAAAGCCGAAACAACTTTTTTCAACATCCTATTCATTTAACATTAATTTCAGAAAATAATGAGAGGCCATGCAATAGACCAAGGTGTTATTGTCTTTCAGGTCAGGTTTGTTTGCTGAGAAAGGAAGGTTTAATTTGACTTGATCAGCTAAAACAGTGTCAGCTGTGTTTATTACTAAATGATGCAAACACCTAGACAATGAACTCATAGATACTCTGACTAGACTGTTTCCACAATACTGGTAGGAAATAAGAAACCCTTCATTAGAAAGGATCACAGAATTTAAAGAGAAGGAAAAAATAAACAAGCCAGGAAGGTATCTGGTGGTAGAAAACACAAATAACATATTTCTTCCATGTGCAAATTAGTTCAGTGATTAAACAATACTGCCATTCGTGTATTCCTTGTTTTAACTATATACTAAACTTGCTACACCCCTCAAAAGCCACAGCTTTCCCTGGACAGGGAGTTCTTCTTATGCCAAACCATGTGGTGGTTTTATACTGCAAACAAATGAGAACTGGTGAGATCAACGGCTCATTTTGGGCTATGATCTAAGACAGTATGAATGGTGTTCTCCAGAAATGCATTGCTGATGTTCCTTTCCATTGCACTGTCTATTAAAGTCTTTTAACAAGTAGCTGTGACTACAGGCAGTGGAAAAGAAATGCTCATCAAGCTAGATGGTAGAATTGAAAGGATAAGCCTTTCCTCCTACTCACAACAATTCGTATTTCAAATAACAGTTTGAGTACAGAAGAACTCCCTCCTTAAGGCAATTAAGTCTCTCAAATATTGGCCATATTAGAGTTTAAGTTCCAATGAGGATACATTTCTGTAAATCCTTCTTGTAAACGAAAGGGTTTCAGGGTTTGTGCATAGTTTTTGTTATGTTGGAAACAGAATTTATATTCGTTATATCTTTGTGTTTGTGATCTGCAAATATGGGTTTCTTTTTTCACTATTTGTCCTTCCCCCTCCCCCCCCCCGCTCTTTTTCCCCCTTATTACAGTTAAATAATGTTACTTAAGCAGGGAAATAAACCAAACCAAACAGACAAACAAGAGCTCTTCTCTTCTAGATCTCCAACAGCAAGATAAGAATGCCAATAACTCCATTCAATGTTCTTCCTCTGGTTCTTTTAGATTTACATAGATCAGGGTATGCTACTACAAAAAAAAGTGCCACCAAAGTCAGATTGTTTCTTGGTCACATTAGATGGAATTAGCTGTGTGAGTTTCAAAAATCAATCACTATATACAATGTGTTCTGGTCACTTCAAAAGTATGGCCAAATTTAGAAAAAAAGTTATTAAAATCATAATCCTTTTGCGTTAATTAGTTTTGACATCCCTAGAGCAAGTGGCTCCCTACAATTCAATAGTCAGAGTAATCTGAAATATAGTTTACAGGTAAAATCCTCTCTGTCATACTGAGGAGTATTGAACTGAGGAAACGCTGTAATCTAATAGTTTGGATATCCAGATCCTAATTTCTTGCCATTTGAGCACTCCAGTATTTTGAAGAGTAGACCAGGTTTCACAGGAGATATCAACATTAAGGAATCATAGTCTGAAGAGTTTATGGAAGAAAATTCTCAAACTGGAGTTGGTGGTAAAAAATACTGTTCTAAATCTCTTGCTCTGTTTCAAAGATTTAATATTTGACTCAGGACGTTTCAAGTCCTACATAACTCTGGCTTATACATCAAAGAACATGTTGTAACATCACCTCTCCTCAGTCTGGAATCAGCCTTTTTCATACACGTTTAATACCCAGAGGGAAAAGCATAGGGGGAAGAAAAGCTTTGAAAAATTACTATCGGGTCATTCTTTAAACCTTTTTGTTCAGCCGCCGGAATTAAAAAATGAATTGGACAAGAACCTCACAGTGACTGACACACTAATAGTGAAAAAATATTTTGATCCCAGAAGACATTGTAAGCAAAGTATGGACAACACAGTATGTACACCTTCATTAAAAAACTGAAAGGCTAATGCTTACATTAATCGAAGCAAGATATAGCACAGGTGTGTGGCTGATTAACAGCAGAACAACAAAAGTTTGAAGGGAGAGAAGTTTGACAATACTGCACAAGAAGATGATAAAAATTACCAGAAGACTGGAGGCGTGGGATACCAGAAGACAAACTCAAATTACGTCAAGAATGTGAACACAGAGAAGTGAAGCTTCCAACAGCTGTGGAGAAAAGTGAGCAGAAGAGATACCAGGAGGAATTAGTGCTTCTATCTCCTTAGAAACATTGAAGTTTGAAGTGGCATTAGAACTTCGAAAGGGAGATTTTAGAAAAATGACTATCTGATCTGGAGGTAAAAGGATAAGTATGTGTGATCCACTTTAAGGGAGTCATTCATATCCTGAGGTCATTAAATAGAAAGGTAAGCAAAGCGAGACATAAAGGAATGGACTATGTAAGATTTTGAGGCAGTGGAAGGAGAAGGCAAAGCTGGGTAAATAATGATCAGACTAGACAGAAAAGAATACAGGTGAAAATAGGGCAAGAAGAAGGCTGTTGTGAGGCTGTGTCAGAGACTCCAATAAGGCAGAGAATAGTTTATTTATAAAGCATGAGGAATAAATATGCAGAGTAATGCTTAGAAGTTTAGGCAAAGCAAGGAGAATGAAATCTATCCAGGAATAAATCAGTCAGCTGAAAAAGAGAAAATGTGATTGCTCAGGTCCGATTCACAAAGTTTTAGAGCTGAGTGATTAAATGTCCTTTCAGGCTTAACTTGCTGGGTTAGGTTTTGGAGATGTAACTACAACAGCAGGAATACTTTGACTGAAAGACATCAGTGCAGAGGTAACATATTCAATATGGTTATTAAATGCAAAGCCAAAAGAATAAGGAAAGGGCCAGACTCAAGCCCACTTTGAATGATGAAAATGTAAATCTCATTAGGTCATTATAGTCCATGTCTGGTCCTTGATATCCCAAGCCAGGAAACAATGCTACCTTTTAACTGCTCCTATGCACAGAGAGATTTTCCTTTAATTCATGCTCACAGGGGCAAAGTCGACAAAAATGCTCCTATGCTGTTCCCGACTACTGCCTTTGTCAGGCAATTACTGTGAAAGGGGTAATATAATAGAAAGGACAAAACAACTACTGTGTCTCTGGTCTTGAACTGTAACTGCAGCTCCTTTAGCTGTTTAAAACATTTCCTAGGCACCCATGCTGAGAGTCAGCCTTGGCTGTGCTGACAAATCTGGACATTTTCAATGCAGTGCAACAGTAGGAATCTTTCAAAGCCACAACCAGGACTTCTTTATTTAGTTTTGTTTATTCCTGCTACCATGTTTTGGATTAGTTTGGATGTCAGAGTGATTTCATGCACTAAACCTGCAATATATTGAACAGTGAAGTGAGGTAACAGCTGTGTTGTATGGTTAACCAAAAATGTAAACCCATTAAATTTCTGTTGATGTTAATGTTTTTGGACAGCAAGCTTCCCTTTGATGAATAGGAATATCCATGAAACCTGCTTATTTCTTTCCTAATCACTGTCCCCTATTCCTCCCTTCTCTCTCCATCCACTTCCTGAAAAAAAGGCTCCAAAAAGCTCTGGTCAGTGCCAAAGCCCTGAGGAACTTAATTTCAACCAGAATTTAAGCCTATACATCAACTCCTACACTAACACCAGCTCCTTATCAAGTAAGTCATTAAACTTCAATTCTAACATGAAATTCCATGTGGATTCTAAAGCAAACTCTCATTTTAGGGTTTTATACAGTAATATTTGACAGTGTTTTTCTCATTCACTTAGTAACAAGTGATCTAAAAGTCCTAAGACTTGGAAATTTGGGCCAATTTCCATTCAGAAAATATTCGACACCCACTTGAGCCTTTTCAATAGGTGAGACTTTTGTTTTCAAAGTCCTTCTCAAATAGAAGCTTCCCAGAATAAACCCCTGGCCTCAGTGTGTAAGAGGAGCTATGTAATTATTACCAGCCGACTGACAGGGATCCTTCCATTGCTTCCTTTGAACTCTCATCTGCCAACAAACTACTTGAAAACTACTAGAAACCCTTAGTGAGCTGTGAGGTTTGCTATGGCAGTTGACTGAGCCTGCTGAAGGTCTTCCAACCCCTTAAATAATCTGAATATTGCTGCCTCGAGGAGGAGAGCTAAGAGGGTGAGAGGCACAATCAAGGAGGCAAGAGCAGGGTATGTTCATGGAAGCCACTCTGAAAGAGCACTTTTTCCCAGGGAGCTGGCAAGGTCATAACTGTAGTCACTGGGATTCAAGAAGAGGGTGTTTTAATAAAATCACTCACAGAATCATTTGGGTTGGAAGGGATCTTACAGACCATATTAATCCAAATCCCCTGCCACAGGCAGGAGCATCTTCCACTAGACGAGGGTGCTCAAAGCTCCATCCAACCTGTCTTTGAACATTTCCAGGGATGGGGCAGTCACTTTGGGCAATCTGTGCCAGTGTCTTAACACCCTCACAGTGATGAATTTCTGCATTATATCTATTTAAACCTACCTTCTTTCAGTTTAAAGTCATTACCCCTTGTCCTATCACTACATACTCTTGTAAAAAGTCCTTCTCCAGCTCTCGTAGCTCCTTCTCATGTTCCCGTAGCACTCAAGATGCTCTAAGTTCCTTCGCTTCTCCAGGCTGAACAACCGCAACTCTCTCAGCCTGTCTTCACAGGAGAGGTGCTCCAGCCCTCAGAGCATCTTTGTGGCCTCCTTTGGACTCACTCCAGCAGTTCCATGCCCATCTTGTATTGGCGGCCCCAGAGCTGGACACAGTGTTCCAGGTGAGATCTCACAAGAACAGAGTGGAGGGGGAGAATAACATCTTTTGATGCAGCCCAGGATATGGTTGGCTGATAGTCACTAATCACACCCCTCGTACTCCTATCTTCCCCCGGGGAGTAAAAACAAGCTTTGGTTTCCCAAGCTGGGCAGAGAGGTCATGGCCTTCCTGGTGCTCTCAGCACCTCCTGCCCTGCCCAGCTGTCTGCTGGAGTCGCTGCTGGATACAGCAAATCTCTCCTTGGTACGACGGCACCACCACACTGCAAACCAGGGTTCCAAGTGCTAAGGCAGTGCCATAAACAAACCATATTTTGGGGAGCTTATTCGTATATTCTACCTTCCTCCAAGTTTCCTGAATATTTATTAATGCTTAAAAACAAGCATCCAAGGAGTCTGTCACACCCTGCCAAGTGTCGGGAATCCTGCTCAGCTTCCGCTGGCAGATGCTCATTGCGACAGAGCAGGGACACTGCTGTTTGTTTTTAAATATTAGAGGAGACACTTTGACTATCATCTCACCAGATAAACATTTGGTCTTGTTTTGTACTGAAAGAAGAGTTTCCTTGATGCAACAGCAGGTTATGTAGCCGTGCTCAAAGGCCCCGGAGGTGATAATGATTAAAGTATCTGCCATAAACAATCACTTAGCCACAGCCAGGGGCAAGGGAGAAGAAAACATCAACTAAGTGAGAAGTGTCAGATTCCATCCTGGCAGGGGGTGGGAAAGAGATAACATCATCTAGGCCACAGTGTCTGCCCATAAACACCCCCTCTGAATTGGTCAAGTAAGCACAGAGTTGTGCTGTCCACCTTTGGCAGGGCTTCAATAAATCAGATCTACAGAAAGATGTTTGACAGGCTTTTAAAGTCCATGGGGAGTGTTACGCTGAGGGAGAAGCTCTTTTTCTCAAACTGTAAGATTTAGACTTTTCAAAAAAGATAAACAAATCAAGGAGCCTCTTTCACAGATCAGGATGAAAAGAGCAAATCTTCAAGTTTTAATACCAGAAAACAAATGCAAATTGGGAAAGTGGAAATGTTCTGAAAATAACAAAAGCCTGTAATGTGATTACAATGGTAATTTTTCACCATCTGTTTTACTAGCTGAAATTCTAGTCCAGAAGTTTTTTATTCTAAAAGCCGGGTTTTTTTGTTTGTTTTTTTTTAGTTATGGAATGTTCAAATTTTCTGAGAGATGTTTCCTGAAATACACATTTATGAAAAAAAAACCCAAGAAACATTTCCCATTTGAGGGTTCTGCATCTATAAGAAAAGGCCAAAACTGTCCATTAAGTCTTTGACTAGATTCATTGCCCCTCTGCAGAGAACTGCCACAGTGATGTCCTGGCTCTGGCTGACTCCTCCAGTCCAGTCCAGGTAGGTGACACAAGGATTTTCAGGATGAATGAGGTCAGGTAGGCACATACAATTATATTGCAGCTAATGTCATTTGGATGCCAGCATCAGAGCTAATATCTGACCTCCTGGAATTAAGTCAGCCAGTCACATTTTTTGGAACGAGCTTAAATTAGCAAAGTGACCAGCACAGTGTGTAAACCTGGAGCACAGACTATATCAGTGCTTTACTTCATATGATTGCAGAATTTTTGATCATGTATTAAAAGTGTTATAAATAGGTTTACTATCTCATGAAGTCATAGCCCTGTTCCTTTGAACCGAACAGCTTTTGGTGCCCCAGTTGGAAAAAGAATTAAATATGTTAATTATGACAACTGATTGTAGCTGTTTCAGTTATTTACAAGGGGGCTAATTACATTTGATGGGAAATATTCTGTAGGAATTGAATTTACTTTGTCAAGCAAATGAATGAGAATCAACAGATTTAATACAGTTTTGACATTCTCCACTGAAGGCAGGAAAATGAAAATACTCCCAAGTAAATTAATAGGAAGGATGTTTCTGTAGATATAGTTGCTTTGATTATCAATGCAGAAGACTAGCATGAAAACAAAAAGAAATCATCTCTTTCTGCAGGGATTCCTTTACATACAGGCTTCCTCAGGAGTCATTGCAGCTTATTCAATAATTGCATGGCTATAAATTTTCTGTCTGTCTCCTGCAAAGAATAATATGGCTGCAGGCCTATAGGAGGAAACCCAAAACTGCACCACACCTGCCCGGATTTACCTGTAAGTAGCTGTAGATGGCTGAGATACTGACAAGTGAGTTCCTCTCCTTTACTGACAAGATTTATAGTGAAAGAGGTAGGGCCAGTGAAAGGCTACATTGTCTGCAAGTTAAATGCAAAAGTGCTTCATTTCTAGACATCCTAATCCCCTGGAGTGGAAATCAGGAATGTCTTAGTACAGCAGAAAGCAGTTTTCCAATAGGAAATCTGGGGAGAATGAAGTACATTAAGAAATATTGTGTGGTAGGTAGGTCATTTACAGCTACCTGATAGAAACAGGAGCATAGGGTTGTATCTAGAGAAGTCTGATACTTGACTGAAGGCTGCAAGCAGTCACCTTCTGCTTTTTCCTGGTCCAAAGCTCAGGACCTTCTCCTGAGAACAAGGGTCTGCCACACCAGCTCGGGAAACTGAGCATGGCTGCAATTTTGCCTATCCAGTTAGCTTTGCCAGACCAGTTAGCTTTAAACATGAAAGCAGAAGACAAATTTGAAAAAGCTGGTAGGGAGAGAATAATTCTGAGGAGAAAAGTCCTAAAGGTTCTACAACCCCAGTATGTGCTGAGCTGAAGGGTGTCAAGAATGATTTAATGATAGTATCGTGAAGAACAGTACCTGGTCCATTCGGTCCTGTATTTTTATGTTATCTAGCAGCACTGTCATTATCAGAGAGCCCTGTGGCTGGTAAGGTGTGCAAACACATCCTGGATACCTCATGTGAATGGCTCACGACTCAGAGGTTCTCTGTTAATGTAAGGAGCCAACAGGAGGTGTTGTTGTTATCAGGGCTAACACAACTGTCCTGGATGATGGAATGAGTTTTGCCTGTGTGTTTAAACCCTCTTGGAGAAATAAGACTTTCAGCTGAGTCTTGCACAGCTCCAAGATGATGCTCTGTATAGGGAAGAAGGTCTGAGGTGTGGTGTTCGTGTGGTTTTCATGTGGTTTAGGGTGTGAATGGCCCGCATATGAGAATCTTTAGACTCTCTGAACAACAAAAGGGGTTTTTAGATAGTTCAAGGTTCCGGTGTCATTCTTCTTAAGGATCTGGCTCTGGAGTGCCCAGCACAGGAACAACATTGACCTGTTGGAGCAAACCCAGAGGAAGCCACCAAGATGAGTAGAGGGATGGAGCAGGTCTCCTGCAAAGAAAAGCTAAAACCATTGGGATTGTTCAGCCTGGAAAAGAGAAGGTGACCTAATTGCAGCCTTCCAGTACCTGAAGGCAGCCTGCAAGAAAGATGGAGAGAGCCTATTACAGGAGCCTGTAGTGACAGGACAAAGGAGAATGGCTCCAAACTGAAAGAGTGTAGGTTTAGATTAAATATTGGAAAGAAATTCCATTTGTGAGAGTGATGAGGCACTGGAACAGGTTGTCCAAAGAAGTTGTTGCTGCCCCATCTCTGGAAGTGGGGCTTTGAGCGACATGGTCTAGTGGAATGTGTCCCTGCCCACAGCAGGGGGTTGGATTAGATTGTTTTTATGGTCCCTTCCAATCCAAGTAATGGATTCTATGATTCTACAAATCTCAGATCTAGCTTTGAAACTGTACGAGAGTTATGGAAGAAAGCCCCCTAGTGCTTGGTATGTTGTTTTGTGCCATTAGTATTGTTCTGAGGTCAACAAGAGCCTTGATCCCAATTATCCATTCCCATGACTGCATGAAGTGCTGGTAAACCTCACTCTCTTCACTCTCATGACCAGTGACAGGACCCGGGGGAATGGCCTGAAGCTGAATCAGGGGAGATTTAAGTTCGATATCAGGTAAAGGTTCTTTCACCCAGAGGGTGTTTGGGCCCTGGAACAGGCTCCCCAGGGCAGTGGTGACAGCACCAAGCCTGACAGAGTTCAGTAAGAGTTTGGACAACATTCTCAGGCACATGATAGGATTCCTGGGGTGTCCCATGCAGGGCCAGGAGTTGAACTCAAGGATCCTGATGGGTCCCTTCCAACTCAGCATATCCTATGATTCTTTTATTTCCATTCCTGCAATAGTTTAAAAAGCTGACACATCAGAGCAGCAGCTTAACTCCCTCATCCTTAAAGTAGCAGTTATTGAGTGTCATGTACTTTAAAAGCAAGCTTGTCTCTTTTCGTGATCCTCTCTTCTCCCATCCTTTGTAAGGAATTTTGGCTAGACATGTTCCAGTTCTGCTGTCAGAAAAGTAATTGTCCAAAACTAATGGAGAAACTCATGCAGAGGCTGTCCAGTGAATTAAGTATCAAATATTGATGTGTTTTTCTTATCAGAAGCGAATACAGCTTGATTTAAAAAAAATTGATAGCACATTTTCTTCAGAATCAGTTTGCTTGTCAGGTCACACAGCAGTACAATCACCTCTCATCTTCTGATAAAGTCACAGATTCATCTCCTTTATCATCAGCTGTCTAAAGGTTAGGCATCTGGTCTTAGCTCATCATCTGGGCTCCCCCAGTAGTCTCTGATGAAAGACAGACTTCCTTCTCATCCTTCATATACATCTGTCCTTGGAGAAGATGAATTGTCCTCTGTAGGTGCCTGCCTCTTCATAAACTACAGAGTCCTGGCATGGCTGGCTTACGTTCAATGCCCTTAGATAGCCAAAATGGGGTGACATGTATCTCACCTCCACACAGAGGACATGATTTCCTACTTTTGCTTCTGTTCTTTCAATCCTTTGAAAGCCATGTCAATAATTTTTATTTTTTCTGAGTGTTCCTTGAAAACACAGGGACAGACATTTGTCTTGCAGGAATGTTATTCACTGCAGCTGAAGAATCCTGATCCTAGCATATCAACCTGGACTCAGAAAACTCTGCCTCTCCTTATGTGTGCCACCTTCAGGTTTGGTGGGTTTCAGAGTCTCTGCAAATCTAGTCTTTTTTGACACTGACAGAAAATCTTCTTAATCCCATGCCTAATGAAAAGGAGTAACAGCAAACCCCCCAATAAACCCTCAAAAGAAAAGAAGATAGTTTTGGTACCAAACTTTGAGATAATCCCATGAAAAAGGTCCTGCTGTATTCTGTCAGCTCTCCTACCTTTCTGTTCTCTTGGATAGAGGGAGTGTGGATATTCATGTATCCCATTGTCCAGGAATCTGTCATTCTGATAAGTATGGAACTAGTCCCTCAGGGGCAGTCTCAAGCAATCCCCCTTCCTGAGCTAAAGGGGGATTTGAGGAGGGTTTTTTAAAGTAAAAACTGCCTCAGGGGTTTGGAGAGCAGATGAAAGAATTCACAAACTTCCACATTTTCTTCCATTAACACCTGGACTTATCTGCATGCCTGGTAAGGAAGGTAAAGTTTAAAATCTATAATCTCCTTCACAATCATGGATTACAAGATCAGTGGGTGTAAATGAATGTCATTTTTCTGTGAACCTACGTACTATTTCTTCAGTTTGCTGTTTTACTACTTTAATGGCCTTCCTTATTTTTGATTACAGTGATAAATGTAAATATATATTTTTTAAGGTTGTAGTCTGATGATTTGTTTAAATTAGGTGGTGGGTTGTTGGTTGTTTGTTTGGGTTTTTTTTTCTTTTTCTGGCAGAGTGACAAGCATTGGTTCTTGTTGGCTTTTGTGTTTAAATTTTCAGATTTCAACAGCACTGAAGGGTCCTCTGCACTTTTAATGAGTCAGCCACATATTTATTTTAGATACTTAACTTCTGGCATCTGACTTTGAATGCCTTGTTCAAAGATCAAAGTCTCTGAATTTGACAGCTGTAGTTCAATTCTTTTTTTTTACTGAAGGTTTTATGCTATTATACAATTTATGTGCCCTATGTATCAAAGCTCTGTTGGTGACACAGGTAAAAACATGTTCTTGTAGAGAAAATTCATCAGAGTAAAACTTTGGCTGCTGGGGAGGCAGGAAGTGATCCAAGACTCTCAGTTCTAGTTTCAAGCCGAATCTGGTGGCTCCTGCTGCTCCTTCAACTCACTTCCTAGAGGGAAGGGGTTTTTCCTGCCTCCTGCTGATCTCACTCCCTGCTCCCAGCACATATCACCACAGTGTGTGAGATCATGCAGTTCTGGGGTTAGTCAGAGTCTTGCCCTGTACCTGTGTCCCTGTAGGTCCTGGGGCAGACTCATCCCTGAAAAAGCAGTATGGAATAGTACAGGGCTTTCCTGATGAGAATGTTCCACAAGGCCACTTCAGACACAATAAGCAGAAGATGATGGTAAATAGGAATGTCTCCAGAAGAAACAGAATAGAGGAGATAAGTTAAGTTAGTTGCTGAGTACCATTGCCTCTGAGGAAAGTTAGTTCCAGGAATATCAGAGCGTTGGAGAAAGCAGGGGGAGGGAAAGGTGAGCGAGCAAAGTAACACACAAGAAAGAGATCATTATGGGGACACTTCAGGAGAGAGAGGAGTAAAAAGGGACAGCAAGCAGTTTTTCAGTTAAAACTCTCCCCCTGATGCACTCCAGAATCTTCAACAGAAAGAAACCATTTTCACATCATTCCTGATTTAAGCATCAGCCTTTTCATACTGCAGGATAAAACCTCTGCTCAAGTGTAAGCCGCTAAGCAAGCTGTGGTTAAAGCACCCCACTGAACTGAAATGGAGAGAGCTTTGATCACAGTGTCTGTTGGAATTGTTTTCTGAGCATTTGCCTTCTCTTCCCAGGTAGATCAAACATAACGATATCATTCTGTGTTTGAGATAATAAGGACCTTGCTCGAAGGCAGACATCAGCTCAAACAAATCTCTTCATTAACATGGTTAGCACACTTTTGCTCTGGGGCTGCCTCTGTCAGCTCAAAGGACAGGATGAGCCAGATCACAGCAAACTACACCCATCTCTGTATACACACTACTGCGTATTTCACATAAACTTCTTATCTGTACTACTGTATCTCCTCTACAGTAAAATTTATAACTGAGTAAATCTGTTTTCTTATTGATGGATCCTTCACAGCTGGGGTCTTTAGGATGAGCTTTGACAGAAATTCTCCCTTTAATGGGCATCTTCATTATGTCTCACCCTATCTGGTGAATCTAAGCCTCCAATAAAGTCTTTCACTCAGTGGAAAACAAATATTGTTTCCCTCTTTAGTCAGCTGTCTCAACACATGAAGGGATAAAATATCTTTGAGAACTTCAGATCTTTGTCACAATACACTGAATTTGACAAATGGCTTCAAAAGTTACTGTGAGAAAGGGGATAAGACAAAATGTGTAGATATACATATGTGATCCCATAAACTCTCTTTTCTTAAGAGGTTAAGCTAAAACATCAATTTGCTACTCTCTGAAGCTTTCTTCTCTCTAGTATAGGGATCTTCTTTGGAGTCAAGCGAATAACCTTCTGACCTTGAGCCACCTCCCTGACTAACAGCTGGGCCGTACAGCTAATCCTTCAATTTCATGAGCTGACCAAAATAAAGCCATAATTATGCTATTTGTATTTTCTCTGTTCTACAATTTTAGGCCATCCCTAAAAGACATATGCCAGATGTTTGAGAAAGACAATGTGCTTATGGACAAAACAGTTTTCCCAAAGGTGGAAAATAAAGGAGAAAAGAATTCACCTTTCTAAAGTGAGTACTTTCACCTATAAAATGGTATATTATTTAATATGTCTCTGTATTCCAAAGGATTCACAGCTTTTGTCTTCTGTTAGATTTACTTTTACAATCGATGTTGTGATTACAGTGTTGTCCTAGAAGCTGTGCAAACGCAAATAAGAAATCAAATCTTAGGCAAAGAGTTAAGATAATATGCGCATCCCAGGAGCATAATCCAAGTATTTACTCCCATGTGATCAGCTAAGTAATAGTATGACCCAACATTATTTTCAAAACAGTAGAACAAAAGACAAGTCATGAGATCTCATTGTGCTTTTAAACAATGATTCCTAGGTGTTTGTGGTTGGACCAAACTGATAAAGTCTGCCAAGAGTTAAGGGATGCATGCTCCCAAGAAAGCCTATTCACCTGCAGCCCATGGTATGGCATTGCATGCACCAGCCTGGGTGTGAGGGCAGCACTGATACTTTACCATCCCATCCAAGCAGCTCTGACACTCACCATGGCCGACATAAACAATGCTGAGCTAACACAGATCTGCTGAATCTGCCTCTGGACCCAGCTCTGGGGACTTTGGCATCGTTCTCTTGCAAAAATGAACAAATCCTCTCCATCCAGCCTAAGAGAAATGGCCTCAGAAGGGGGAAACAGATGTTGCTTCTGTAGAAGATGAGTGCTGGGGTCCTCGCAGACTTCCTGACAAACAGTGTGGGGAGCACTGCTAAACTCTCCTTTGTGCTTCAGCCTGTAACTAGTATAAATGCAGTTCTTTGAAACAAACTGGCATTTTGTATGTTGTTCATTACACATCTAAAAGCTTCATACATTTGGCTCAGAAGGATAGTAAATAAGTTATTAAATTGCCCATGGCACACCATCGCTGTAAACATCATGAGCCAATGCTTTACAGATTAAAAATGTCACCGAAATTTCAGCTGTGAGGAGAAGCAATTTCCTTCACACAGTATAAATGACATTTTTATCCTGAAGAAGAAAGGAGTTGTTGTTCTGCTATTACAAAGTAGCCACGGGAGGAGGGGGAAGAAAGCATGTTGGGGAAAAATAAGGTTAAGGGACATAGAACTGGCCAAGGGGATTCTAACATCCATTTTATTGTGATTTTCTATGAAAGGCTTCTGTCTTTTGTCATTCCTCCCTTTCTGTGAGGAGTAATCTCTTCATTTCATTGCTTTTGCAGAAGATCTGTTCCCTCAGGGGTTGTCCTGGTAACACACTGGCGGGTTATCTACAATATAACCAGAAGTATAGAAATGAAGAAGTATGCCTAGCAATTATAATTTATAACTTACAACTATAATCATTATATCAATAATGTGTTTGTGGCCATTTCTATTTTGTGTTTCTCTCTGTGCCAAAAAGTAGAAATTTAAAACATCCTTGCATAAAATAATAGTGTTTCTATTTTTGTTCCATTATCGCCAGTTGTGATTTCTCTTTGGTTTCTATGACAAGAAAGGCATAAAATGGTACACTTTAAAAAATGTCACTAAATGTTTCTTAATGCATTTTTAATTTATGAAGAAGCATGGAAGCTAGAAATAGGAAAACTCTGAATTGAAATAGTTATGTCTTTTCCTGTCACTCTAGAGTCATGTATTTCCAATGTTTTGTCTAGCTTAAAACAAACACCTTTCTAGTTTCAAGCCAGTTTCCAACAGAAGCCCAAAATAAGCAATGTAGAAGGCAGAAAGAACACAGAAGCAATTGTAGGCTGAGCAGATGGTAAGAGAAAGCACCTAAAAGACAGAGGTGAAGGAAATGCCTAAGATAGTCTCCTATTTCAGTTTTCAGAGGATTTTCCAAGCTTCCCCACAGTGTTAGTCAGCACCCCATCATTTCCCTTCTACATACGGTAACAGTGGGTGAGCTAACTCCGAAAAACGCATTTTCTCCCCCAGTTAGTGAAAGGCAACTCCACGGGCCCTGCTTGGTGACACTAAATGTCAAACACGCCTTCACTCCCACATGCTCCACCCAGCCTTGCAGGAAGGGAGCCAAGTGGGAAGGTTTGTTCTAGCGAATATGTGGCAAGGACAAGCAAGACAAGAAACCCGGTCTCTTTATGAGTGTCTCCATCGCTTTTCATCCTCAGGAAAAAGAAAAAACAACTTAAAAATAAAAAGCTATTCCTTTCACAGAGAGACATGGCTATTATTTGACCCATTAGGCCAAATGGTAAGAAGGATGTCAGAGACTTACTGGGTTTGTTACGTTTGATCAGCTTTGGCATTGCTGTCCTATGGGATATTACTCTTAATTACCAAATCTATTTATTCTAAGGCAGCAGATGTTAAGATGAACACAAATTCACAGCAACCACTACAGTCATGTTGATTTCCCCCTCAGTGGTGGAGTTCCATTAAGAGACTAATTTCCAATATCTTAGGGGGCTTAAACAAAAAGACCTAACTGGAGATGAGAGCACTGCCCTACCGTCTTGCCTGTGACAGACTCAGCGCCAGAAAGACAGGGACATACTTTGGGCTTCATTTTCTTACCTGCAAAATGCTGTTATTTGGCTGCCTTCCACACAAGAGTGCAGGCTGGAGACTCCCATACATGGAGGGAAGGCTCTGCATTTGGCTAGGGTCTTGCCTGAGCCACAGGGCTGCAACCCACTCTGGTCTTGAAAAGGCTTGAGCAATCTCAAGTGTATCTTGTATTAGGTAGCACAATCCTTTGAGTCATTTTTGTCTCTGTTGGCTGGAGACTACTATTGTCTCGTTTCCCCAATTTTAAAAGACTTTATCTGCTGCTTGTAATCATTTTTAGAGCTAGGTGGCCTGTATGGCCAACTTGTGGCAGTGTACATCACAGGGGTCAAGCTTGAAACTTTTTCAATTCATTTCGAGTATATATCATGTGTAAAAAGTAATTTCAATTTGAAAATTTCACATAGCAGGACCCATATCATACTTTGTTCACGTATGTGACGCCTTCATAAACTTTAGGGCTTTACAGTGCTGTAACCTACATGCAACCTTCACACACAGCTTCTGAAGATAGATATGAAACACATGTACCCCTTAGAGGTTATATTATACTGTATGAGAAGCAGGCTATATATGTTAGACCAGTTAGTGACATTTCAGTCAGCTGTGCTTAGTTAACATGTCATTAAATGGCCAACAACAACCACATAAGTGCAGATTGTCAGGGTTTGATTATACTTCTCTTTAGTCAAATAAAGTTTTGTCAGACCTTTGATGTATCCCGAACTCTCTGATGGTTTCCATATTTACACCAGCAGGCACAGCAATTCTCAAACTGCTGCTCAGTTCCCCAAGGGTACCATATCTTGCCTTTTTGGACACCTGCAGTGCTCTCCAGTAGGTGTATCCTTTCACCAGCTACTGACTCTAAGTGAAACTATATCAGTATGGATTGAATTTAACACGAACATATGCTAAGAAATGTATATCAAGAGACAACATTCCTGCTATTGTAACCTAAGCAATGGCAAAAGAGATTTTTCCCTGATTTAGGGAAACAGTATACAAAGTATAGAAAAAGTCAAAATTAATTGTTTTTCCTAAAGCGTTGACCATCTGCTAAAGCAAACAAAACCAGCTCCTTCCAAGAGAATAGAATAATAGAATTCAAAAAGCTAGTGTTTGACAGGTATTTAGTACAATTTAACATGTTGTTTTTCAGCACCATCAATCAAAATATATCTCTTTTGTGTTTTTCTGTCTTTTGTCAGCTGAAAAGTTTAGATTTTCATGGAATGATGATATTTTTTAGCAGCATCACTAAAAGAAAAAAAAAAGAAAAAAAAAAAAAGAAAGAAAAGTAGCAAAACAAAATCCTCCAGGAAATCAGAGATGTATCCTGAAAGTATCAACACTGTGTTCCTTACCCAAAATCCAGCCCAAGATAGGAGGATCTGTAGGATAAAACTCCAAACTAGTTGTAATCTGCCAGGAAGCCCCTTGGCATTAGTGCATTCCCAAACCTTATCTTCTGCTTTAGGAAAACAGTTGTGGCTTAGTGAAAAGAAACAGTCTGTGTGCCTTGGGACTGCTTCTCTAAGCAAAACAAAAGCTCAATATTTAGGGACAATAGGCGACTTGCTTCAAATTCACACTTCTGATGTGAATTAAAACACTAATGAAGATGTACTTGGAGGGGTCATGAGGCCACACAGTACAGTTTCTGTGACAAAACCTCCCACTAGCCAGCTGCTGATGGAAAAAGTACAGCACTGTTTGTGGGGGAGTATTTTAAAATAAAATATCAGCAATTTTGGTTTGCCTTAATCTTCTGCTCTGTAAATTGTGATCTCTGAGGAGCTGTGTCATGAGCAGTCTCTCTGCCTGGGTGCCCACTAACCCAGAGGCAAAAATACTCTCCCCTGCTTGCTCCCATTTGCATGTGAATTAGAATGTTTCCAGGGTGGGAGATAAGAGGGTGGGATGCACCCTGCAGGCTTTTGGGATCTGAGAGAAGGAGAGCATTGGCTCCCATTCCCTCTGACTCCGTGTGCCTCCCATGTTGGGCAGAACCAGCAGGGTGGAAGCAAGCTCTCTCCTCCTGCCTCTTTGCCTATGTTGATAATTTCTGTAAAGTCAAGGCTACCAGCTCCACGCAACTTCTGTGTGCATTTCTCCATATGAGGTCCCACCGTAGTGGCCGTTCTGTGTGTGTATGTTCATTTCAACTCCTAGATCTGCACAGCTTAATCCTGTATGTTTGAAAAGTGAAGTTTTTACTGGAAACACTGTCATAACCTTAAGCATAGCAGCATGAATGATGCTTCTATAGCACTGAGGTAATTTTTAGAAGGTAATAAATTCCAGTTATTGATGTTACAGAGGGTGCCTCACAAAAGGGATTAATTACTTTGGAGAAATTCTGGCTTCTGCTGCTCAAAATGGCAACTTTTACTGTAAGTGAAGAAAAGTGTATGTTTATTCTCTTTGTGCATCTCTTTCCACATTACTCATGTTCTTGATGGGGGATGACAGTAATAAGATCTGCTGTTAATATTACGGCTGTATGATAGCTGACTTCCACAGCCTGCTCAGCCAGTGAGTCACACATAGTCCCAGCAGGTGCACTGTGGAGCACATATTTTCCCCACTGTTTTAGAGACCATTGTATTAAAATACTGAAATGAGCTGGAACGACAGAACCGAGTTACTCATACTGCCCTGCATTTCAGCATCGATTCTGTTCTGGGATGTTAAAAAGATACAATCATGTGGGTTCTGAAATGAAATCTTTTTATTATTGCTATAGTAACATAGGGTTGGGTTTCGTTACAATATGCAGAGGGAACACAAATTAAATATTTTTCTGTGTGCCTCTGTACAGAAAAAGGTTTCAAAGACTTGCAGTTTAGCAACATTAAGGATTTAGTTTCCAAGTAATAAGTTCTTAAATGGTCTTAACACAAACCCAAATATTTAAATAAATACCGCCGGAGGATGTTTATTAATCCACCTTAATATTAGCTATAGACAGGCTCTGATATAATCTCACAGCTTTCTCATAAACTGTTTGCAAGCATTCAGCTTGGCTCATTAAATTACTAGATGACATGCCTACTCTTCAGGAAAACACAGAGACCATGGAAAACAATGTACTTTAAATGATGTCCATGTTGAACTGTGTGTGTCGAAATGAGAGCAGCTCAAATTTTTCTAGTTTCATATCTCTGTGTCTTTGTCTACACTACGTATTTGTCATAAAAATGAGCTAGGCCTTGCACCATACCATGTCTCCTGCTCACTTCTTTAAAGACTTCTGCCTGGGCTATGTTGACCTCTGGTTAAGGTTTGGAAAGGTTTGATGGCCCAGAATAAAGGTGTGCTGGTCCTTGGGCCATACAACTGTCATAGCTGTTCAGAAAGCTGTTTCTGAGTGTCTTACAGATACTGGAGGCTGCTTTCTTCCTCACTGAGTAGCTAGGTGGAAAACATGTTCCTCCTCCCTTAAATTTTTGGGAGATGTAAGGACCAGAGAGCAGAGGGGACATGGAACCATGTATGATCATGCTTCAGCCTTGGTAGGAAAGTACTGGAGAGTCCCAGAACTGCTGATGAGAAATAAAACATCTGGGGGAGATCCTCCTCAATGCTTTGGTGCTGTAAGTGTACTTTTGAAAATGATAGATTAAGTAACCCTTTCCAGCAGCCATGCAAAGTGTGCAGCAAGCCCAGCTTGCCTGAGAGAAATAAGACCTACTGCATACACGAATTGATTCTATGGCACATAGATAGACTAAGGAAGGATGACAGCTTATAGCCTTTTCCTGCCACCAGAATATGTCATGTGGCCTGTCCAAAAAGGCCGAGCAAAAGATTTGGGCTGGAGTTAGCCAAGGCCTTCTAAAAACTTGAAGGGTGAAAGTTGAATCATTAGTTTGAGGTATTTCTGTGGGTTTTTTTACTCAAGTATGTAAAAATACTTCATACTGACAGGATTCATAGATGGGACTCCCTTTTCTCATCCAAATATCCTAACCAAGCTGTGAACAGATGTTCCTTTATTAACACACAAAATTTGAGCTTCTTTATGAACAGTGCCCCAGACTCCCCAGGTAAGATGCAGAGTGGCACTGCCAAGTCATCTGTGGAAGATGCACTAGCAAAGTAACAGGTACTGCTGTGAATACCTGAAGACTGAGCAGAAAACTGAACCCAGAGATCTCATTAGAGCTAAGAATTCAACCATGTATTTTACGAGAAAAGCAGGCACCCCTAAACACACATGAAAATAAAGCTGCAGGTGTGTGCAAAACTTTCAGGTGAAGGGAGAGCTGTGGTTCAAAATATGTACAGGAATGACTGACTTCATTTTCCTTGCTCTGGTCATCTTTCCCATATAATTGCTTCTGTAGCTGTTATCTCCCAACTTTTTCTGGAAAAAAAAAAAAGTACATTTATTGACACAGGGACCACCTTCACCATGTGTTTGCACAGTACATCACACCTTATAATACACTCTGCCTATGTGTGCTGTACAGGGTCACCCTTAATTCCACATCATGTTAGCAGAGTATTCAGCTAACTCTGAAGGCCTTTGCACCTCCAGAGCAGATGTAGCCAGTGATTTTTATCTACACCTCACATTTAATCATGGCCTCGAGCCAGTGTACACACAAAATACATAAAAATTAATGTGGACTTGATCCCGGTGTTGGCAGCAAAGAGGCAGCTCCTCTTGGCTCTTATTTGGAAACATTCAGCTAGGCATCAATGTATGCTCCAATGTAAGCTTCCCAGAGTTACTGCAAGAATTCTGTTAACCACAAGCAGGTCTGGTTCACTACTCACAGTTCCTCCTGGTCTTGCAACATACAGGCAGAACCATTTATTAGATTTATGCATGACAGTGCTTGTGAACTCCTAAAGGCATGGACTGAGTGCTGTTTGTGGTCCCCACACCTATAACAGACTGCCCATGAGCATGTATGTGTAACCCCTAGACTTCATTGGAGTTTTTAATGGGACCATTTCACCCTACTGATTTGCTTGACTCATTCTGTGACCCCTTTTAGAATGAAACAGGTACTTGGGATGTGATGCAGCTGCCTAAATCTGTGTGTCTTTTCACTTGAGGTGCTAGATGTTGTTCAAGACAGGAGCAGAAAAGACATGGGCCTCTAAGGGACACCTGGCAACTTCACAGAGGGACAGTAAGTGAACAGGCAGGATCTCTGGAGCACCACAGATGACATCAGCTTCCTGTGAATAGCCAGCTGATCCAGCCAAGATCCTAATTGCTTAGTGATGCCAACAGAGTTCACCAGGTGACCAAAAAGGTGAGCACTTTATGGAGAGCTGCACAGCTCCTTGGCCAATGTGTGCTAGATCACTAGTGGTGAGAGGGAAGTGTCCAAAACCTACAGTTAGACATCAAAATTGAGTATCTTGGTCTGTGAGCGGGACCTATTTCTGAAGTTTCTTTCCTTCATAATCCACACCTACATTAGATGGATGCCATACATCCTACAGGAATGAAGTTAATGATGCAGTATAACACCAATTATGCACTGTCTTCATGATTTCCAAGAGTAAAACATCACTCCTAAGACATGGCTGAAATATTTTATGGGCTCTTGGATTTATATTGTGCATATGGATGTCTCTTAACCCCAGTGTTAAGACTATATTTTTCTTCTAGACCAGGTAAGGTCCTGCAATTTTGTCCTGATTTTGAGGCATATTCAGATGTTTTCTGGTAGATGTACCAAATACACTGAAGCTGTCTAGCAAATACCTTGAGCTGCCTGTGACTGCCCATGACCTACTGTTCATCATTTCTGTAACTGAGATGTGGTAAAAGATCAGGTAGGAGCAAAATGGGCTGAGTGGCTTTAAGGGTTGTAATAAGCAGTTTGTGTGGCATTTACTGATGTGGGAAGGATAGCCAGCTTGATGAGAGAGTTCATAAACAACAGAAAGAGGCAGTGGTATCCTAAACTACCATTGCAGCATCCAAAAAGGCAGGACTGATTATAGTCTGCAGTTCTGACCAGATCGGGGCACGAACCAGGTCTTCGCTGTAAGTTCATGCACCAGTTAACACAAAGACATACTGGCCTCTTACCAGGAATCTCTGTACCTCTCACCAATGCAATGAACAGCCTTTGGAGTGACCGAAAGACTGGGCAATCTAAACTGGTGTTCTATTACAGTTTTGCTCTGCTGACCCTGTGACTTCAGTACTTGCTCCCCTTTTCCTGGCTTCTTGCTTCTGCCCATGCTTCACCCACTCATTTTCTCATGCATCTACTTGAGTGGAGGGATTGGGAATGAGAGGAAGGAACACGTCCAGGTTAAAAGCAGGATATTTATTTATTTATTTAATTATTTTCAGAGACACCAGGTATGACAAAGGACTGGGAGCAAATGATGGATTGGGAAAGAGGAAAGGAAAGAAGCAGTATTTGTTCAATACCCATTCAGCCACTGCTGTCATGCTCACAGACTGCTCTCCATGAAGCTGAAAGCTACACCAGCTAGTCTCTCCTTTTGTGTGGCTCATTTAATGATTTAAACTCTGGGTTTTCACATCTCTCTGCACTTGCCAAGAAAAGGAAGGTTGTAAACAGGCTGGAAAAGCCCTGCACACTACAGGGTTTACAATTTGTAATAGCTCTGGTATGTTTGTCTTCAGAGATTAATTTTACAAAGCAAACTGGAGCACGTTTTGTGTGTTTGTGCTTACTGCTCCCCTGGTGTTTATTTTTCCCCACAGTAAGTGCTTGAAGTAAACTAATGCATCTCTAATCCTACCGATGATTTCTGCCCTCCTTGTCTGTGTTGCACAGAGGGTTTGTGCTGGCTGGAGGAGTCTCCTCCTGTGGTTTCACTCGGGTCCCCTTCTTTCAGCTTTTTGCTGAGACTCAGCACTCTGGGGGTGTGTAAAGCCTGTGCCACGAGCTGACTCCTGACTCAGCATTATGGCTGGGTGGACACAGGGCTTTGTGGTCACCCACCCTGTCCTGGTGACTCAGAGATAAAAATTCATTCCCTGCCTGAACTCTGGTGTTTAGAGCCTGCCAAGCTCCAGCCTGGAGCATGCTGTAAATCTCAGAGAGCAGACCATAAACAAAAAAATGTAGCCCAGTACCAGTCCAAGCAGAGCTCCTAATATTACACTGCCCTTTCTCAGAGTATGGAGTATGTGTGAGTAAGAAAAACAGCTTGCATCGATCACACTATCCATCTCTCAGCTAGAAATCTTTTTTTCCTATAGTAGCCACCACCACAGCTATAAAGATATAAAGGTTTAGATTGGATATTTGGAAAAACTTCTTCACCAAAAGGGTCGTCAAGCACTAGAACAGGCTGCCCAGGAAAGTGGTTGAGTCATCATCCCTGGAGTTATTTAAAAGATGTGTAGCTATGGCACTTGGGGACATGGTTTAGAGGTGGACTTGGCAGTTCTGGGTTAACAGTTGGACCTGATGACCTTAGAGATCTGTTCCAACCTAAATAATTCTGTGATTCTTCTACACAGCAAACTGCATTTGCAGGGTCATGCTGCCACTGGGCTTTGACAATGATTCCAGTCTCCCGTCTGCAGCCAGGAAAGCATCTCTAAGCACAGAAGCAAACTTACTGTCTTTTCATTTGGGAAAGTCTTGGTTGTTTTATTTTCACCATAATTAGGGTTTTTTTTTATTACCAATAATATGAAAATAACATTTGTCAGCTGTGCTGAGGATCTCATTGTATTAGGAAATATCTGTATATTGGAAGTAAGAGCCCATTACGCCAAGCACTCTGTGAGTAAAAGGTCAGGAGCACTATCTAAATATAACAACAGACAACTGATAAGAGAAAGGATATTGCATCAATAAAATAGAAACATGAAAAAAGTAAAGCAACAACTGCAGTAATCCCACAACCTAAATTCTGAGTTACTGTAGAAAAAGTTTATCTGATCCACAGATTACCCACAATACCAGTGAATTAGGTAGCTCCGAGGAGAATTGCCTGTGTCACTGCAATTTGTTTGAAAGCAGAGCAGCTCTCCTCTCCCTCGTGCTAAAAATTATTTATTGACTCAGTATGTGGGTTTGGGGAACTAATGCAGTTTGTAAATTGGACTTTGTTCATTCAATAAATAGCA
Organism: Falcunculus frontatus; assembly: GCA_013398115.1. Classification (NCBI taxonomy): domain Eukaryota; kingdom Metazoa; phylum Chordata; class Aves; order Passeriformes; genus Falcunculus; species Falcunculus frontatus. The sequence goes on from VZRV01007515.1 coordinate 29,858, forward strand.
ATAAATTTGGAGATGCTGAAAGCAAGTGCTTTGTTAACTGCTAGACATGAAAAGGCGATTCAGAAACTTGAGGAAGGGGAAGATTTTATCCTCTTGCAGTTGAGTGCAATAGTGCAGTAATCAGGATGCTCACCTAAAACTGTAAGACATTTTACCTTGGATGAGAGCAAAACCCGGATGTCTGGCTCCTGTGTACATAATCATCAGCTTATATGTGTCTTCAGGCTCTGGTCCAGTGACAAGGAAATTCAGATGCATTTCTAGGGACCTCTGTGAGATCTCTGGTCCCTCCTGCTTTGCAGTCCATGGATTCAGACTGATGCCTCTCTGGATGCTGCCTTTAGCTTAAAAAAGTGAAAAGCATGTAAAACAAATGGACATCTTTTCTGTGCCTTGGTCAAGCATAGCTGATGGGTTGCCTCAAGTTCCCAGAATTTAAATTAGTTGCAGGTGGTGACAGTAGGCAGATTTGCTCTAGCTATGGTCTGGCTCCATCAAGATTTTGGCTTACTTCTCCAAGGCTCTGGAATCAGGCGTTTTCTCTCAGTTGCCCCCTATTCTCTGAACCCCACCCAGCCCCAGACATCCCTGGTCATTCTCATGTACACAATGCTTCACTGAAGGCTGATCTTCTAGAAATTCTTTAGAAGAGAGTCAGAGTCAACAGTTTTTTGTGTTCTAAGAGATACAGAAAGAGACACTGAGACACTACCAAAACCTTCCACAAAATGCCGGCAGAGAGTCCCTCATCCCATCTAATACTCTCCATGTACAGCACTAAGAACTATACTCATAATAAGGCTGCTGCCTTGTTTTTCTCCTTTCTCATTTGCTTTCCACTATAAACACGATGAGGTCACTGCCTGGTTTTGTGGATCATGGCGGGGTCCCTTCCTTCCGTCCCTGTCTTGGATTCCTTAGGGCTGTAGGCGCACATCTGGCCCCTCAGCCTGCCAGTGCCAACACTTCCCTCTCATTTAGCCACCACGAGTGGGCACACATCCCTCGGTGGTTGTGGTCAGCCCTCACAGTGCTGTGGGCTCACCCTGTGATGCTGCTGTTCAGCTGCACCAAGGACCTCTGACTGCTGTATGGGCCTGGACACATCTGAGATGGAAAGTTAAATGAACCTTAATAATGGCAAATTATCGATGGATCACTCAGTTCTGTGGCAGCCAGAAATTTCAGGGTTCCCACGACCCTCCCTAGTGCACTTACAATGCTGGCACTTTAAAATGTCACAGCTGACAACCAGAAAGCAAGGGTTTTAGGCATGCTGGACTTGTTCCCTATATTTTCATTTGAGAGTGCCAATCACTGTGGTATCTAAGTACTAGTTGTCCTTTGAACAGCCTGTATCACGTAAAAAGGGATCCTTCACATTTATACTCAGCTTTCTAAAAGCTTCCTGGCCTCCCAAGTTCACCAGGCTCTCTCTGCAGATGAGGTGAGGAGAAAAACCTGTCCAGAGGGTAAATTTTCACACTTGTTTCTTTTTGCCTCTGTCTTGCAGTGGAAGTCAGAGAAGGTACAGGGCTGACAAGAGCTGTTGTTCACGGACAGTTTCGGCTGGAAGGATTTCAGACTGCTGAATGAAGATACGAGGAAAAATCAGCCTGCAAGGTACACGTACCACAAGTAATTAAAGAGCCCTTTTTGTTTGGTATTTTGCTGTTTTGAGATCTGGTGTTGCAAGGTGCTGTGGAGGCAGACACCTCTGACAGTATGTATTTAACAGATCAGAAATAGCATGTGTGAGATCTAACAGTCAGAAGCAAATTAAGACTAGAAATTCACATTTTAACAATATAAATAATTCATCATTACAAAAGTTTGATGAAAGATGTGGCAAATTATCCAACATGTGAAATCTTCAACATATGAACAATATCCAAGTGATATTTATGCTTTAACTAACACAGGAATTACAACACGTGTGTGACTGGGGGGGGGTTCACGGCTCTACACAATACAAAGAATTAAATTTGAAAAAACAATGTTTCTTTCTAAACCCATCTTACAAGATTCCTGAAGTGTACAGTGCCCAAAAACGGCAGCCAGAGTGGGAATACACAGAGAATTCAAAGAATTAGGAATCGAAACCTCCTGGAGTAGAGAGGTACTTGGTATGTCTTTTCTATCAAGCGTGCATTTATGGTATTGTGTGTTTTGTTGTCTATCTTTTCCTTCACAATTTTGCCCTCATTCTAACTGCAAGAAAATTCATTGTTATAGTAATTACAGAAAAGCTCGCTCATGTTACAGGCAGAGTGGAACCAGTGAATCTTCTGCCCTTTTCTGCTTTTGCTAACCCCCAACAAGTCTGATCCTGTTGGGGAATCAGGCTGGTGATTGATTGCACCAATGCAAACTGGTGCTACACGTGATGGCCTTGAACCGAAGGCAGCTGAAAGATTTTGAGTAGTGAGTGAATGACAGAAGAGTCTTCTATTCTGAATGTAATCCTGATAAAAATGCAAAGATTTACACGCACACAAAGTACAAGTTCCTCTCCAAACCTGAAAGGGGTGCAAACCCTTCTGTCCAGCTGCTACTTTACCTGCACCCATCCCCAGAAATCCAGAGGGAAAAATCCACAAACCCTGTAGTGGACTCTGGGTTTTTCCATGGAGCTGATGATGTTATTCCCTTGTCCTGATGCCTTTGCTAGCTGTCTGTAGTTGCCTATGCTTAAATGTCCCCCAGCTGGTGTGTCCCAGTCCCCAGGGCCCCTGGAGTCCCTCTTTCCCTGGTGTTTCCCATGGAACGTTGCCGCAGACCCAGAGATACTTCCAGCAACCCGAGGTCCTGGATTGATTCCCTGGTAAAGACATCCATGCCTGGAGCTCTGTCAGCCACTGGATGCAGCAGATGGCAAGAAGTCAAGACACTGCGTTTGGTGGAAGATGTTCAACAAATGTTGTGACCAGAAGATTTCAGATTTAGCTTTCTGAAGGAACAGAGCTGTACCACAACATTTACAAACAGCTCCAGTTACAACTGCGTAACACCAGCCAGTATTCAGAAGCTGTGCCAGGAAGCTCTCCATGTTGCTACACTCCCTTATTAATAGCATTTTGCCAAGCTGCCCTCTGGGACAGAATTATTGTAGAGTGGTTAAATGTCTGCTTGTGGAGGAATGCTTTATTTTACCGTTTAACCACAGTCTGACTCGAATTCCAGCGCACAAACCAGGAGGTACCTGGGATGCATTATAGCTGCATCTGGCTAGATTTTCTGGCCCTACAAAAGACCACAGACATGAGTGAGATTGATTTATTGATCTCCTCTCCCTCCCACAGCTTACACAAGCAGTGGCAACAAGCTACTCCCACACACACACACACCTGCATCTCGATTTACCACATAAATGTTACAACACTAAGATCACACCCACCTTTTCTTTAGCCTTCCAAAGCCCCTAACCAAAACAGCTTTATCAACACAAGATATTTCTCTGATAAGAAAACCCTGATATGAAGTATCTCTGTTGAAGCAGAATATGAAATTTCTGAGAGAAGCCCATTTTTTTATATGCTGTGAGTGGGAGAGTGGCCTCAGTATGTCCCACTCCAGACCTCTTTTGTGCAATGATCTCCTTTTGTAAAGAAGGTCTGCAACCGCTTTATATTCTTCTGTCTAAATGTTCAGTAGTAATTACTGTGAGAAGGGAAAAATAAACAAAGCTCAAACTGACACAGTGAAACACCAGCCAGCGAAGAGTTTCTCCTAATGGCACAAACCAGAATGAGCAATAAAGGCCAGGCTGTCTGCATCCAATACAGATCCCATGTGTGTTTTAATAACAAAGGATAACAATCACTGCCTTTCCCTCCTGTATTGAAGTACTAGATTATAAAAAATAATGACTAGAGCAACAAGATGTAGCCAGGGGGAAGTTCTAAGAGAGGTTTCTGTTGAAATGAGACAGACATCATACAATGAGACAGAGTCCTTGTGTGAACCTTTTAAAAGATGATTTTCATCTTGTTCATACACTCGAACTACTGAACAAATGAATTAGACTAATTAAAAACTACTATCCTTTGTTGTTTGGCTGTTCTACAAATGTAGCAATGTTTTTAAGCCAAAAAAATCTCATGACATATGCTTAGTGAATTCCAGTTCTTTGTGTTTTTCATTTCAGTTATATGAAAGCAAGGAGCACCTCGATTATGAGGAAAGGCTGAGAGAGATGAGACTGTTTAGCCTTGAGAAGGCTCGGGGGATCCTACTGATGTGTGTAGATAACTGAAGGGAGGATACACAGGGGACAGAGCCAGGGTGTTTTCAGTGGTGCCCCGTGACAGGACCAGAGACTATGGGCACAAAATGAAACACTGGAGGGGTCATCTGAACATCAGGAAACATACTTTATTTATTTTAAGTGTAACCAAGCACTGGAATAAGTTGCCCAGGAAGGTTGTAGAATGGATACATTACAAAAAACTGTCCTGGGCAACTGGGTGGCCCTGCTTGAACAGGAGGGGGTGGAGAAGATGAACTCCAGAGGTCCCTTCCAACCTCAACCATTCTGTGATTCTGCGATCTGTCATTCTGTGAAGGTGGTTGCAATGCATCAGGTAGTTTTCTTCATGATTCTAGTGCTACAAAAGGGGAGACTAAAAATGCATCTGCACTGATTCACACCTTTTAACTCTGAATCATTGTTGCCTTAGCATCCACACACACCACAAGACTATGCAAATTGTGTTGGAGCAAATCTGGTTTTCTTAGAAAATTAGACAAGATATACACGATTGGCCTACGCCAGGGCTCATATTCATGTATTTCACCAGCACCAGTTGTAAATTTCAGCATGCTCTGGTCTTGTGAGGAACTCACTTGTGCTCTCCCATATCAGTCAGAAGTGTTAAAAGTGCTAAAAATTCTTATGTTTCAGCAATAGAAAACCAAGTGTTTCTTGCACTATTGCAATTGGCTGCTCACTGCATGGCTTCTGACAAGCAGGACAGTGGGAATCTCAGTGTCCCAATGACTCTGACACAGGAATAGATGTGCACAAGCTGGGTCACAGCAGCTGCCGAGGGAGCTCTTTGGTGTGACTGTCAGCATGGACATAGGCAAGAGAAAGTGACCATTATGGTTCCTTTTTCTTTTGCACACAAAGAATTATGTCATATCCTTTTTGCTAATAGGGAATATATGTGAAAGTGAAGAATGACTGTTACAATAGGTGCAAATGCCTACCACTCTCCTGCTCCTTCATCCAGAACATCAGGCAGTGGCAGTCTGAGAAAGGAAAAACAAAACCCCCTCAACGTGTAACATATGGGCTTGCAGAATAGTATTGCCATTAGTATGGTTTGCACAAAAGTATGAGATTTTCCTATGAACAGGAAGCCATGATATATAAATTATAAGAATCTCATATGCAAAGCAGGAAACTCAACAACTCCATAAAAAAGGTTTGAGTTCAATTTTTTCTGAAGCACATAAATTGATTATGAGACTTGCCTCTACTTTTCCCTTTCATTCCCACTGTTAATTTGTTTTGCCCAAGTCCTAGTGTTCAACAGGACCAAAGTAAAGAAAATAGTGCAAGTAATTATGTATGAAAAATATGGTTGGATGTATCATCAGCATGGTGGAGGACAGACTGGGACACTCTTAGGTTTCTTCTGTTTCTGCAGATTTCCCTCATTTGCTGTTCAGTGCACTGAACTGATGGCTCCTAGTTATGCCATTTCACTTCTGTCACTTGTATAATTAACACAATGGATGCAAAAAGTGCAAAGAGCTCTTGTGATTTGTGCAAGCAGGCTTCTGCAAACCTGAAGAGACGTGATCAAACAAGCACTAGAGTAATAGTAGGGTTGCCACTTCACACAAGGCAAATGCCAGGAAGGGGAGAGCAGTATTCAGTATATCGAATGCTTACCCACTGCTAATTTTATCTCAGCCAAATCAGGTTTTAAGGCTGAACAAAGGAAAATGAGGTGATTTCTGGTCTTTGATATTCCTCAGTCTGTGTAGGAGATCAGATCATGCTAGTAAAAAAAAAAATTAAAAATTATCAGGGAAGGATAGAAAAGTGTTTATCTCAATTTTGCTTGTCAAGATTTTTGTTAATCGGAATATAATTGTTGATATACATCTCTATACTGTTTGAAATTAAAATTAGAGGAGTGCAAGTACATCCATGTAGCACCAACTACCTGTTCGGGTTACAGAGTTAAGGATCATTCTAAAATAAACATAATATTATGGAACTGTAGGAAAAAAACCCCAACAACCTGAACAATGAGATTTTCCTCTTTTTTTTTGTCTCATCTCTCTCTATGGAACAGATACACATTGGAAAGTTTCCAAGATTTCAGTTCTCATGTTTTGTTTTTGCATGACTTAACTCTGAGCATTCAGAATACTTTAGAAACAGCAATAAATAACATAATCTTTATCCCAGGTGAAACTAGATTATGTACATATCCACACAAATAACAGGGAAACTTATCAGACATGACAGTGATTCGGCCCCATGGAGCACTAACAAGAACCTAAATTAGCATAAACCAAGCCACAATTCCCAGACAAAATTCTCTCCGGGAGCAGAATTTGCAGGAGGTTCCAATGAAACAGATGGGAAGGAAACTTCATATTTCCCAATAATATCAGATTAAACTGGCACTTGGTATAAGTGCTACTATCCATATTTGAAGAATATGTTTTGCACACAAAATGTAAAGCCATTGAGAAAATAAAACTAACTGTTTTGTATATGAAATGCCTATGGGTTTAAGGGAAGCAGTTAATTTTGTTTGGAATTTTGACACAACTAGAGTCTTAATACCTGGATTCTCACATGCACCAGACATTTTGCCGCATTACCACAGACAACCATGAGAACTCAAGAAAATAATTTCCCAGAAGACATTTTAATGGTAGCCTTTAACTATTAAAATTGTTTCTGTTGGCTTTTTCAGTCCAATACAGCAATTTCCATGAATGTAATTTAGGAACAATTAAATCAGTGAATACTGCTGTAGCAAATAGTTTCAGTCACAAGAAAAGATGAAAGAAATATTTCATTTGATCCTTTCTGAAGCTATGGTTTTGTTTTCTTTGGCTGTTTTTTTTTATTTTTCCCCAAAAGTTCTTTTCAACTTCATTTCTTCTTTGAAAAACCAGTGTGCTTATCCTTTTCCTTCCTCTTCCCCAACTACACAGTAGACAAGAAAGAAGAAGAAAACCCCTGCATTCCCTGAGTGCATTTTTAATTGACCCAATTGATTTCCCCCACCCTAAAAAAATTAAAAAATTGCCATTTTTAAGACCAATTTGGGTGCATGTTGAAGTGTGCATTGCTGCCTTGGTCTGTCAAAGAGAGTCTGTGGTGGAGACTAAACCAGTTCAAGTGCTGTGCTGTAGCTACAAATAGTGTTTCATTTCTCACATTCTCGATAAGCATTTGATTTTTGTCAATTCCCACTCTTTCAGAAATGCCTTGAAATATGGCCCAAGTCAGGACTGCTCCTGATAGAAAGAATGAGTAAAGTGAAGCTGTTTTGAATGGGGACAAGCTAGTTCTGTTTGTACAGTGACTGCTGCAGTGTGGTCCAGAACTGCATCCCTCTAGGTCACACTTGTGGGTGATGGAGGCCAGCACTGTAGGACCTTGAGGTCCTGATCTTCTCCCAGCTCTGACCCCTCAGTTCAGCTCCTCTCTGCAGCACTGCCTCAGCTTTGCAAAGGGAGCAATCAGAGGACTGATGTAGCAGGAACAAAAGTGGAAGAGAGAGAAGTGGTAGCAGTAGCGGAGGGGGTGTTGCTGTCTTCATGTGTGGGCACATCCAATCTGCTGCAAAACTCGCTCTACATTGCATCACGACTGGCAAGATGTCTTTGGTAGCAGATAACAGAGAAAGGGAGCAAAGTTGAATGAAAAATAGTGGTGAAGACAGCTTAAGAAAAGTAAAAACAAAGGTGACATCCCTCCCTCTTCAGCCCTCTTGACTGCATTGACTTGATCTTCATGGACTTCAGCAGTGCCTTAGATACCTCACTCATATATAGAAATTAAGCTGTAACAAATTTGTGGCCAACTCCTATGCCAAATGCAGTCCTCAAGTCAGAATCTTTGTTTACTTTCCAGAAAGAACAGAAATTATTCCTATTTTTTTGTCTGAAGAAAGAAAGAGAGAGAAAGTGTTTCTTTTTGTTACGTTTCCTTTGTATGTGTCTAACCATGGTCACAATACTTATTATCACTGTAACTGGAGGATTGCCATGCACATATAAACTAAGCTGTGTGATCAGGATCAAACTACAGAACCACGTGGTGATACTGGAGCAGGAAGATGCATACATAGGAATATGACAAAGAATGAAAAAGGAGAATGGATCCAGCCATAGGTGCCCCAATTCATTAAAAGGAGAATATTTTCAGCTTCATAATAGCAAAGCATTAACAAACAAAGCTTCATGGTTGTAAGCTAGTACTCAGCTGGTGGTCAGCAAAAGAAGCACAGAATATTTTTATTTCAGTAATTGATATAAAGTATGGAAATAGCACACTAAGCAGCCAGTTGGAGCAATGGTTTAAGGCATTTAAATACTGTAGTTGTACAGAAAGGGAGGAGAAGAAAAAAATTGTGTTTGTTTATATATGTATGTTTCTTTAGTCTGAAGTTGCAAGACTAAATAACTTTGCTATGGTAAGAAAAGGGCATTTAGAAAAGTCATTACTAGAAGAAAGTAATAATTTTGTTTCAGTAAAACTCTCCACAGTATGGATTGCTAAAGTACATGACTCTATAATGGATATCCAGAGCTTTTAATAACAACAGCAGGAGCTATGCAAGCAAGCCTGAACACAAAGCTCTGTGCCAATGCATATTAACTTGTCCCATGTAACTTCTACTCTTCCAGCCACTGGCCCATGTCCATCCAATTTAAATGCTGAATACAGAAGGGGAAATTGTAAACCTTCTGTACTTATACACTGCATCATTTTTTTTCCTTTCACTGAATTTTTACCCAGGGAAGAATAGATCAGAGTTATATGCTTCATAGAGTCTGCTTGATAGAAACTTTTTAAAGGTTTTACTTTAATCCTGTACACCTGGTATTTCTGGGGGTTCAAACAGATTTATATTTCTTCCCTACCAGCTCTCCTATGACTTTACAAGAACAAAGCCAATAAATTCCACAGCATCAAAGACAGAAGCAATTGGAAGTTGTTTTCTAATCCAGACCTACACAGCCGTGTGTCTTTCCCCATATCCCACATCCCTAATGACTGGATTCTCTCTCTCTATAGATATAAAACAGTCTATCATTTGTATTTGAATCCCTTTCTTTAATATTATTAGACTACATAGGCACATATTTAAAGAGGTCAGATGGCTTGTTAACACAGTGTATATTGGTATTGTGCAGCTCTCAGCAAGCAGATTTGCAAGAACAGATTTTTTAAGACTAACATGAGAACTTACAAAGTTAAAGAGAAAAATAAAAAGTTACTTTCTATTCTTAATAAACTCAATCTACCTTATGAAATAACCTAATTGAAAGAGAACAAGCCAGTGCTTTGCCCTGTCTCAGCATCACTACTGGATTACAGCTTTATTACTCACCTAACTCTGCCGGGAAGTTGTAGCAACACAACGTGTACCCTTTTCCTGTATGTAACTTTACCTTCTTGCTTGATTCATAACACTTAACTGATCCTGAAAAGGGGAAATACATTTCAGTCCTCAATGTAGGACTCTACATATCTTCAGGAAGGCTAAATTCATGGAATAACTCTATTCCTAGAATGACTCAACAGGGAAAAACTGAATCCTCCAGAAGTCAGCTAAAAGTTAACTCTTTTCTGTTCTTTATATAAGCCTTTCCCTCATGCACAAGACCTGGGAAGTCTATGATCTTTGAGCTAAGCTAGTTTTTGTTACCCTTTATAACTGAGGACAACACTGGGCTCGTTGCCCTGTTATTGTCTTTGTGCAGTGAGGCTGGGTTACAGGTTTCTTAAGCATTCCCTTTGCTCATGTTGTCTCTGCACAGTGGTAACACAGTGTGGACTTTACCTCTTCATATAGCTTCCCTCTGTTCAAGTGAACTAGTGATAGAGGACATGATCTGCAGTACAGCATGGTTTGCTAGTCATTTCCCTCTGGAAAGCAATACAGATATTTGAGAGGATTAAACCAACAATTTGGTTCTAGGTATGCATGAAAATAATTATCCTTTTAATCCTAGCAAGCAAAAACAATCCATTTTTGTTGATGCTGTTAAGGGTGTTTTGAGGCCTAAACATTCTTAGGCTTTTTATACACCCAAAGGTTTTTGCTGTAGTTGTAACTTCCTTTCTTATGACAGTCCAGACTTCCCAGAAATTCCATCTTGCCCCAGAGAGAGAAAGAGAGACAGAAAAAGAGGATTGGAAATGACATCCTCTTGCAGACTGTTAGGGTGGGATTTGTCTCACCTAACTCTAAGCATTTATATTAATAGCTGTCAATAGCTGAGCTGGATACTCTGGGCTCTATTTGCAGTCAGTGGGGAGAAATTGTAACATAATTTGTCTGAATGCTTCCAGGTATTTGCTTTAGACCGAACTGAGCTTTAGAAATGCCTTATTCTCTGCTCTGTCTGCAAAGGCAGCTCAGCTTCACTAGATCACAAGTGAATGCCTGTTGTCACTCCATTAGATGAATCATGGTTTTTCTCTCTCATATTGTTTTTAATGCACTTTCTTTTTTGCTTTTCATTTTTCTAATGTCATTTTTACTCTTTCATCTTAGGACAGTTTGTCTTTTAACATCTCAGCCAGTTGACCAATGCAGTGTGCTTTTCTCAAAAAACCCATGACTACAAAAAATCCACACATGCAAGATTTAGCTCTCAAAACATAACAGTACCCCTCACAATTTCTGCAGCATTTCTACTAATGACTGAATTCTGTAAGGATAAAAATATTTCTAATACTTTTTCAGTACCTACTATATTGATGAACCTTGCTTCTTTATCACAGGAGAAGAGGTCAGTATTACAAAAATTGAACAAAACTAAAATTATTTCATTCCAAAGGCACCCTTTCTGGTCCTAGTGCATTATTACCAAAACCCAAAGCAGAGAGTTTAAAACTAATTTTGATACATCTGCACTAGCTGCACCCATCTCTCTGAATATAATTACCAAAGAAGTAGTTATTCCTACAAAATTGCATTAAAATAATAAAATTAAAGAACATATTAAACAAAACTATAGATATTTAAGGTTGCCCAGAGAGGCTATAAAGTCTTCACTCTAGGACATACTTAAAATTGGACTGGACACAACCTTGCACAACCTACTCTATTAATCCCTGCTTTGAGCAGGGGAGTAGGTATGAGGTTCTCCAGAGGTCCAATTTTATACAATTCAAAATTCTGTTGCTCTGTGAGTCTAAGCATGAAGTCACACTTAATTTTGGCTTCACTGAGATGTTTAAGGTAAGTGCACCTCATACCTGTGCATGGGTTTTGCTTTTCAGAATTATGTCCCAAAAGATGGGAGCACGCATCCAGTGTTACATTCAGAACTGAGCATGTTAATGTCTTTGTTCCTGCAGTACAGAGAGTCTTCAGGAATACCTAATTGATGCATAAAATATTGAAACTTCTGAACGGAAACACAAAAAGACACTTAGAAATCTTTCTTTTCTCATTCAGGGTGGGATTCATTTTGGCAGTACTTTTGTGGTTTAAAATAGGTTTCTGGACTAAATTAACCACAAAAGCTTGCTTTTTCATCAGTCCAAAGATACAGGCACTGCTAAGAGATGATTTGATCTGTCTGAAGACAGGTTTTGAGAATACACGAGACAAATGCCCCAGAGGAGTTCTTCATTTGTTTTCCTGCACTACAGGATGAGCCTGCCCTGCTGACTGAGGCTGCATACATAAATTTTGGTGCTGAAACTTGACAAGCTCAATCTGAATCTCAGCATGGTTTAAAAAGAGTGCACCCCTGGTTCTAGCACTGTTCATAAGCAATTAAAACTCTTTTTTTTTAAAAGTCATTTGTCTTCAAAAACTGTCTTAGAGAAATTGTCATATGAATGGTGGCTTGAAAAGCTTAACAGAAATCCCAAAACTACTATGAACACTCTTCTGAAATCTATTTAATGATTTCTTACTCGTCTAAAAAATATTGAGGGGAAACAGTTACTGGGTAATTCTGTGAACCAAGCGTGAATAAAACACTATGGACAATGAGCTGCCCATCAAGCATCTGTGCTTTGCTCTTACCAAAGTTGTTTTTAAAAAATTCGCAATGCTTGCCTTAAAAAAAACCAAAACTACAAATAACGCACAAAAAACCCAACAAAAACCCTCCAAAACCAGTAAAGTCGACAATATGACTTGTGAGAATTCCATATTATTTCAGTATCCAGTAGCTGCCATGCAGAAGGACCAGTTAATTAACTGTTTATTATTCTTACTGCAATAGCTTATTTTCGTATAGACTGGAAAGCCTTGCAAAGATTCCCCAGAGCATATAATGGTGATGATTTTTTAGAAAGACAGCATAATCAGACATGAATTCCATTTCCCTTCAATAAAAATATGTTCTCTGTTGAGTTTTACACTTCAGTCTCATTACAGCAGCAGTTTTACTAGATGGGTTTGTACAACCCACAGGAAGTGTATGTACACAGAGATGTTTAAAGGGATGTTGAACATTTGTATCCGACAATAAAACCTTGCTTGCCCGTGTTACACATCACTGGGATGCCACAGAATAACAGCAGAGTAAACTGAGCTTTATTTATTATGATTGTAATTCTTGATTATGGAAGGAAAAATAAATGTTAAGTATCTGGAAATAGATGAAAGTTTTATAGCTGAACTCGGTGATTTGCACATAAAGTTGTGTAAGTGGAATACTTAATTTATCATTATGTCATGATTTATTTTACAAAAGCTGAGTGAGCATTGAGTAGAGTTAACCTTGTTAGAGTTCTAGGCAGATGTTATGAACTCTCTTGGGATTTTCATGGTTCATACATAAGGATACCACAGAGCTTTCTTGGCTAATATTAGCTACTACCTTACAGCCTTTTCTTTAGATCCACGAATTACCAGCACTCAGAGTAGTTCATTCAACCAGTCAAGACATTTCTTAGAAACCCTGGGGAATCTGTGAAAGTGCTCTGATTGCTTTGAAATGTTTCAGTTTCCTGCTCTTAAAAATCACTGCCCTAAACGAGAGTTGTCTTAGGAGCAGAAACATTATTCAGAATCAGCTTCATCAAAAAAGGCTTTGAAATTTTAAAAGATACGTTTACTGAAAAATTCTGATTTCAGTAACAGAGCAACATTTAATAAATATCAGAAAGTTAAATTAAATCAGGATCATACTTAAAGGCTTTACTCTAGCATTTCTTAGCTGTTCAGTGCAGATAGCTAATATCAGCTGGCATATCCTGGAAAGCCCTTAAATGGAAATCTCTTCTGTTCCTTTTTTTTTTTTTTTGGAAAGTTTATAACAAGTTATATTTCCAGATCCTGCTCTGAACAAACATTTCTTTGTAATTTGGAAATGGGACCTCACATAGTACTGCTGAAATTTATCTATCACATTTTCCCCTTCTTTTTATATATGTTGCTGAAATTTGAATAATAAAAGAACCCTATAAAATTCAACTTACTAAGATTTTTTCTTAGAACAAGAGAATCACGTAAGAGTACAAAGAAGATTAATTTGAAGATATTTTCCCAACTCACTTGCTGAATTCAGATGAATCCATCACATTGAGCTATAACACACCTAAGAGTTACGTCCAAAGGTATTTTATGTAGCTTTTTTTCAGCATTGTCCTTGGAGCATCAGGACCTAGGTGATTATTTTTCCCAGTGATTCCTGTACCATGTGAATATCCAGTCCCAACTGGATATTTAGGTGGCAGACTCATAAAGGAAACAGATGTGAAATATCAGCAGCTGGGTGGCAGTGAGATTCTTGAAACTCCTGGATTTAGCTTCAAGGCATTGTCCCCAGCCCAGTACAGATTAATGCTGCTCTACCTCAGCTAAAGCCAGTCATCTTTTTGGGGTTTTGGGTTTTTTTTTCTTCTTTCTGCATTAGTGTCTGCACAGTGATATATTCTCAATAGAAGGAGTAAATAGTGACTGCAATCTCAGTTATGGGTGCTTAGGTCACTTTTCAGAGAAATATGTTGTAGTTTTCCAGACCGAGGAGGGAGCAGGATCCAAGCTGCTGCTTGCCTAAGAGCATAAACAGAGCTCAGAATTGACACAGTCACCGAAATATTTACACTGGGGAGGATGCTTAGGCAGCAGTAGTACTCTGGAGGCTGGATTCCTTCCTCTCCACTTCAGGTGCCAGTCAATAGACAAGAGGAAGTTGCGCATCTCAGAGGGTGCTTCAGCTCCAAATACATACCAGGGGTTTTTTCAATCTACTTAACAACTAATTCTCCCTCTGCAGGTCTTTATCTGTCCTCATTAACTCTAATGAAGAGTCTACAATAATCAAACTCCTTTCTTCAATGTCTCAGCTAAATGTTTAAACTGATGCAAAATCTATCCGATCCTGAGAGTCTCTGGAGCTTTTTGTTAAAGATGTGCCCTGACAGATGCGGCTGCACAGCACATTTTAAATTAGGCATCACTGTAAAGTCTCTCATAAACTCTAGGCCACAGTCATTAAACTTCACACTTTTGGGATTTGTTGTTGATTGCAGAAATTTTTCTGTTGAAAAGTCATGTTAAACCCCAGTGTGACACCCAAGGTTACACTGTGCAAACTAACTGCAAGTCACATCGAGAAATACCAGGAGCAGAATTTCAACCATGTCTCTATAACAATTTGTACCTCAGCTGTTACTGTACATTTTCCAAATTTATATTAGGAACATTTGTGTTCTGTACTGTGGAAAAATGATGATCTCCATAAAGTCCAATTCCCCAAAAATGTTCAATTACTTTTACCCAGAGCTTACTAGATTCCATTTTTTAAGACTAGTTTTATTTTCATTGACATAATTTGTCAGGCTTGGATGGATGTGAGTTCCAAATGGCAAACACATATATGTGCATGGATCCTAATGAACCTGTGGTATAATTATGCAGAAGTATGTGCATGTTGGTTACTGTCAACAAATAACAAAAGGATAGAACCTTAATTATGAAGTGGGAATGTGATACTGCTGGATGGCATTATTGCTTTTCCTGGGAAGAATTATTGCATCTTTAATCACATACGAGGTTCTCGGAAAATCATTTGCCTCAAGCATGTGAGAAATTGGAAGAAATGAGCATACAGAAGACTTCCAGCAATCTCATTTTTCCGACGTGACTAAACAGAAACGTTTGGATGCAATAAATTTAGTTGAAATAAACGTATTGTGACACCAAGTATTTTAAGGCACTAGAAGACCCACTCAAATGCAGCAACTGCATCCACTGCTGCTGAACTAAATTTTAAAGAGAGGCCACAAGAGTTTCTCTGCCAGAACCATCTCACCAACTGTCCTGCCATCTCACAAACACTTAACCAGCATTACTGCAAAGAGTCCTTTTCCTTAACCCTTAACATTATATTATTGTAACATTCGTCAGTGACAGGGCAATTACATTAACAAGTCCCTTTCTGTATTGTTTCTTTTTACACATGGATGAAGCCGAGCAGAGAAGTCAGGAGCATGACCACAGTGCATAAAAGCAATGTTGATGGTTTTAACATTTATTTGCTACTGAACTGGATGAAAATAAATGTTTTAAGAAGGACAGACTGCTAAGTGTGTAACCACTAGGTAAATCTAAGTTTTTGTGCGTAAATGTTGATTAAAGCACAGGAATGTAGAAATTGGAAGACGTTATGGATCCAGGCTGGCCTTTGTTTCCTATTCATGTGATAATTGTATTAGTTATTTGAATGATTATATTTATAAATTAATACAGCAATGAATTCCAGTATTTTTTTCACAAGGATGTGTATAAATCACCTACGGAAATGGAAGAATTTCCAATGGCATAGAAATCCAACATAGTCAGAAATTATTATTAAGCAGATCACTTCTGAAAAGCAGTTCAATTACAGATCCTGCCCTTCTTCTCTAACTGTATAGTATCAGGGGGAAAAGGGGATTCTGCATTCCTTGACTTTTGAGCATTGATAGCACAATAGATGGCAGAGTGTATTAAGTGCTATTTTAAGTTTTCTGAGCACAACTCAGAGAAAAAACTCGGTTTCTCTTTGACATCACTGTAGATGCATGGAAAGATCCAGAAGAGCTCATGGTGCTGATCCACAGCCATTAAGCTGTGCAGGAGCAATGCTCACCTGTCCTCTCCAGGGAAGATGTGAGCTGTTGCCAGCCAGCATCCATTCTGGGGCATTCTGAGAGGGAAATTTTTAAGATAAGTAAACAAGACTTGAAAGACAAGTAAAGAGCATTGTGATCAAGGAAGCGTCAAGTCTTCAAGTGCATCCACAGGGTCAGCAGCCCCTCTCCTTCCTCAAGTGATTTAGCAGCCTGTGTTCAAGGTCAGGTCTGATATGGTGGAGCCACAAAACCATGGATCAAACTTTGTAAACACAGCAAAGTGTGTGGGGAAACAGTGAGGCGCCTCACCTGCTTCTTCCTTACCCAGGAGCTGCTCTTCAGCCATGCCCTTGGTCTTCGTGCTTGCTTGCACTTCGCATTCCCATGCAGTTAAAAGTCAGAAGGAGAAGGATGTTGCAGGAAGTATTCCAACTTTTCTTCAAAAATGTTAGTGCCTTCTGGGTGGGGACAGAAAAGGAGCTGAAGACAAACACCATTTCCTTGCGCTCCAAAAACACACAACATCCCTGCGGATGCCTGGAATGAGAAGTGCAAGAAAGGTTTCAGAGAGATCCTTCAAATGAAAAATAATGATTTACAGGGGGTTCTGACAGAGAAAGATAAGTCTTGGGACCTGGCTGGTGGGATTTGAGGGGAAGATTCAATTCTGCCAAGCAAAACACACATAACTTCACATTCATTCTGGAAGCCATAAGAAACAATAGGGTGTCATTGTACTCATGCAGTGGTTTGATTGATTTGTTGGAAAGAAAATAGGGTTGTTTTACTTGCTTTGAATTGGAGAGCAAGGTTTCCACCCGTTCCCTCATTTAAATGTATATATATTGTCTTTTTTTTGCTATATAGTCCTCTCCTAACCCTGGTTCCACACTTCAGTTAAATGCAGGATTAACAGTAACAAAGGTTGTATTTTTTATTTTGCATACACGTCATGCAACCGTTAAGGTATGCCCATTTATTTGAATGCTTTTCTTTTGCATCCGTGAAGCAAACACAGCAATTCCATCCCAGAAGAGACTGAGTAAAGATGTACAGAGCAGTAAGGTTAAGTGTAATTCAGTCTGGAGTGTTTCAGTGAGTCATTTGGATTTGTACCCATTACTACTCATGTTGGTATTTCTGCATGCTGTGAGATCAGAGCAGAGATGGATCATGCTTCTAACCCAATTCTTTCTAAAATGCGTGGAGAAACCTCAGTTAACTTCCACATCAATTTCATTCACACCTGGTAATAGGCAACTTGTTCCTCAGGAGTAAAGTGACATCTTTTGGAGGAGGAACCCATTGTGGCTTGTGAAGTCCACTGCAAGCATTCAATCATTTCTAGAAATCTGCTCAACACTCTCTCCTTCTGACACCAAGACTAAATAGATTTCCTCCCCATATGTCTGACACAAGTGCTTCTGAGGTTGATGAAACGTCTTTGGACACAAAGAAAGAGATAGACATACTTTCAAAATTGCTAAATGCCACCAGGAAATAACAGTTACATCATGACCTGACAGTTAGTGATAAACCATGATGCTGATGTAATCATACCTATAATGAAAACTATGTAGTCATGGCAAAATGGTTTCATAACTAAACAAAACACTTAACCTTATTTTGACCCATCAGAAAATTTTATACTCTCAATTTATACTGAACACAGCAAATGTGCCAATCTCCCAGAAACTTCGGTGTTGTATCAACTTCTTGTTTGTGCTCAGGCATTTTGTAGAAAGGAAATCCAGGTAAATGTTCCAGGCAGGAACTTCAGTATGCAAAAGAGAAACCTGGTGTTGATAGCTGGGGAATGAGAACCCAGCAATGTGTCAGTGAAGTCTGTGGTCACTTTTTCTTGTAACCCTGATCTCTTGTAAGAACTCAGGCACAACAGGGTACCTGAGCCTTGGCATTTCTTGAAACTTGGAGAGAGACTGGATTCAGTGTCACAGCTCCAGGAGAGAAATCCCAGATAAAGCTAAATCCCAAAGGACTTGGGTAGATAGCAAGAGCTTCACATTTCCACTCTTGCTGTCTGAGCCTGCAATGTACCTGCTGTACTCTCTCAAGAGCTGAGGTCAAGTGTTTTACATCATCTTAACTATGGAGGCACATCAGGACTCTGTTTTGATACAGGGGTTTGTTCACTCATATAGATGCAGTGCTTTGGGGAATTAAAACGAATGGGCTGTAAATGTGATTGCTGATAGAAATAGGACTTGTGAAATCAAAGGCACGAATCAGAATAGGAAGCTGTTTTTCTCACACAATGTTCTATATATGCTTGGGGTTTTTTATGGCCAGGCACTTATTTAAGAAAATGACATGCTCCATTTAGTGAAAGCAATGGAGCTGCTTTAGTGTGAGACAGAAGTAATGAATGCACCATGGGGATGGAAACCTTCCATCCTAAATATGGCTTTGGACAAGAACAGATTCAGTTGTCAATGGGGTTGTGTGCATTTACAGCAGGACTGAGTTTACTGCAGTGTTTTGTCTTTTCATCATCATTCATTAAGTTACTCAATCCCCTATTTGCCTCTGGAGAAGGGACTATATGAATATCCACTCTGTTCTCATTTATTTTTATACTGCATTGCTCATATTTAGATGCCTTCAGTGTGTTATGATGATTTGATCATTATAATGATCCTTCATACAAACATTACACTCTGTAAGCTTGCAGTTTACATCCACTAGAAAAATCCTATCTGTTGTTATGTGGGAAATATGGAACTGTTCACTGCTCATGGGAGCATTGGGTCAAAATAAATTTTATGTCTGAAGCTGCTACCATTTACAAAAATTTTAACACATATTTTTGTTCATTCATAGATAGTCACCTTTGGTAACCTTTGATATTCTCTGAAGTTTGAGTCATTTAGGAAATGAGTTGTCATCTTGTCATTAAATCCTCATTTTAAAGTTTTTTTTTGTGCGTATTAACATGTTTTCAAGTGGTATTCATAGGCAGTGGTTAGGTTGTGTAATTCTTAGATGAACATTCTGTGTTTACAAATATATCCTATTTTCTTTGCAAGTTTATTTCTCTAATGCATTCCCTCCAGCCACTCACACATGTAGGGGATTGTTTTGCAACAGCAACATGACACTCTCTATCTCTCACAGATAATCTGTTCCTTGGCTGCTCAGCTGCATTGGCCTGTGCTTTATGTTCTGCCAAACCTTGAAGGTGGGGAGATCATAATATTTTGATTATATCTAATCCACCCTGAAAGCATTTTCATTAATGGGCAGAATAAACAGAATGGTGGAATAATATAGGACATGAAAGTGCAGTGTGTTTTCCAGCTGGGTAGAGCAGCTTAATAGATCAGCCAGACAAAGCAGTTTTCTGACAAACTAGAATAAGATATTTAAACTCTTGCAAGATTGCAAGAGTTTCACAGCAATTCCTTTTCACAGCAATGATGAAAGATACTCATATATAAATGTCTTAAGTGTCTTTCTGGACCACAGCCTCAATAAATTACAAGTTTAGGAAACTCATTTGTCCTATGGCTTCCCTCTGGAGCACACCAGGTGTCATGTGCACATACATCCCTTCAGTAACAGTGGAAATGGATTTTCTGCTACACAGTTTTCCATTACAAGGACTTATGCTTAGCCAGGTACTTGCTGACTTTTCCTTCAGCTTTGACCCTCTGTTCTCTGTTTCTTACTTATTTGTTCTAAGTGTATAAGTTTACCATGATAGCTCAGGATGGATATTTCAAAGACAGATTTATGTCAGTAATCCAGCCAGGTCAGCTGCTTAAATAACCCTCTAAAACAAGGTTAGAGGTTAAGGTTAGAAACTTAAACTGCTGAGGTCCCCACGTATTAGTTCCATTCTCATTTCCACATCCTCACTTTCAAAGTTGAGTGGGAGTGCTGTACAGAAAACTGATGCCTTCTCTTTTGCATGGATTCCCAGTATTGAATCACAGAATACATCCAGGAGATACTCCTAAGTAGGGACATAAATGACAGGATTAACTTCCCCTAACATTAAATGTGAGAAATAGCTCCAAATTCAGAGATATATGGGCTCATTTCAGCTGTCCACATGTAGGTATCCTGTGCCATTTGAGGAGCCCTGGGTTGTCTGTGACTGCTGAGGGATGTGAATTACAGGATATCCGTACTTAGGCCAGTCCTAAGGCATCTCAAACAACACTGATGATCTACACGTGGGCAGCCTCTCACCATCACAGCCAGAGACTGGGAGCCTGGTTCCTTGAATAAAGATCTCAGCTCCCCTAAAAAGAGTGTAGGCACCACAGGCATGATTCATTTGCTTCAACTTTGGTAGCCACTGCCATTTGAGGTGCTCTGTAGCATCCCAAAAATGCATCTGGAGCTGGAAAAGATGACATAGGACTCCCAGAAAATCTGTGACCTTCTGGAGCAGCAGCTGGGCATCAGACAGGATTTCATGGGTCAACAAAAGTGGCTCCAGGTGCCACTTACTAGACCCCCTGAAGTAAAACCTTAGCTAAGTTTATGTTATAAACATCTAAAGTTAGGGGAAATGAATCCTAATTTTAAATAACAGCATCTGGACATTTCACTTTCCTTCCTATCAGGGCAGACTTATACCTTATCATACATTCATGAGTCCCTCTTCCAGTTTTACATTTCTTCCAGTTTCATTTGATACACTTCCAGTAATTTTTCCAATGAATTTGCCAACAAATGCATTTTTGTGTCAATAAGCATTTCCAGGATATAAATCTAAGTACTGGAGATAAGGGAACAGTTCAGATTTAAGGCTCATTTGTTTTGGGGCCATTGAGCTGACATTATCAATTACCATTTCAATTAGTGCTAATTGAATTGCTGAGGTTTCTAGATGGTCGTCTGATAGCAGTAATTCATTTCATCTAGACCGAAAATTGCCAGGATCTTTCAATCACAAGCCCTCACTTGTGATTATCATATACAGATACTAAAAGGTGGACTGGATAGGTTAAAAAAAGCAGCTAAAACCCCTAAAACTCACGGTGACTCTGGAATACCTTGAACACATGCATGACTTTTTTAAAACCTGAAAGTAATAAAAGGAGTACAATTCATTGCAAAAGCCTGAAAAAAATTGCCATGACAGTTTAGGAGGTTGCTTGGGTTTCAGGTGTCATGGCCATAAAGCACAATTTCACTTGAACATTGCAAGGAGATGTTACTCTGATTTCTAGATTTCAGGGAGATTGATGATGACAGTACAGATGTGCATGCATGGATGGGCTCTTCAAAAATATTTTTCCAATAATCTGACAAATGTATAACCTATATATTATTAATTCAGACATCTCAGAAGTGGTTCTGGTGTTTCTGTGACTGTCAGAAATTATGTTTGAAAGAACATCGGTAAAATAAAAATATTTCATTGGTAGTGAATCTGTACCTCCTTTCTTTCCATCCCACAGTTTTTTCCATATGTTTGACAGTGACCATGGAAAGTTTAAAGTAGGTGATGTCACTTACATCCATGGGCTCCCTAGGGCTTTCCTGAAACAATGCCAGGGTGCATCCAAATGGCTTGATAGCAAATCCAGAGCTCAGGGAGCTGTGTCTAGTCCACATACCACAGCATTCCTCAGGCCTGATGCTCAGATATCTGTGAATTCTGAGTGTACTGTGCTGGTATTGTTTTTTCTGTTTATAGAAACCTAATAAAAATAATCTTGAAAAGCATCCTCAACAAAAACACTGAGGGAGTGTACACTTGGCAAAACACACTCAAACCTCAGCTTTTCAATGGTATTTTCACTGTTCTGTTCCCCACTCTGGTGTCAGGAAGGGCCATTGAAGCAGATGAAGCAAATAAAAGGAGTGTACTAAACTTTTTGAAACCTCAGAAGAGCTTTGAGGTTTGAGGAAGGATTTCAGCCAATTCTTATTTTATCTGAATCTGGTCTTCTTTATTCCTAATATTAATATGACCCCTCGCCCTCCTCATCCGCCCAAATGCCTAAAAACTTATGGCTGAAAATAACCCAAGAGGAAGAATTGTCCAGCAATTAATGAATCCGCATAATATAGAGAAGATTAAGCCTTAATTTCCTTTTCAGACATATCCATCCTATGTGACCATTCCTCTCTGTGACTTAAATCTCCTTTTTAGAAAAAAAAGAAAGAAAGAAAGAAAACGGAATTTGCTTTTGTCACAGATATGCTGAGAGGCTAAAGCCATTAAAATGATAGAGTGGAACAAAGACTCTGCTAAGGGGCAACCATAAGTTCCTTGGGACATGTTCACAAGTTTCCATGTGATTAATTTATCACAGCTTAATGCATTGTTGCTTTCCAGCCCAATTTGGATTGCTGACCGTGGCATTCTGGCTAACTGCAAATATGCATTAAATGTTGTAGCATAAACCATTATGCAGGAGATTAAAGACATAGCACATTACTTTGCAAGTAGGAAGGGGCAGGAAATCACATAGAAAGCTACTACTGATCAAGTCACAGGCAAAAGCCATTCCACTCACATGAAAGCTACCCTTTGGTGAAAACACGCCTTAGCTGGGTTTATTGAAACTCTGGCAGAAATGTGTAATCATCCACTGAATCCGGATATACACAATTTCAAATTTTCTTTGGTGTTCAGAGCTTCTTGGCATCCTAGTTTTGATTCAAGCTCATTCCTAATTGATTATATTGTAATGAAGGATACAGGAAGGGAGTAGGAAGAAGAAGAAAGCTCGGAATCGCCTCTCAGGCATAAAATGTGTTTTGATTCACAGTTAATGAAACTTTTTTATTATTCAAATTACACCTTAGTATCGTGGTTGGATTTACTCTGGAATGAGGTTATCACACACATATGTCCCATCGGTCTCCATCTCAGCAGCCGAGCTGGGTTTATTTTGGCGGGCTGGAAACAATGTCAGTGGTTCCCTTTTTATTCAAAGCAGCATTTGGCACACTTGCAGAGTGCTTCATGGTTTGTGTTCAGAGAAAAGGAACTTGACACAAGTTGGGAAAATATTTTTACAATCTTAGATATGTAGACCTGGATTTATATGTGCATATATACACATGCTATCTATATGTATATGTATTTATACACACGTGCTATATATATGTGTGTGTATGTATGTACACATATAGATGTACATTTCAGAAGCTACTGAACTTCTAAAATTACCTCCTTCCTTTCTTAAGGCTAAAATTGCTGTCTCCAATATTCATCCCCAGTCAGACTTCCAGTTTTCATCTCCCAGTGAACAGCAGTAAGAACCAATCGTAACGAACTGCAGTTGTGGATGTTTTTGAAATGCAGCTCCAGTGTAGCAGTTACTTGCCAAGGAGATTTTAGAAATGTCTCATTTTAGTTGTTGAATAGATTTAACAGCGGCTTTTGCCAGATGAATCATAACTGAAACTCAAGAGCTTTGGTTTGGTCCTGCTAGGCCTGCAAAAGTTCAAATATACATCTGGGGGCCACTGAAACCACAGGGAGCCTTGCTGTTGACTTTGTCTATTGGTCTCAGAATTTGCATCAAGTCCCCAATGTGTTGGGCTCCTCCTTTCCCTCTTTGCCCCATATGACCTCCATCTTTAGAAAGACACCATTGCAAACCCAGGTCTCATTGCAAAAGTTGAGTTTAACCATTAAGTGGAGTTCAACCATTAAGGTTGAACTCTGCTGCTCAGTGTTTTTTAGTGGATGAATTTCTAAAGCCTTACGCCATTTCCAGCTTTAGCTGAAAATGTGTTTGTTAGGTGCATCCCGACTCCTGCTCCCTGAAGTTGTTCACATGCAAAAGCATCGCTTCACAGACAACTCTTGGCCCAGACAGAATGCAAACAACACAGCATGGCTGTGGGATCATCCATCACATGGGATATTCCAGACTGGAATGCCATTGGGGTTTTTTCCAGTTTACTATAAATGTCATTAACGCAAAACAATATTCTAGATTCAGTTTAAAAACATTAGGCTGAAATGAGTTAAAGTTAGAATAACCTTGTTAGATTAAATTCAAGACATACTTGACACATATTCAGGTACAGCCTTCATGATCTTTGAATAGTTTTATTACTTTCTCCTCAATCTCATAAGTTTTTCCTTTTTAATTAATTGGTAAAACACAGATTTTTATATTCTCTGGGTCTGACAGTGATGAATTCTTCCTTCGTAATTTGATGTTGTCATATTATATTTAAATCCTTCAGAACAGCCAAAAGACGTGTCCTAAACAAATTATACAAATCTTTCCTCTTTGTATTTCTATTTTCTCTCCCCAATCAAGACCCCACTGAGCTGACTAGCTAACTTTCTAATACACATTCAGTTCCTATGAGGGCAAGCAGAGTAAAAAACCACAGACGTCTGATGATCTCTAATAGTTTGATTGTTCAAATTTAAACACTTAGTTTGAGAAAGATTTCTTGCAGTCATATGTTTTCATTAGCTTAGTCCCTGCTTTCTTTGAATGTCAGCTTCTCTCTCCTCGAGAATGATTTACTAAGTCCATACTGCTTAAAGAGGCTGGGGCTGTGTGTTGCTGAATTAATCAAGCACTATTTAAAACCAGTATCATATGCAATATAATATTCTTCAGTCATTTGCATTCATGCTTCTTTCTGTGTTAGATTTTTTTAAAAAAGGTATTTTTGTTCGCAATTACTCTTTCAAACTTCATCCTAAACTTCAGGGAGAACAATCATATCTTTGCTTCCATCCATCAAGTTATTCCTGCTATTTTTCACTTATGGACTGTATTATTCTCACTTGGAATATAAATTTCAAGCAGAAATTTTTCATGTAGACTAAGGAATTACACAACAGATTGTAAAATATAGTTTCAAATCTAATCCAAGTTGCTATGGCTTTTGCCTCTGCTTAATTACCTGTACTAAAAATGATTTATAAAGGAGTTTAATGCTGTATTTCAACAACTTCTTTCTGGAATTTGTACTCTCGTGCTGTGTTGTAAATTTATAGAAGGTGATCTATCTTTAGCCTTCCTTGGAGGCTACTTGCTCAGTGCTTGATGTGATGTTCAGTTTGTTCTTTGTGCTTTCTAAACACAGTAATTATGATCAATAGGAAGAAAATCCTGACAGCTTTTGAAAATTCTTGTGGTACTTTCTGGGAGATTATTTTTTACATAAAAGTTGTGACTGCCTCTTTTGTTTTGTGTTAACTTTCTTCCATTTTTGTAGGTGTTAAAATTTTTTGTAGATTTTTTTTTGTGGTGAAGCTGAGAAATACGTCTAGGATTTTTTTTTTACTTGATGTTCTATTAAATCACAAAGCTGGTTTCTAGCAGAAAAGTTTAAATGGAATTCAATAAACAAGTATGTTGATACTGAAAAATAGCACTGAAGCACTTTTATCTGTGGAAGATCACTGTCCAAGGGACCAAGAGCAGACTAGGGAGTGATATCAGAGCTTTTGGATAATATATCCAGAGAGCAGAAATGGGCAATTGATGGGGTCCAACCCCATACCTGTGGTCAAAGATAAAGTTCACATAAAATGTGTTTTAGGAAGAGTATTTACTTGCATGGAGAAACACTATCTTAAACAAAATGTTAATTTCACTTTATGTCTGTGAACAAGGAGATGCCGTTTTTATCATCTTAATCGCACCATGTGCCTTTCTTCTAAATAATATCTTACTGAATCCTCTCTACTGAACTGAAAGAGTCAACAGCAATCTTAGCTCTGAGCTAAGATATTGAGGAGAAAGGTTCTCATACTCCAGTATCTTTGCCATGTCCCATAAAATAAACAAATGGAATAATATGTCTTAGGATAAATGTCATTTTAATAAAAACCACCATCAGGGTGCTTTGCTTTATAAAGTATTGTTCTTTTCTAATCACAACTAGTAAAATTACCATACCTAGCTACTTGTGAATGGCATTTTTAATCCACAAGTACTCCCAGTAATGTATGGAAATGAGTAAATCATTAGGCAATGTGAATATGGTTGTTACGATCTGACTGTAATCTATTTTGCTGAATAATATAGAAAATTAATATATCCTAGACAAAGGAAAAAATGTGGCAAAAACTTTCCTACTTCACTTTGTGTGCCTGAGGACTGAAGTATCCCTTTATTTTTTTTTTAATAACTGACTCATGGTATGGTGGAGTTTTGAGTCTCAGATAACTCTTCTAATATTTTTCCTAACATCATGGCATTTCTGGCATGCCCATGGTAAAATAAATCTTCCTTAGTTAGAGGAATCCTTTGAAAAACAATATTTGAATAGATTTTCTCTCGCTGAAGACAGCTGTCACTTTTACTTCCCTTATCTCCTGGGTATCCAGGGTTGGAAAGGTCTTCTTTTGAATTTATTTTATCATTCTATATTTGTTGCTCATATGGTAGACATTTGCTGACTCTATGGCATATGTGTTATGCAAACCCCAGTGACCAGAGTGTTTTGAACAGCCATGAGCTGTAATTCCAAACATATTAAGAGATTAAAATAATTGCTCTGTTTACTTTTACAAGCTTTCCACAACAAATACAGCCACCCACTTCTATACTAAAAGGAAACGAAGTGACGACAAGGTCCACATTATTTTCCAAGGTTAGCTGTGAAATGACTTTCTTAAACTGCATAAATTCAAATAATGGCCTTGCTGCCCTTGCACACCCAGGCCTTCCAGTAGGGCTGGTTATTACATAAATAAATAATTTCTGATTTTCACCTACAGCTCTTTTTAATAACATTGTCAGGAACCACAGGAGTCTGAGTTGCTACTGCCTGTCAGGAAAGCCCATAAATCCTGTAGTGGTGCACGATCAGGGCTCAGGGCCTTGCACCCCCTCTTCTCTGTAGTGTGCTCAACCAGGCTTTGCTTTGCTTTGGTCTGTGCCTTCACTGTACAATGCTTAGACAGTGTCCAGAAGACCTTTTCCCTCAGGAGAATATGGATGTGAGTCATGATGTGTCACCACTTCTTAAAGCCAGAGGAACAGCCATGGCAAATTTCTTTCTGTGGTCCTTCCTGTGTATCCATTTTACAGACTAATTACATATAAAATGCAAAATTATACCTAGATATAAATGCAAAAACCTTCTATTAATGCATGTTTAGCTGGCTGACGGTTACACTCTGCATCTGGAGGGAGGTCTGAGGACTCTGGGGATTTGGCTTTCAGAATATAAGAGTCAGGGACCTGGCAGGAATTTTGACTCCCATCCGCTTGCAAAGCCAGGTCCAACAATAATTTTCATGTCAACATAAGGAAAAAACACAACTATGTCCGATATATGCATTTATACTACCCACATCCTTTCATCATAGTGGCCTCATGTCCACAGTGTTTAGCTATAAATTTATATATATATATGTATGTAATTTATTATTCTACATAAATAACGGTAGAATAATACCTTGGTATAAAGTTTGATCCCTTTATTACCTCTTCTTGTCTTAATTTAATCTAATCTGAAATTCTTATTAAAGTAAGAGTAAACTTTGTTCTTTAAGTATGAACCATCTAAGAACAGTACAAAGTACCTGACTCTTATTACAAATGAAGGAAAAAATCTCACAAGAATAATTTTTCCTGTGAGATTTGTAATAATTCCTGCTTGCAGTAAGGTGGGCACTGTTCCAAACAACACATTCTTTTATATATATATACATATATATATATTTGAAGTACTTCAGCTTCTGCTAAAAACCTGAAATTACAGAGACTTGCAAGGGAGTGCATTCCTGTGACATATCATAAGTCACAGGAGAGGAATATCTATGCTTTCCATGACCAAGTATGAAAAAATTGTGTACATATTTCCAATAGTTTGAGGGATTGTGAAATGTATTAAAAAAAAAAAAAAAAGGGAAAAAAATGAATTAAAAAAAAAAAAAGCTGGATTCAATCATTATAAATTTTGGACTTGTTTCTGTAATGTTCCCAAAACCACAAGGTTACAATTTCTGGCAGAGAAAGACCTGGAGCTGGGAGATATCCCTGGAAGCTGGAGGACCATAATTGCAAAGTGTTACTATATCCTTCCCCTGTTCATACCCTGTCCTCCCCCGCCATGGCCACTGGCTGACACGTCACAGACAGGACACGGGACTAGATAAACATTTAATCTTGGCCCTGCATATTTTGCTCTTATATAAAAATCATAACCCAAATGACTCAAGGCTTGCAGAGGAATAACTTTGTATAAAATCTTCTTTTCCAAATCGATGCCAGACATTTCATGGCAGACATTCAAAATACCAAACAGTCCCCCAAACTCTTTGGGAACATCCAGCTCTGAATTAAAGCACTAACCTGGTCACATTTTTGATATATCTCTGAGCAGAATATCGAATTATTTCTCCTTTCACCACAATTTTGCATCAACACATTCAGCTGCAATACTTATCTCCTTGAAGTTATAACTGGGTTGATGCCATCCAGTATAAGTATGCTGTTTAGCTTCAGTCATGCTTGTAAAATGTTGATGAAAGTTTCTGGCCTTAATGTTAGGGAAGCATTCAAAAGGGAAGTGGTTAAAAAGGCCTTAATAAATGCTGATTGAAAAGATATGGAGCAATCCTACTAAATTCAACTTATTTTTCTCTGTTTCTTGCATTATCCATTTCTATACTTAAAAAGAACACTCAAATTTCAGTCTTTGTCAGAGTGTATTACATTTTTTAGAGTATTTCTGGTAAGAAGAGAAGGAATTAGGGTGTAAGAAGGAAGTAGTTACTTGTACTTTTTTAGTTACTTTCTTGACAGATTTGGGGAGTTTTTAAGTGGATTTCCATGCAAAGTAAATGAGAGGATGTTAATAGAGTTTTGTTTTATCTCAAAGGAAAAATCATTTAAAAGAATGAATGGTTTTCGTAAAGGCAGAAATAGGTTTTGAAGTCAGAACTAACAAAAGCATTACTGTGTGATCTGGTCAGAGAAGAACATGGTGCAAACACCACCCCACTGGGAGAAGGCTCGAAACTTCAGTAAATCAACAACCAGTGGCCATCACCAAGCCAAGGATCTAAATGTCATGAACATTTAAGTTGTAACATTCAAATTAATGACATATGCAAAATGAGGTACACTTGTGAATCCCTTCCTGGCCCATGCCCCGTTTGTTTGCAAACAAACAAGATTTGTTTGCACAGTCATCAGAAAATTTCAGGAGGCAAGGGGCGGAGGGAAACCAGCTGACTAAGAAAAAAATAACCAGTGGGAAAAACCTCCTTACATTTTGAAAACTGCTAAACTGCCCCCCCAGGTTCAAGAAAAGTGCCTGAATTTCTGATTAGGTTACAGTGAATACTGAATCTCCAGTTTTAGTCTTCAAAGGGTGTTGACAGTAACTCCAGAGCAGGCCCCAAGAGCTCATTGAAAGACAACTTATTAGCTACACCTCTAAATATTCCTCTCCATTTCCCTCATATTTAGTCACACTTTTCTCATTTCTCAGTTCTTTCATCCCATAAATTGAGTTTTATGTGAATTTTTCTATCTGTGTTATTAAGTGACAATCATCTTTTCAAGTTAAATCAGTTTCTGATCTCACTGCTAGAAAAAGGCCTTCTCTTAGACCTGGACTCCAAGTGAAACAACCATCTCAAATGTGGTGAGAGGAAATTATATTTCAGCAGAACAGAAATCATGTGTGGAAGCTTCAGGAACAGCTTCTAAATCTGACATATATGCCCTTATTTCCCCCTTCTCCTTAACAATGCTAATGAGACTTAGATTGGCTGGTGACAGTAAAAATTTAAGATAGTAACCAGGAGCTAAATCACACTGTCCTTCATCATGCTGCTCTCCTCTAGAGAGGTCTGTTGCAGTTCAGAAGGTGTCAAATCTATTTCTTGGATGGTTCTGAGATTTTTCCCTTCATTCTGCAGTTGTTCTTTTCACATCACTTTTGTTCTGTCCCATTTCTCGTGCTCATTGCTCACTGATACAAGCTCTGCTTAACATCTGGGAAAATTCTCCAAACCAATTCCTGAACCTACAGATGCTAGTAGTTGTAGTAATAGTAATAATAATGAAACATTTATGTATATATTACTTCTGTTTCTAAAATACATGAGGCTCTGTGCAAAAACAAATGCCACCCAATCAAAATAAATGGGATAAAAACATAATAAATACACTGGATAAAATGCAAAGAGATTTGCAGGTGTTTGGACCCAAGGTCACCCTGACACATGTGTTTTAGCTCAGCGTAGATTGTAGCAGTCTGCACAGCCACTAATTGAGTTAATCTTATTGCAGCAATTTCTACAGTAAAGTTCAGGCTCTCACACAAGTATGTGTTTATTTTGTACACAAGCGTGGACCTAGTTTTAAGTCCATTTGAGCAGCATGTGTTCAATACACCTGCTATTCGTGGGATCACAGAATCACAGAATGTGCTCATTTGGAACAGACCCACAAGGATTGTCCAACCCCTGGCCCTGCATAGGACAAACCCAACAATCACACCACGTGCCTGAGCGCGTTGTCCAAATGCTCCTTGAACCCTGGAAGGCTTGCTGCCATAACTGCTTCCCCTGGGAAGCCTTTTCTGTTGACGAATTTTCATTCCCACTTCTATATTTAAAAGGACCAATAGTATGCCAAAGGTAATTAAGGGGATTACCTTAACTTTTGAACTCAGATGGGATTCTCTGTGCTACTGCTGATGTATATCTATATCTATTTATACCTATAGCTATCTGTATATTTATCTCCTGGTATTCATTTAAATCTTGATATATTGATAAACCAACAAAATTGGTACAGTGGCATAATACAGGTATACTGATATAAATATCCACTGGCAGATCAGTGCTGTTCAAACATTCTTCAGTAATCTGTGCCTCTCCTATTTATCTCTTTACATCTCATACAGTCACTACCCAGTGTGTTCTCCCCTAAGCTGTGCAATCAACTTTCTTCCCTCAGTGACAGCCCAGTCCTGGTCATCATGCCAAGAATGCTCTTTTGCTACATTATTTGGTAGATTTGTGTTTTCCTCTGCTGGTGTGATTAAATAAATAGCCTATACTCAGATCTCAGCAAAATCCAGTGGGACTGTATGTCCAAGTTACTGGGATATATTTTTTCCAAATATGCACACTACATGATTGTTCTTGCTTCAGCACTTGAAGGGCAGCCATCCAACTCACTTCTGAAAGAAACAATGATGAATAATCTACCAAATATCTTAAAGTCTCCTTTCTGCCTCTGTAGTTTTGCATGGATATTATCCACCCTGGGGGAATGTGCTGTTCCTCAACTTCATGATGGCCCATTTTCATTTCAGATTGCATAGAGCTGTTTTCCTTGGCATTGGGACTGACTGAATGAATCATCCCCATCATGCACAGCAGGGCTGTCTGGGACAGGGTGGTTGAATAAATTGCCCAAGTGTTCCTTCTTGCTTTTCCCTTCTTTCATCAAGACCTTACCGTCTCTAGGCTGACTGCGGCTTTAACAATTCATAAGCTTGTCTCACATTTCCTTCATAAGCATGTAGGTGGCATTCAACTCACCCTCATTTTAGCCATTCAAACATTAGTAACTTTGCCTTAACTCATCATCTGGTCTTCCTCTATAGTCAGCACAGAAATACTGGCAGCTTCAGCAGATTCATTGCACCTAAAGGCATCCAAAACAGTTACATTATACATCTGGTTTTAATCCTACTATCTGCTTTCTAAGTCAGGGCTTTTTTGTCACTTCTTTTCACTTTTCCTATTTCATCATGTCCAGGACTCTTGACAAACTCCTTTGTAGGATGAACTGCAAATGCACTGAATTCTTGGAGACCTGGAGAGATACGCAAGGCATAGTGAGATATATTGGTAAAAATCTTACTGATAGTACTGTCTTAATTCACAGAATCAGGTTGGAAAAGACCTCTGAGATCATTGAGGCCAACCTATAACCAAACACCACCTTGTCAACCAGACCACAGCACTGAGTGCCACCTCCAGGCTTTCCTTAAACACCTCCAGGGATGGTGACTCCACCATCAAACTGGGCAGTGCATTCTGTTGTCTAATAACCCTCTCCGTGAAGAATTTTTTCCTAATGTCCGACTAAAACCCTCCCTTAAGGCCACGTCCTCTTGTCCTGTTGCTGGTTAAGAAGAACTCAACCCACACCTGACTACACCCTCCTGTAGGCATTTGGTCTTGTTGAACCTCATGCTGTTGGTCTCAGTCCATCTATCCAGCTTCTCCAGGTGCCTCTACAGAGCCCTCCACCCTCCAGCAGGTCAACACTGACCTAACCCACAAATTTGCCAATGGTGCACTCAATCACCTCAACCAGATCATCAGTAAAGATATTAAACAGAATTGGGCCCAACACTGATGCCTGTGGGACACCACCAGTAACCTGACACCGACTGGATGCAGCACCATCACAACTGCACAGAAGTCTCTTCTTAAGTTTCTTCTTTAATATAAATTCTACGTGATAGAAAATATACATTTTTTGTTGTATTACTCATCTACCATCATGTGAAACTGCCACTTTTGTGTGCAAAAATAAGACTAAATATAAGAACCATGCAACAGAGTTGAATATCGTGCTAATCGGTTGCTAATTAGTTATCGTTGAATATCATGCTAATTAGTTTTATAGAACTAATAAAAGACTCATGGAAGTCACTGGACTCTCCCCATTGAAGTCAGTAAGCTGTGAATGGTGCTTACAGGCAGTCAGCAGAAGGAACAAAATCACTGCAGCTCAGTCCAGTGTCTTACTGAATTCTGAAGCAGAACTTGCCTTTGAGAAGTGGGGAACAGCACAGCCATAACTGCTGGATGTGCTTTTCAAATATTTTATCTCAATTAACAGTTGAGAATTCAGTTTTGAAATGCAAAAACTGACTGTAAATTAGGATCGGAAAAAATCTGGGCAAGAAAAAAATAGTAAGAAAATAATAAAGCCTATTTTTGAAAATTTCAAATGACATTGGAATGATGAAATTGCTGGGTGGTTCCACAACTGGCTGAATGACATTATCTCAGAGGTCATGTATAGCTACCTTGAGGTTATATGGAATATCTAGTGAAGAAGATAACATATAAACAAAAAATATCATGTCATTTAAAAAAGAATCCTTTCTTTTTAAGCTTGTGTCCATTAATTTATAATTCAAGAAGTATTGACAGATGAATACAAACCTCTGAACCTTTCACATTTCAGAGTTCTGATCTGGATAGTAAGAAGCTGAGCCCTGGAAACACAAAGATATGCTGGAAATGGTGAGACAGTAACAGGAATTCTGACTTCATGTACTAAAGTTAGGCTTTTATGCCTCTCTGACAAATAAGGGGCAAGGCTCCATCTCATACAGCCCAACACCCTGTGCTTACAAACTATATTAATATAATATTTTATGTCATGAGTCATAGAACTTACACAAGAGTGCATTATTAATGTTTGACCAACTGAAAATGCAAAAAAGCCCAACTGCACTGGAAAATCTACCTAAATTGATCTGCTTGCTGTGGCAGGAAAGCGGCCTCTGTCCACCTCTTTAACATCTCTTTTTGGAAGGACTGGCATCAAATGAGACATTTCACAGAATCCATGACTAGGTCAAAACCACTTTAATTTAGAGTAACTTTTCTGACCTACAGGAACACAGATTTATACATAATAACAATTATTTACATTCTGGTTTGAATTATGCATGTATGATATTGAATTTTCTGGTATTCTGCATTTTCTACAGCTGTAGATTTTGGCAATAGTGCTTCCAGTCACATATTCTGTCAGCAGTCATGATGGATGCCTAGGGAAGAATTTAAAGACAGGATGGAAATGGAGGGCTGCTTCTAAAAAGCATTCCTTTAAAACAATTGGTTAACCTCCGGGGTTTTTCTGTTTGTAAACTTCTTGAGCAGGAGAAAATGTCTTTGAAATTATCAGCTCTTAATCGATTTTCATTTATGAATTTTTTATCTGGGTTTTGAACACATTTTCTTTCAAGGATATTTTACTGACTCTCTTTTGCCTAAGAATAAAGATTTCAATCTTTTTCATTAAAGAATGAATAATCCTGCACACTGTCTCTCTGCACCTTTGGTCTCTCTGGAATGTTCAGTTTAATTTTTTCCCCTTAGACCCTTAGTTCTGTTTCGGTTTAGACAAAGTCTATGTCTAACACTTTCTCTTCTAACAGATAACCTAACTCCTGAAAAATGTGAACCGCTCTTCCCTGTAGTGTTATCCTAAACCTCTGCCTTTCCAAAGTTCTGCCTGGTCATGTGGAGGTTAATTTCTAGTTCTCCACCATCAAGAATGTTCTGGGCCATCACTCTTCAGCAACCCCAGCTGCTGGTGAATGCTTTTATGCTCTGACGGTGCCTGGATCCATCCATGGAGCTCTTGTAGTCCACACCAGACAAAAGCCTGCAAACACAAGCTTTTAACAACCTTTCCTTTGATGGATGTCTTTTCATACACAGGTATAAGCACAGCTTCCTCAGAGAAGGGACTAAATTATTATTAATTTTTATTTTTATTTTTTTTAATTTATTCTTTTATTTAATTGCCTATTATTCATTAGACATCTGAAAATGCAAGGGTATGTCTATACTGGTAAGTCCACCTCGAGATGATCTAGTAAGTCTTTGCTGCACTTACTGATTAACTGCAATATTTATCCTCAGTGAAAGGTATCATTACACTAGATCTGTATAAACCATATGGAATAAAAGTAGGTTTAGTTTCCTATAGATTTATTCTTACTGTAAAGGAAATGTTCCCTAATTTTTGATTAAACAACCTTTCGTATTTTTTAGGGGTGCCTAAGGTGTAAACTGGGAAATAATTTTTCATTAATGAAGGAATCAACAACAGCATTGTTAACGTGAAGTTCTACCACTGATATTCAGAGTTGAACCTAATTCTTATGCTACTTCCACCTGCCTAAAGAATAGATTCACTGTGGCAGGAAAAGGATAAAACCAAGATAGCATGCATGTGAGCAAGGAACAAAGAAAACTTGAGCATTACACCAAGAGACTCATGTCTATATGTCAGGATTTTGTGTACTTTCTTATGCAATATATGGGCATAAGTAGAAGATTCTACATTTTATTGCAATATTTTATAACCTAAGGAGCCAATGAATACTTAGCCTGCTCTCTTCTCCCCACAAAATGTGTTCTGTTATATGGAAAGAATAGTAAATATACAGATCCATTATAAGATCCATGAATTTAGTACAAATTGAACAGACAGATTGCATTTATAGTACAGATGTTCTCTTTATTGGCTAGAAGTCCAATAAAAGCAGCATTTTGAATTTTAAAATATAAACGTGCAATTTTCATTTTAACATATACAGAACCAGGTAACTGGGTGCACATGGAAATTAACTTTAAAAGCATTTCTATTTGCAAAATCCCTATATACAGAGCACATGCCCAGAACTCTGGTTGTTTTCCATTTCAAATTGCCTATAAAATTGGAAGTATTTCCATAATTTTAAATTGCTCACATAACATAGGAGGGATTGGAATTACAGTTGCTTCTCAAATTTGTTTTTATAAGCACCTGAATTTGGAACTGATTCAAACGGCATTTTAATATGTTCTGGGTCAGGCCATGCTGATTTAATTTACAAAATGAATTTATCAAGAAAAGGGGAAATTTAAAGAAGTGGAAAGTATAATAAAATACAAAACTAAATGTCAGAAATGCACTCACCAAATATAGCTGTGAAATAAGTCAACATTAAAGGGCAAAATGTGAGACTTTGTGGGCACACTGATGCAAAGATTATGAAAAAGCGGATAAAAGCATGTGCCTTTCACTTCAGAAATGCACAAAGCCATGTCAAGTGATCTTTTGAGTAGCTGGCAAGCTGAAAATCATTTTTGCTGAGCACACAAGACATGGGCTGGTCAATAGTGCATACAAGTGTCAGTAAATCATAATTTGAGACATACCTTTTGGAGCTGATACAGACTCAGCATATTGCCAACATTCAATCATTGAGAGGGCCATTGATGTCAGTGCTTGATGTACTCAGGCACTGCACTTGCACACATAGAACTTGATGGATTTTTTTTCCAAAGTAATATTTGAGTTTATGAAAGATTCTGATTCTTTAGCTCCTCGTAAATTTGAGGAAAAGAAATTGGAACATTCAACACTAATTCATGGGTGCATTTTATATAGATTATTATAATTCATCTGTCTTTAGAACATAGAAGTTGAAACTAGAAATCAGGATCTGAGTCAGGATGCTTAGTTCAAAAGGTTTTATTATGACATGTGTGTTAGTGCTTCTTCCAAAAACTGTAATTGCCCAGATTTTCAGCCCTCTGATGTTCCAGTTTGTCTGAAATCTGGACCCACCTGTGGGAGGTCTCATATTTTTCATACAATCCTAAGGAAGAGGCTTATGAAGCACACAAGATGTAAAACTGCCAACCACTGAATTGCCAGCAGTGCTGGCTTCTAACACGTGTAGGGACCTTGGATTTTTTCCAGGCAAGCTGACCCCCTGCCCATCAGTGAACTTGTTGAAACAAGGCTGTAAACCTTCAGGCTACCTGGATAAAAGTAAAATCACCAATTCTAAGGTGTTCTGGTTGTATGAGTTTATTTATGGACTAACATAAAATTCAATTAAAAGCTCCATGAATGCTGAAAGCAACATGAAAAAAGGGAAATTATTATTATTATAATCTGCTGAATTTTCTATATTCCTGCTTATTACAAAAAAAAAATCCTAACCCTTCTATTAAAGCAAAGCAGGTATTTCAACCAATGAACCAACACATTCAATCATAGAATAAGAAATTACCAAAGAAGGACAAAGAACTACTTGAAAAAGTGAAAAGCAGAAAGCAACAACCAAGCAAAGACCTGAGAAGAATCCAAACTTTAAGAACAAAAGCTCCTTCCAGGTACATGGCTGCCTAGCAGAGGGTTTCCTGGAACCTTGCTTTCTGTTGCGAGAGATGCATGGAAGCAGACAAATCCAAAGAAATGATAGTAGCTCAGTCCTCAGGAGCTGCATTTAATGTAAATATGCCAAGGCTTAAAACATGTTTATCTATAGAAGTATTTGTCAGAAATGCCATCACTATACCTTGAGTTGTGTGATAGAAGGACTGTCCTCCAACACACATAAAAATACAGTGATTTTATCATACAAGGCCATCACTCACTTATGCAGGTATGGACATGAACACAGATGAGCGTGTGCCACTCATTTCAGATTACATCTCAAAATGCCTGTTCTTAGTAGACACAATCTAAAATAAATAATATTCGCAAATTATTTTGAAATGCTTCTTGAAAAATGAAGCCAGTATAAAGGATTTTCTAAAATAACTGCTCCTTTTTAAATAATATTAATAACTTTGTAAAAATGTTGGGGCTTTTTTGAGATGGGTTTTTTTGTTTTGTTTTGGGGTTTCTTTGCAATTTTATTAAGAAAAAATTTAAGGACAAAGTGTAAAAATGTTTTTCTAAGGATGGAAAGCATACACCAAGGGACTAATGTGGCTGGGCAGTCTCCCTTGGAGAACAAATGAATGAACAAGCTTTGCTGGTGATTGCTGCCTTGCAAAGGTTTTGTTGCACTTCCATACACTTGGGGTCAAATTCTCCTAAGCATCCCTGTCATGGCAGACTGAAGGTCAAAGGAATTCAACCTCTACTGATGCACCAAAGGAAGCAAATCAGCTTCCAGAGGTGCTCAGCGCATTGTGTTCTCTGAGGAAGACAGCACGCAGCTCATCTGAGTGTCTGCTGCAAGCTCATTGATTTATAACTATTCTGGTTTCTCCATGAACCATTTCAAGGAAAAGAAAAACTGAGGTGGAAAATTGGAAGAAGAGAGAGGTAAAGCTATTGCTTTTGGACACAGCCTTACTGGTGACACAGTATGTTCTGTTGAGAGAAAGCTGCAGGAGATTGCTCTGCTTCCCTTCAAACATTCTGAATATATTCTAAATATAAAAACAGATTTCTCTTCTAACATATTCCTCTCCCCTGGTAAAATAAATGTTGTTTGATTTGGCACATTGGTCAACTTACTTGTAAATGCCTCTATCCTGTTTAGATATTAGCAGAAATCTTATGTTTGAATAAAAGGGCTTTAAAAAAAAAAAGGGAGAAAGGGAAAGAAGTAGAAGGAGAAAGTAAAGATATAAGTAAAAAAAAAAAGTCAAGCTTTATGCCTTCATTACTGATTGTCAGTAATACAAGAAACAGTATTCTACATTTATATGCCCAAATTAATATATTTTTAAGTATTGAACGCATAACAAATCAATGTTTGTGTGTCAATATACACATACATGTTTATACGTACATCAAAATAGTGGTTGATGTATGTTTATGTAAATAGAGATCCTAAATACATATATTTTGCAGTCTGCCTCTAAGCAAATATATTTCATCTCTATCCATTTTGTGTCACCTTGTCAGAGTCATCCCATGCTGATTCTTCAATAAGTGTATCTGGAAATTGGAAATATTATGGCATTTCAGATTCTAACATTGATGGGATTTGTATAAGCCCACCATGTTTCACCTGTCCAGCACAAATGCCCTGGATTTTGGGGCAATTTATGCCTCCTTGGATTTTGTATGTGCAAACAATTCCCTTAAATAAGTCATGGTCAGTATGAGCAGATGATTTCTATAGCATGGATTTCCGTATGTAGGACTGTGACAGCAAGATCCTGAGATAGGATATGATGTTTTCTAATTTTTTTAATTATTTTAATTTTTATCAAATTTGGAGGGAACATGTGATGCATTTTTCTTCTGAACTGCTACATAATTTTAAATTATGTTTGAAAATGTATTTAGGAGCAAGGACTTGAGAAAAAAAAAAACCTTCTTCACAATGTATGCAGTTGTAATATGAACAAAAAAACCAGAACAAAAACTGGGTGGAATTTTCTGGAAGGCATTATTTACTCGAGGACTGGTAGAGTGAAACATTCAGAAAAGACATTTTAATCCTCCAAACTATTATCCTAATACTTAACTTCACTCATTTAAGTATTCACTGAGTGGGCAGTGCTACTCAATTCTAGCAGTGTGTTCAGGCTGCTCGTTCGAAAAACATGAGTCTCCAAAACTTAAAAGATAAAATAAAATACAGGTGTCAGCTACCCCAAGGACTCCTTTTACCTTCCCATAATGTCTGAAGTTGGATGAGGATGTCCTGTCAGCACCACCAGGGGCTGGAAATTCACTTCTTATCTGCACAGACCTGGAGTTTGAGGCAAAACTGAGAATGCAAAGCAAAAGCTGAAGAGAGAGGAGCAATTGATTTTACTGCTGTTTGACATAATGTAGGTTTTTTTAAGATGTTGAAGTAAAATAACAGACTAATTGTTAACTATAGTCACTCGTAAGCTGAAAGTCGAGTGACTGCCAAAGGCTCTGTTGGGTGCAGAGTTCAAGCAGGTTCAACTGATATTAGAGCAGTTTTGAGGCATGAAAGAATTTAACAGTAAAGAGGGATTGTATGAACTTTGGGGGACCCAAAACCCAATCACAGTTATATTTTTGCTGGGGAAGGAAAAATGGTTCACTGTAGTTTAGGTCGGTCTTTTTTTTTATTTCATTTTTAAACCTTTATTTTTACAATTTCATGATTTATTTTTCCAGGTGTTTTCAAAATTCCACCTTTAAATACAGAAGCTATAAGAACCAATGGCAGCTTTTGAAAGAACGCTTTGGCATAAGGTCTTGACACTTTTTATATTCTGTAGCCACAGGAAAAAAAGTGAAAAATATTAATTTCTCTGTGTTTTTTCCGTGATGGTTCCCCAAAATTTTGGTCACTAAAAGTCTGTGAGACTCATACAGAGGTCACGTGTCTCTAATTTACAGATAAACTGAAATCAGGACCCTAAAACCGGACAGCTTTTGTCTTTCTCCACATCTCTGTCCTTGATAGAAAAGTATCCTACCACAGTCCATTATATCTTGTTGACCTGGTCAAAAATCACAAGCTATGACTGGGAGAAATTTCCCAGGGGATTTCTTGATATTTAGAGTGCTCCTTCATAACAGAATTTTCCCCATTAAAAAGGCATGATCAAACTTTGATTTGACAAGCCCTCCCTCCTTGCCTATGGAGGGACGTGCATTGATATTGCAGGGCTTGACAGAAAACCTGTGGAGTTTTACTACTTGAATTGTCATGGACTGATGGATTGAAACAATGGCTATGAAGACAAGAGCTGATTCCCCCTTTTTTCCTGGATCTTGAGAGGGCAGGATAATCAGTAACATCTGATCATCTTGGGTGACATCATTTTGGGTTTTGTTTTGGGACAGTGTGTGTCCCTGCCTTTCTTTCCTTCCCTCAAAGAAACCCAAACAAAAACTAACAGAAATTTAAGGAAAAACCCACTGCCTATGCACCATTTTTCTTTAGAGTTTACCCATTCACTATTTTTTCTTAGATCCTTTTAAAAGATTTGCTATCCCTATCTGCTCTTGCTCAGATTCTTATAAAACTGTATGTATTTGGGGAGATATTTTCAATGACCAGGAGGCATTTAGTGAAGTACTACATTAACTAAGTTTGAAAAGAGAATATTGCCTGCTCTCTTAAACTTTGGGAAACATGATACAGGCATGCTACTTCCCTTTGACACGCTTGATTCAATTTCAAGTCACTACAAATGAGATTCTTATATGCCAGAAATGTACAGGACATCAGTATGATCCCAGGACATCCAGCCAGTTGACTATAGTTCATGAATCAGTATAAGCAAGAATACAAACATGTTTTTCAAATTTCTGTTAAACACACGCTGTCAGTAATTTAGAACTGGAGGTGCATAACATTTCTCTTTAGTGATCTCTGGGTAATTATCTGCTCTGAGTTTCCCATGTTTGTTTTACTCAGACCTTTTGTCCTAATGATGCAACCATGTTCCAATCAGAAAAAAATTACACCATAGAAAATTATACATAAACAATTCTTTTTCTTCTAAAATTCATGAGTCATGGATTAATAGATTACAATGTGAGACAATTTTATATATGTATTTGACACACTAGATGGAAGATAAAATGACATTATATTAAAAATACTGATCTGGAACAAACCATATTTAACTGACGATTGATTTTTTAACTAATGCGTCAAAATGAAATCAGGAAAAAGAAAGGTAAACGTTGCTTTCTTACTTGGATCTTTGAAAGTCTATATGTAATTACAATTCCATCAGAATCAAATCCTACAGAGCAAGAAGTACCTATTCTTTTGTCACTTTGCAAAATGTTTTTCTATTAAATAACATTTTTGTCTAGAGGAAGGGTTTCCTTCAGTTCTATGCATGGCTAAATGAAATATCTGAAAGCTGAGCACATGTGCTTGTAAGATTCTTGTAACTGCTTACAGAGCAAGATTCAGACTGCACCAATTCACTGCAAGTTACCCAAATTTACAGTTAATTTTTCTCAAGCAGGTGCCCAAACCTCTCAGCAGAGCCCACATCCTCTCTATCATTTTGCTGAAGCCAGAGCACTGCAGTCACTGCCACAGACAAAAGGATCCTAGGGCCAGAGGGATCATGAACCTCTTCCACCATTTTGTTTCTACATCTCTCAGCTAGGAGGAACAGATGAACATTCCTGATGCTGAAAGCAGTTTTACACCCAAGAGCATGTTGTCACTGTCTCAAAAAAACCCCAAAACCTGAGTATTAAGACAAGGAGGAACAGACTCCAGGCCTGCCCCCTCTTTGGTGCATCCTTCCCTGTTTTTGTCTTTGAACAAAATAAATTCAGGATTGAAGCATTTTCACAGAACGTTCTTATTTTGGTGGAACAGTGTTTTTTGATGAAAAGCTGCTCCATGGGAGGGTTTTCTCCCTGCCATCTGTAGTGAAGAGCAAGTTGCTATATCAACACAGAGATACAATCAGGAACAGAATGGAGAAGTCCTGACAGACTACAGGGCCCTGATGTTACGATATTGTTGTAACCTTTTCATGTGTGTAAGCATTGCTGAATTTAGAGCACTTAGGGGAATTCCCAGTTGCAGAAATTCAGGGCTAAGATCCCGTCTTAGAGATGCTAAGTAATGACTTGTAAAGGTAATGTGAAATAAGAAAAGGAAAGAAAGAGTTAAAATGCACACATTGTAAGCTCAGCTTTGAGCCTCTTTGTCTTCTGTTAAAGTTAAAAAATAAGCAAACAATAGCAGAGAACAGCTGATAGGCAATCAAGTCTTAAAGCCTAATAGGCTCTGCAGTCTGTTCCTAGAAATGCATTTGGACACACATCTCACTCCTCAGTCTGGGCACAGACACTGGTGAGAGGCATGTGGATAAAATTAAGGAACTTAGAAAATGGCAAGGGAACAGCTCCTTTGCAATAGTAGGTACACTGGGATGTATAGAATTTTTTTTATAAAGGAGGCCAAAAATCTTACCAACCGGAGCATGAAATAATAAAAAAAGCCTAAAGTAATTAAGTGAACAATTGCTATTGACTTCAAGGGTGGTTGAATAATGCTTTCCTTAGGTTCTTGGAAAATATTGGGCTTTATATCCAATTGGTCTATTGCAACACAATTAATTTAATGCATGGAGAGCAGCCAGGGAGAAAATCAGTCTTGTCACCTATGAGGAGCAATGGAACGTAATTCTGAACATTCATTCCAAAAACATTGTGAATCCCAAGCACAAGATAATAATGATCATATCCTGATAAAGAAGGGAGAATTTCAATCCAACAGAAATAGTTTCTGATGGAATATTTTACAAGATATATTCAAAGGAAGTTTGAAATCCCAAAGCTGTGGAAAACAATGGCAGCAATCCCACTGGCTTTAGGAAGCTGATAATTTCAGTCAAGATCTTTAACCTGGGGTCCAAGTTAATGAGAAACCTTAACTCTTGTGATCACAGGTCAGTTTTCGAGTGATTTAATTATTTGCTAAACCTGAACTTCTTCAATCTCTTCTTCAAATATATAGCTTACAATTTATATTTCAAGAGTATGCGTAGAGCAGATGGACAGATGACATTTTCAGTATAAAGAAATGA
This sequence comes from Falcunculus frontatus, assembly GCA_013398115.1. Taxonomy (NCBI): domain Eukaryota; kingdom Metazoa; phylum Chordata; class Aves; order Passeriformes; genus Falcunculus; species Falcunculus frontatus. Next base: position 73,159 of record VZRV01007515.1, read on the forward strand.
ATCAGTACTCAGAGTCAATTGAGCTGAAACTTCTTCATTGAGGATGAAGTATCGGCTATATGTTCGTATTTCTAAGTTTACTACATTTGGCCCAGAGGGAGGGTTTTTATGAGCTTCACAGCCTATCCAAACCCAGAAAATACAGAAAATCTCTCCAAGACGTTTTTCTAAATGTCACAACATTTTCCACACAATTCCAAGAGAACAGAGTAATTTGATCTTTACAAAGTTACTGGAATTCCTATAGGAAAAAATTCTGACCAGATTTTCTACTGCTGTAAGTTAACTTATCTGCATTGATACTGCTAACATTTTACCTCTTTGCACCAGGTCGTTCCCAAATTCTTTTTTAAAATTCCTTTAATTTGCACATGATTTGCCTTTTCCTTATAGGCTCATGAACCCAAGAATCCTGAAGCATATTCCAATAGGATTATATTTCTTGTTTAAAAAGTACAGATCATTTCATGATGCAAATTCCCTGTGAAACTTCCAATTTAAAAAGAAAAATTGTAAATAAAATGATCATCTGGTTGTCTACAGTGTATTTGTTTCTATTCTTAAGGCACTATAAAAAGACTCAGATAAAGATGTCTTACTAAAACAATTCTGCTTTCAATAACTAATCATAACAGTTTTGTAGTTTGAATAATCTTCCATTTAGTGAGTGTTGCTTTATCAGTTAGCAGAAGAACACGAAATAGCGATCACTGAGATTACGATTGTGTTGACAGTGACTGTAGAGATTTACTTCCACAGAAAACAAAGGTAAATATGAAAGAGATTTACAAGTCTCGCCTTGGTCTGAGACAAAAAAGCCCTATGCACAGCACAGGAAAAAACACCATGGTTACATCAACTTCATAAGGGAACACCCACAGCAGAGGACAGAACCACAACCCAGACTTCTGCTGATACCAACCTTTCATATTAGTATTAGTTTGCCAACAGGAATTCCTAGGTGAGAATTATATTTCTTAACTGGAATTTTACACTCTTAGGATGTGCAACATGCTTTTCTCACCAGGTTTTGGAATGCCATGGTGGTTGTGGTTTAGTTCAAGGCTTTACTTATGGCTACACTTTGATTTTGCAAGTTTGTTGTTTGTTGGTTATTTTTAGGATCTTTTCCCCATTACTGATTTTCTATCACAGTTTTACTTAGTTTTCCAAAAGCTTTCAAAGCTGGAGTTTTTGGAGGCTTATGGGTGTGGTTATGTAGAGCTGCAAGGACCATGAATTTTGTGTCATCCTAAGGATGTTTGAAATACAGGCTGTCTTTATATAAGCTGAGCTCATGATCCAAGACACGAGGCTAATTTAATTAGGTGTAAATTACAGATGATGAAGTTCCTGTTTGCATCCTCTTACACTACAGCTTGTATAAGCAGGGTTTCTACTTCTCATTATTCATAAGAGGCTTCATCAGAGAAATGAAACTAAGAGTGAAATGTGACCTCTAAGGAGGGAATTGACTTATTCAATCTTAAGAAAATAAGTCTAAAATACCTAATGGGATGATGTACAGTCCGTACTTTGAGATATTCAACACTTAAGTGGTCAAGGTCCTGAGCACCTGCTTTAATCAAACCTTTCTTGAGAAAGGAGTTGGATCAGATAACTCTAGAGGTTCCTTCTGGCCTGACATAACTCTATAATTCAGATTCATCTCTATATTCTATGATTAGAGGAATTAATTTGCTATACCACAAACAAGAATTTGCATGTGTCTCTTTTTTTTTTAGTCTAGAATATATTTTTGAATAGTTAATTTTTTTAGACTTACTTGGTTATATGGAAACGAATGCTCAATTTTGCTTCTGTTCAGAATTTTTTTATTTAAATACCAGTTTTGATGGTTACAAATGCTGGCTTCCAGTTTTCTGTAAGCAAATATGGGGTCCAGGACATAATTTCTTTTTTGCAGCAGTGCTTTAAAGCAAGTTTCTGGGGAAAAAAAGGTGTTTTATAACCACTGGAAAATTTACAGTAACACAATTCAGGTTTGTGATAAGCATTACTTGCTCATTAAAGAGAATCAAGGTTAAATCCTTCAGGAAATGCTGTGGAGCTGTATATTTTTTAAATATCCCTTAATAAAACCACAGAAATGTTCTATGTTTCACAAAATATTTATTGCATGCCATTAGCTGAAAACAACACTATCAAAGCTGTGGGAAAGAGGTATATGAGAATACCAACAGCGATATGAAATTATCTCGCTTGCAAGATTTCTATTTCCAAATCCACCATAACATAACAAAATTAAGAGAGCAAATCCATCAGCTGTGAATAAGAGGTTCAAAATCATGCTTTTCACTCTAGACTTAAGCTAGGTAAAGAGCAGGAGTAAAAGGATATGAATAACTCCAGTTGCTTACAATTCTTTTTAAACACATCTATGGATTATCAGTTATATAATACAAGCAAGCGTTTTCTTCAGGCTTTTATCACTTTAACTTGGAAAATATGTGAAAATGTTTCATGAGACTAAAAATTAAAACCAAGTTAAATATCTTAAACATTACTATTACTATGGAACTCTCATAAGTGGCATTAGTCAGTGAAAGGATTAGAAATGTAGAAAATGACATTTTTCAAGCTGTGAGCAGCAGTGTCTGTTCTTCAGAAAATACCATTTTTCATCATATACATTACTTTCTCTTGAGATTGTGTTGGAAGGGACCAAGTTCATCTAGTTCCAAGCACCCTGCCCTGGACAGGACCATCTCAAACTAGACCAGATTTCTCAAAGCCCCATTGTACCTGCCTTGAACACTTCCAGAAATGGGACATGCACAGTTTGGCTGGACAACCTGCTCCAGTGCCTCACCACCCTGATACCCAATCTGAACCTACTCTCTTTCAATTTAAAGCCATTCCTCAACAATAATGGTAGCAATAACCACTGCCAGCTCTAAGGTTTGGGGATTTTCATGTATTTTGGTTTACCACAGTCTACAAGGAAATATTTACTGGGCTGGAGCTCCTGATCACACAGCCCCATTCATTTACTCTCCATGTTTACAGTTTCTGTGTGCAAGGCACAAACCAGAGTCCCATTATACCAGGTGTAAGGCAATGGGGAATCTTCCCAGAAAGCTTTGTGAGAACAGCAGAGGCAAGAGATCTATAGTACAATGTTTATAGCCTCCTGAAAATTGTAAAAATAATTTCATTGTTGATTATTCTGACAAAAAAGGGACGTGATGGTAAAGTCAAGTTTCTAGTCTCATAAGGGCTGACTTTCTGAGATCTACCAGTGGCAGGAAAAGTACAACATTGCCATCTACATTTGAACACAGTCACTCATGAAATACTGTCGTCTTTACTGAGCCCTTAGTTCAATGCCTTCATCTCCCCCACTGCGTCAGAGTTCCCTCGGTGATAGTTCTTTATAGCTGGGCCATCTCTACACACTGGAAAGGCTTCAGTGGGTGCAATATCATGCCCTTCAAGATTTCCATTTGAAATAGTTTAAGATTAAAGGAAACCTCTTTAACTAAGTATGTAACTGGAGACAAGGGATTTTGAGCACAGCAGGCAGCGTGGGAGGGTAGAAGACTGTGCAAATGAGTAAGTGATATTTAGAACACTTCTATGCTTTTCATATCTCCACTTAGCATAAGAATAACTGATAGAGAGGAAAGAGAAATCATGTCACGCACTGGATGCTTTCCAGACAAATGAAGGCAAAGTCTAAAACACGTTGACTGGAATTAGTGGAAACATGTTGAGTCTAAAGTTCTAAAAGAGTACATATGTTTGAGGATTCCAACTTGGGGAGAGGGAGAGAAATACAGCTTGGAACTCACTGGCCCACGTTTCTGTTCAGTAGTTATTCACACCTGTGTGTAATGTGAATCAAACACTGCTATCAGCTCCAGCAAGCCACAGTGATAAATACAGCCCTGCTGACAAGGTCCTCTGGTGATCCTCTAAGACTATCCATGAACACCAAATTCTGATCCTCTTTGTGCTTAAAGCTTTCTCCAGGTAGGTCATTAAAGACAGTAATTACTAAGACTTGCCCTCCTAGCTTACAAACCTTAATGTCATTACTTGGCCAAACGCCATGGATCTTAATTGTGTAAATTGAAGCTAATTGATCTTCAAATGAAATTGACCTCTGCCCAGGTCACTGGCCATATGGCTCTGCAGGAAGTGGTTCTTCACTCAGCCTGAAATCAAGCCCTCTCATAATTTCTGTCAAATCAAAAACATGGACAAATTTCAATTCAGATTAGCATTTAGGGAATTTACTTTAGGGAAACCTTTGAAAATACTGTCTTCTCATAAGTTAATAATAAATGAGATGTCTCTTGAAATCCTTAAAACTACAGACTGTAGAAGTAAGAAAACAATTTTAAAGGTATCAGCAGCTGAATAGCATAAATCCTTGCAATGAGATACTTTGTCAGACGAAAGAGGATTGTTCCTAGCCTCAAAAAACGAATGTATTTGAGAATGAAAGGAAGATGGTGGTGGGTTTTGGAGTTTTTTTTTTTTACATATTAACTTGGGGTTTTTTTTCCCAAAAAATGTATTTGGTTGCTAAATTATATTCTAAAATCTCAATACAAAACTGGTATTTCAAGTCATGTAATTTTTTCCTTCAACAAATAATTTTTTAATATGTTTTGAAAGGAAAATTTGGCTTTGCCTTTTATAGAGTTACACCAATCTCCTTAGCAATTTAACAAATGTGCTTAAAAGCTCAGCTGTTCCTACACTGATTATTCTATTGATACTGTTCACTTCCATTACTTGAACATTGATTCAATCCATCCTTCTTCATTACTAAGACAATTCATTTAAAGGGAAATATGAGTAGTTATTTCTTTTTGTCACCTCAGGGTTACAAGAATTAAGCACAATTAACCCCAAGATTTTCATCATGGTATTGGTACAATTGGTAATTATTTACATGAGTTGAAATCTAGCTGCTGACACCATAAAAAACGGCTACTACATTGTGTATGTCAAGCTGAGAAGATTTGGGACAAATTTTTGCTAAGTGTCATTTGATATTGGGCCAAATTTTTATTTAGTCTCACCAGACATAGTTGTGTTGGGTTCAGCACAGTTACATATACTTATTCTCCACAAAAGAGGGTTATTTATAGGACTATTCCATTTTGTTTAACAGGTTTAGATGTAGACATGCATGTGTATGTTTACATTTATATTTAAGTATGCAGGTATGAGCATGTGTATCCTGAAGCATGAAATGTTGTATTATATATCTCAAATGTATCATGTCAGTGAGAAGACATTGCTGTCAATTATTTCATTCAGTGCTGTGGAACATCTTTGTTATTCTTCTCCATCACTGAGAAAGTCTTGAAACTGTGAGTTCAGAAGCAGAAGAAACAAAACACTGTATATGTTACTGGAATTCCTGTAAGCCATTGCTTTGAGCTCATAGGGTTTGACATTATTGATTTAAAGCAACAGGCTATGCAATGTCATGTCACATATCATTTGCACTTTGTGTAAGATAATAGAGTGTGGACATGTGTGTGTGTGTGTGTATCCTCTGTAGTTTATAAATCAGATTAAGTTCAGAAGAAGCAGGCATTAATTTCTGATGGCTGGCCTAAATTTAAAAAAACAACTGGGTATCCAACAGTGAACACATTCCTGGTGAAAATATCAGTGAGTTATTAAACTATAAATTTAATCTTAAAATTCTGTGCTTCTAGTAATGAATACCAGCTTGGTGTGAGCTTTCTGTACTGTTCATAAAATTCTGATCAGTAAAACGAGCACTTGGAAGTACTGGCTCTTGCTGACAATGGAAAACAGAGGTGTTAAATATAAATCACGGTACAATGAAATCATGAAAAGTAAACTAAGATTTTTTCCATAAAAACATTATAGAGCCATTTTATAACAGACCCAGCTCACAGCATATAATCACATTTTAACAGCTGTTGCCAAATTAGGTAAAAGCTCTGACAGAAAATTTGTTAATTATATGATTTAAGCCTCACAGGCAGCCTAAGCCAGTCAGAAATGGAGAGGAGCACTGATTTGAGATGATCCTATTGTTAGTATTTTTATTACAATAACAAATAGTTTTCACATGCCTCAAGCTTGGGAAATGCCACAAGACTACTGCTGGGAAGTAGAGGGTAGAAATGACTTAAACTGGAAGAGACAAAAGTAGGACAAAGAATCATCCTTATTTTATAAGATACAGAGACCTTAAGGAAGATATTTTCTAGGACGCTCAGAATCACAGAATCCCTCAACTCCATGTCTCTGGTTTCTCCAAAGTGAAGGGGGAGAAATAAGTAACTCCTGTGGGCAATTCACTCCTCTCTACATCAGGCCTTTGGTTCCCAAGGGTGCATGCCTGGGGGTGTGGGGGTGCTGAGCCTGCTCCATGACACACCCTGCATTGCTCTGCTGAGTGACTGGGCGGCTCAGGCAGGGCATGAGTTGTGCACCCATGTCACAAACTGCTGCACAAGGCTTCCAGTCCACCTCCTCCTCTCAGAGATCTCCTGCCTCTTGGTCTAGAATACCATCTCAGGCAGGAATCTGGTTTTTTCTGAGATATTTTCACCTCTTGTGAAGTACTCAAGTATGTAATTTTAGAAAATTAAATCTGTCTCTCAAGAAAGTGTGGCAGTCACCTGAAGTACAGTTATTTTCTCCTCTCTCTTAGCTGTTATTTTTAGTCAAGTTTCAACAAGAGCTACACCTCAGTGAGTTTCATTGTTTGAAGATTTAGACAGTGAAGGTATGTTTTGTAGGTTCAAATCCCTTAAGTCAGATTTGAATTTGAGCTATCTAATCTAATGTCAGAGTGCTCGGTGTGCTGAGTTATTTATTATGAAGGGAAAGTGATTTGTTTTCTTTTTGAATGGAAGGATTTACTACTTAAGTAATCCTTATCTTCTCCCAAGGGTTTCCATCTTGACCATAAGCATTTATTCACTCAAAGTTCTGGCTTTCCTGAATTCTGTTTTCAGGTGCTTATTTTTTGCTCCTCATTGTGTGGGAAGCTGATGTTACTTTTTCAGAGGCTGCGAATTCCATTGGGAGGTCATACATATAAAATACACCACCTCTAGTAGCTAAGCACCCTTAATCTGCCCTATTATTCTTAATATGCCCTGGTTTGTGGCTACTTACTATGGCCTTTAGGAAATAATAAAAACTCCTCCAAGACATTACACTCTTACCCTGGTCTCTAAGGTCTCCTTCTGCTTGGGATTGAAAACCATCAAATTCTCATTGGAGGATCTGGGTCTTATTCACATTTTGTCTTTCAAAATACAGCCACACAAAAGTAAGTTTGTAGGATTGTAGAACACTCACCCACCCCACCCCCTATTTAATGTGTGACTCTGAGAGTTGAGGTTTTTTCCCATGAAATAAATAATTAATCTATTCTTTCACAGTACCTATAGTAATCCAAATCCATTGTATTACTCTCTAGAAGAATAATTGACATGACCCAGATATTAAAAGATATCTTTCTTTCCTGTGGAAACAGCTGTATTTTGCATGGAATATTAAAGTACAAATTAGGTCACAACAAGAGAAAACAATTTTTTTTAACAGTTATAGAACTCACCTGAACAAAAATAGCTCTGGGTCCTATTTCTTTTTCTAGTTAACAATTCCCTGGTTTATATTAACTAGTTTGTAGAGCAAGAGCTAGAAGTAAACCAGGTCACTGTCTTGGGCCCAGTTAATATTTAATTATTCTGCATAAAGTGGAGCAATTTCGACTGAAAAAAGCGTGGGGCAAATTAAGTTCAAATTCCTTATAGCTAAAAAGAAAGGCTGCCTTTCTACTTTCCTCGTAAGTGTCCTAACCCCTGGGCTATATATTAATAGCAGAACCTGGGAATGTAAAATCTTCATCAATACTTTTTGCAGAATCTCATATTCCAAGTACACTGAAGAACATTAAATGGATTCAACCTTACTGGGCAGAAGGTCTTTGTGTGTGCTCTTGAACATGGAAGAGATGAGAAGACAAAGTTGAGGCAGATTCTTATGGGGAGCTAAAGATGATTGTAAAATACCATGCTGAAAAGAAGGAAATGGACCTACAGTACTTACAAATTTAGGAGCAGTTGAAAAGGTGGTCCATGAAAAATTCAATTTTCATTTTCGTGTCTAAAGATGGAGACCTATAAATCTCTTCATTAATACAGCCAAAAACCCTTTTTCAAGGAAAACTAACCAGAAACAATATCTAAGCAACTTGGCAAAATGGTTAGGAAGCTCCTAAATCATGGATCTGCTTTCAGAAACATCTTTCTTAGGTTCTTTCCTAGGACATTTTTGGCAACACCAGGAATTAAAGTCAAATTGTTTTAATCTGTGTCTAGTGTATTAACCATAACAGCAGCCTGTTCTCAGAGCTTGAAGTTCACAAATGAAGGTATAAATCAGCAGCAACCCACTGGACAGTTGCCAGTGTAAACCAGAGATCAATGCAAGACAGAAGAGAATCAGGCAGTAAAAAGTGTCTTATTCCTCTCCATTTTTCCATTTTTCTCTCTTCAACTTTAATCCTCTTTGAAGGTATATGAAAACAATTATATTATCTTTGTAAAAGAAAAAAAAAAAGGCTTACTCTGGCACCTCAGTGCTTTATTATTTCACTATATTTCTCTAGATAAGAAAATCTGATTTTTTACCATTAGCACCAGCACTAACAGAAAAATGTTTAAAACACATTTTCCTTCCAAGAAGAAATGTCAAAGCTTTTCAGACCTTTTCTTTCTCCTTCCTGCTGGTCCTGCTTGTACTATACTGCTCCACCTATTGCTGGTGGCATGATTTGGAGAAGCCATGTGTTTGGCTTCTACGACTACCTGACATGAGACTATGCTCTGCTTCTATGCTCTCCAAGTTATCATTTAGGAACTCTTATATGTTGCCTGCTATATTGGGTTAATTGGATTAGTCACATGATTAAAGACTGTTTTGCAGGATCAAGTTCTTGCTATGTGATAAAGAAAAGAAATTTAAAAGAGGAAATTTTTTACTTTTATTCTTAGCAGTTCTGATTATATATACGTATACGTATGTATGTAAATTGAAGGAAATCTGTGGGAACTGCTGTTATTCTCCACAGAAAAGAAAATCTGGGAGATGGTGTAGTTGAAACTTTCAGTATTAAGAAAGGGAGTGAAAATATAAAGCAACCTCAAAGGGTGGGCTTTTGTTATTACTACTTAAAGGGGAAAACTAAGGGACTAAATTGAATTATTAGGTAAGAATGAGCAAACAGGGACTTGGGCAGAGCTGCTTCACTCTCAGAGAAAGAGACATATGGAATAAGTTACTAGTGAAGGTAACTGAAGTACAGTCTCACAGAGATAAAGGGATACCTAAATCTGTTTCTGGAAGGGAGGATTGAAGAATAGGGTGAAAAAAGCAAGTAGGGTGGATTAAGCTAAACTCTGCCAGGACAGGCATGTCAGCACATATGAACCTTTTCTCTCTCTGTAATTCTGCTCTTTTATTTGCTTTTTTTGCTTTATCAGCTCATAATATCAACCTCATAATGTCATTTTAACTCCTTCCCATCGACAAAATTCCTCAGTGCTATTCAATACCCAGTGCATCAGTGAGTTCTGCCTGGAGCATTCAGACACTCAGGACCAGTATAATGATGTGTTCTTAGTACACCAGAAGTGTGAAGCAAGTGACAGACAACTAAGGTGAGATTCTTCTCACCTAAATACAGTATAAGCATGTGCTGCTGAACAGATGCTCTCTTTACAGTAACTGGTCAGAAAAAGGAATATCTTAGCAATCCATCTGAAATATTTCAGTAGATGAGATAAATTAGGCCACAAGAATTTCTATTTGTCTTCACTGAATATAAATAGAGCATAGGAAAATTAACACATAGAAATCCAAATCTCAGAGGCCTACAGTTGACGAGAATTGACACCACTCTCAGTGCTGTGTCAAGAAGCAAATCCATTTCCATCTGATTTATCTAAGGCCACTTCAGCAACTCTGATAGGCACTGTAATTCAGAGACACGTGAGCAAAATGAAGTGCCTTGAAGCCAGCCCAGGAAGTCAGCATAAAGCTGCTCCAACTTAGAAGCAGGGTTTGATGACTTTGGTGTAAGTCTGTTATAATGTCTCCATTTGGTTTTGAGAAGAATAATTTCTCTGGGTAACACCCCATTGGGATATGTAGATGTAACCTGCAACAGAAACTACACTCTTTCACAAGAAATGGGTAAGGCAAAGAAATGGATAATGAAATCCAGGTTGGATAAGGCCTTCAGCAATATGGTCTAGAGGGAGATGTCTTTGCCTGTGTCAGGCAGTTTGGGACTAGATGATCTTTAAGGTCCATTCCAACTCCTTAACACTCTTTGATTCTATGAAATAATGCCTGATGCTCTCCCATGATTCTTCTTGAAGCAGTTTGACTTCATACAAAACTCTTAAATATCCCAGAGAGGGATTATAGCCACCTACTTAGGTCACATAGCCAGAACATGGGGCATATGGACACAGCACTAGCGGAAGAGAAGGAGAAATACTTCTTTCAACAACACGTTTATCTGTAGATAGAACCAACTTTAAAGGGAGAAATGTCTTAGCTGTTTATCAGATTATTTTTATGCCAGAGCTAGTTATCCTCAAGGTTGCAGGAATTACAGACCATGAATCCTTCAAGACATCCCATTTTCAATATTGAGGAGTACTCTCCAGGGATACGCTGGAAATCCCTAGTGTATATCAGATAGAGGAGGAAACTGAGCTTTTCTTTTCCAAATTCCAAGTGGTAGTCTTATACGCTGGACAGCTGAATCCATCCTGAACACGTGTCTTGTACAAATATTTTCTATATTTTGCATTCAGCTGAAAGTGCTGGGGGTTAAAAACCTAGCCATATACATGATTGTTTGTTTGTGTGGTTTTTTGTAACTGATAAATGCTTTTCTGAGGATTAAATACTGATTTGAAAAATAAACTACGGGTCTTTAGAACAAACAATCCTGTAACAACTGTGATGGCATAAATGATGTTAATGGGAATGCTGTGGGTAATGTTGTTAACTGAGGACCATAAAAAACTGTGTATGATGCAAAACTTAGTTTAATTAAGAAACTTACCACTCTCCTTTTTCTACTGCTATTTACCTCTCCTTTTGAGAGAAAAAACAAGTCAAGAAAAAAATTTCTAGTAAAAATATGATGGAAAATTATCAGCCTATTTTATAATATAATGAAGTTATAAGTTGTTCAGATCCATTGTTGCACTGTTGCAATTTTTGTAATTCTATTTGCTGTATTACGTTACTACATATGAAGAACTTTAAATGGTTCTTTAAAATACCACCAAAATCACTGCAATATTATGGATGTATTTCAAACAGATTTGTGACAATTAAGATTGTCGTCCAAATATCTTTCACCTCAAAATCCTGCTGGATCACACATGTGGTTTTGCTACTTTCTTTAGAGGCCTGTTTTGATTTAACATGTGCCACTGTGTTCTTTCATTGTTTGGAGATACTAATGAATGGTATGAAATGATTATGTTCTGTCATTTTTCTTACTCTTCCCATATTCTGTTGCGCAATCACTGCCATGCTCTTGCTAAGAACCTTGGCTGCATTCCACTATGAGTTCTTTCTTAATGACTTCATCTGTAGGACTACAAAGATTCATAATCAGTTCCTATCCAAGTGCTGAAATTAATTTTGTGGAAATCCATCTCTGTATGTTACAATGCTGGCTATTGAAGCAATCTTGAAAGCAGACACCATGTGGGGGGAAGGAAGGAGGGGAGCAGGGAAAGAAAAAAAGAAAAGAAAGAAAGCTTTGGCCCCAGCTCACAGAAATCAAGCTGTGTTCTGTGACACTCAAAAAAAGAGGGTGGTCTCCACCCCATCAGAAGTCACGCAACAGAACAGATACCCTCATCAAGCTGCTGCCTGTGCAGTTTTCTGCTTCCTTACCTCAGAGGAGAGCAAAAATGCCTCTCTTGAGAGTATGAACAGGTGAAAAGGTTTCTGTTCACAACAGAATCTCTGAAGGCTACCACAGACTTAAATGTCTACTGGGATGCCTCAGTGATTATAATGTCAAACTTCTGTACCTTGTTCAGTCAATAGAGTTCTGAAAAGTCTTAAATTAGGTACATATAGTGAATTTTCAAACCCTTTCACCTCTTCAAGGTGGTATCTCAAGACTCTGTATAGGACGTGTCAAAACTTGTGTGTGTGTCACAGCAATCACAGCAGAACATCTGAATATGCTGAATATATACATAAGCAGTGGTTTACAAGACGTAACTGGAGATTTTATCTTCTTTCTATATTTTCTTACATCAGTATATTAGAAAACCATCTGGAAGTGCCTCTGTGCAAGATTTCTTATTGTTCCAGAAGCATTTTGAGTAACAGCCATTTGGGTAACAGTGATTCTGGTTAGTCCATGACTTCTATATCTGCAGGAAGAAACAAGGAATATTAAAGAACACAAGATGCAAGTCAATATTCACCACTGAGCATGAGAATGATGCCTTGGTCAACTGAGACTTGATGTCAACTGAGATTTTCCCGTTAGTACTGGATGAAAACACTGATGTTGCACAGATGGTACTGAAAACAAAAAGGGTGGGACAGTCACAGGAGCCTATTGTTTAATTTAAGGTCCTGTTTTTACCTCCAGGACTGGTGTTGTATACACAGTAGTCTGCATGTGGCTCCCTGCACACTTCCCTGCTTATTTCTCCAACTGGTGTTGACACTACAAGTCTGTGTTTAGCAAAAACTCGCAGTCAAATGTCAATCTTCTTATAAACACGTGCACGCAAGTATAGAAATGAACAAATGGACTTGGCTTATTACCTTATTGACTTGGAATATGGTCAGTTCAGAACACAAACAATACCCTTGCCTTAGTAAATGCTACAAAGGACAGCATTTTCCAACTCTGCTCCTTCCCATAGCTAAAATGAGCAATGGATACAAGGCAAAAAATATGTTGTCATTCACAGCAAAGGTCTCAGTCAGCCAGAAGACGTTTAGTGTCAGAGAAGTTGCAGTTTACCTAAGAAATAATATCATCAAACTTTAATACAGAAGTGATCATGTCTTTTTAAAAGCTTCATTCCTCATGAAACTGTGCCAGATACTGACATTGTCTGCTGGCGTCCGACTGACACACTGCAGTAGTAATAAATGGGGCACTGTATGTCTAAGCTCCCTAGCTGAGATATGACATTAACTCTTGACCCAGAAATGAAAAGAAAACTCAGTATCTCCTGTTACTATTATAAATGTTGACTTTAGTATTCATTATTAAAGAACACATTTCAGCCTCATTCCACACTGCATCACGCGATGTATGGATCTATAGCAGTTTTCACTGGTACTGTTTCTTTTCACTTTGTCTGCATCTGATAAGCCAGAAACCTTGGGGACTGAATCAAAACACAAGCATAACTGAAGAAACAGGCCTGGGAGACTTTCTGCTTCATCTCATGACACCATGCTTGTGTAATGCTATAGAGTAATACAGCCTTTATTTTATGGCATATGAAAATGTGAATGCACTTCATTATCTTCTTATATTCCATACACAGAGTATGCACAAACCCCACATGGAAGTAACACATTGGTTGATATGTCTTAGGCCCTCTTCTGGGCTACTTCAAAATCAGGATGAACTGTTGTAGCTTCCAGTGATGGACTTACAGCTCAAATCACAGAAAATTTGGCTTTTCTGATCTACAATCTCTTATCACGCTGTAACACGTAAGCCAAAAGTATGATTATTAGTGACAGCAGTCAGAGGCAAAAGGTTGCATATTTCTTTCAAAAGTACCCACTTTGAAATTTGGAGAAGAAAATATGCTGAAATTAGACTAGCCCCTGTTACCTCATTGCAGAGCATTAGCAGTTTAGTCCATGAATTACACAATTACAGGGATTATTGTGGAAGGTCTATTTTTTAGTCTTCGTAGTCTGACAAATAGACACCAAGAACATTAATTTTCTTATGAGTGGAATGGATGTAAAAATTTGGAACTAAAAGGGTGTGTTCCAGCAACCAACTTGAAAATGTCAATTTTTCAGTTTAGAATTCCGTTTCTCTGAATGACTTTATCATGGACAGCAGGGACTGTCTGGCTGCCACCTTGTGACTGCTCTCCTTGATGGCATTGCCAGAGAAAGAGGCTAGAGTAGCCATAGGATTAGTCATATATTTAAATTAAGCCCCGGTTTGTATTGTCTTTTAACTATTTCCATCTAATCACAGATGAGACCTGAATACACTCTGGTTTCTACTGAACAAATCTTTGAATGACTGTTGCTGAACTTTTCAGCTGAGGCCAGACTTTCCATACTTTGATCATCTGCCTGTTGCAGGTGCAACTCCAGAAGAGCCTATGAAACACAGAGATCAGTTTTTATACTGTCACCAAAGGGATGTCCTTAACACTCCCAGACTGACCTGGGTGAAAAGTTTAGCCGTGAGAATACATTCATTTTGCTGAGACACACTCATCTTGGCACCACAAAAGCAGGCCAATCCTTGTGTACTAGTCAGGGTGGAAATGCAACATGTCTAAAAGCAACCTTTTCTATAATATACATTGACTTATTTTCCTTCCTAAGGATATAGACAGATTCTTCTAGTTCATTATGCTTATTTGTAACAAACTGATCCATGGGAACCACACCAGACAACAGCTCTAGGGCCAGGACACAGAAATGCATCCAGGCTGAAATAAGCTGACGATGATCCTGAAGAGGTAAATCCTTAGAACCAATATTCCATTCTTATACGTCCTTGCAGAGAGAATTCTATGCAACCAACACTGCCCATGTTTGGGGTTCTTTCCTGTGCACGCTTGAAAAAAATGACAATACACAAGTGGAAATTTATCAGTGTCGCTGAGCCAGATTGCTGCCCTTCCAACCAGGAATTAATCCCGCTAATGTCAAAGGGCTGATGGATGTCTTCAACAGCAGTAAAGAGTTCACAGCCTTGCCCACAGAAATAGGCTCTTAAATCAGAGCATGTTCTTATCTTTGAAGCTTGAGTAGCCATTGACTCTGGGGCTGTTCCTGATCATCAGCTGAGAGCTATCTGGGTCTGCAGTTAGCCCTTACAATTACAATTCTCAGGAGTATTTCCCCTGCTGTCATCAAATCTGTCACAGATTACTCTTGTGGCCTTTATATGGCCATGGAGCTGGTAATTGCTCTCCTGCTGACTGCAGAGGCATGGGTGAAGATTGCTCCAATATGAGACAGAGCAGCTCAGCAGAATATTGCTCTGCTAAAGTACTGAACACCAAAGTAAAGCTGAAGCATTCCCTGACAGGGATTTTCTTGCCAGTGCATGCATGAAGACCACAGCTGGCCTGTCAGTCTGTTCACCTGAACCCCCACCTGCTTGTTTCCAGCTCTTGCTTGTATCATTAATTCCTTAGTGAAGAGAATATTGCTCTTCCCCTCTTTATAAAGCTGACAAGTGCAGGGCTTTAAACACTGCACAAATTCAAATGGTGAATGTGAGAGACAATTTGTGAATATATTGTTCTCCAGCACAACCACTGAGAGTGAAATTGTGGTAACTCAAACCTGTCACACGCCACAAAGAAAAGGGCATTTATTTTTTCATCATTGTACCATTGCATAAACTTTACAGATTTAAAATGTCAGCCTTCAGAGTTATGTGCTCTACAGAAACCTTTCAATGTGTAATTTCACCTTTGCAAACACAGTTTGGGAGTTTGTGAACCAGGGTCACTTTATTCTGCTGAGTACAGCTAAAAACCATAACAAAGTATTGGAGAGTTACTGCAGTCTTGCTCAATTATTTTGTATTTCTTGCAGCAAAGTGTAGTGAATCATGCAAAACACATTGTTTTGTTTTGCTTTGGAAGACACACTTCTTACTGAATGATGTGTGCATAAAATATGTTGGAAACCAGTACTTTGTTCTGCAATGGGACTCCATTTTTGAAGGGAGCTTCTAGGGGGTGCGCTAATACTCGTAATAAATAGCAGGAACAAACCCAGAATACAAGTTTGGCTACACCACTGGTTGTAGAGTCACAAAAATATCTTAAGGGAGATGAAATACCTTCATGCATGTTCAATTCTTTGCTCTCTCCTGTCACTGTGAGTTAATGACTCTTTCAATTAGGAATTGGACTGAGTCCACCAATTCACGTCACAGTACAATCTCCACATAATGATGGAGACAACAAAATGGCCATAAAGTATTGGCTGATTTGCAACTGTTAACACAGAGATGAAGAGTCAGCATGTCCTTCATTCCAACTTGAAGGGTCTCATATATAAAGATGGAGATAAAAGAAGTAACCTAGTGTGTCCATTTTTTTTCTTCTGAAGGATTTTGTTTTTCTACTAGCTAAAAAAATAACCAGCTTCAATTTGCTTTATAAAAAATTCATGCACAATAACCACATAAATTTGATATAATGGACTCCATAATGATTAATAAGCATTCAATATTTGTGGGGGGGTTTATTGCATATCACACTGTTAGGGTGAGGACTTGTTCTAATGAAGTCTAGTTTCCCTGTCATTGATGACTTACTTTATAACAAAGCCATTTAAATTCTGATTTTGAAAATCCTGTTTGCATCAGTAATGCCTACATCTGAATGTTTTCCATATGAGGAAAGAGCAAATACACTAGCATTCTTAAGCTTGGGAAAAAGATTACTGGTAGAGGGAAATGACAGAGGGCTTTAAGTCATAAAGTCTATGCAGAACATGAACAGAGTGAATATTCACTCCACCTCATAGCACAAGGATTAGCAGACATATAATGAAAGCATTAAGGAGTAAGTTATACACCAAAGCGCAGTATTTTTTTCCACACAACATGTAATTACATTATAGAGCTCATAACCACAGGATTTCATGGAGGTAAAAAATACACATGGATGAAAAAAGGAACAAATTAATGGAGAGTAAATCAGCTGGTGTTGCTAAACATGATTTGCCAGAAAGAAATCTGGATCAGGAAGTTCTGAAGCCACTGATTACTGGAAAATTTGCTAGACCAAGACATTTTTGTACATGAAATGGTTTCTTTCCCCTTTGCCTACATGTCTGCTGCTGCCCAGCCTCAGGGACAAAATGGTAGATGTGGAGGACCTGGGTCTGACAGGTCTTCTCCTCTCTACTCTAAATGTCCCATATGATGCATGTCACCCCATCCATCACTTGGATACCTACTATGTAAATGCCTATGTGAAAGTCCTCTTCATAATCTGACAGGAGCAGCAGACACTCCTGGAGTACAGAAGTTTGGACTGTTTCAGGCATCTGTATTAGGGAGGAGCAAAATGAACTGTAAACATGTATTTCTACCCACCAATACTAAAGAAAATTTAAATGTCTACCTCAAACGAGGGCATCTATTATATAGGTTGGGTCAGATATGTGGGATTCCTGTTACTATGGCTCTAAGCAGAAGCCAATCACAAGATTTTTTCTTCCAGCCCTCATATTTGTGCCTTATTTCATATTCAATCAGTAGAGTAAGTAACTAAACAAGATTAAACAAAAAGGATCTGTCTCAACATGTTACTCTTCCTCAAAAGTATCAAAAACAAGAGTTTATAAGCTGACCCTATTTTTATAAAACATCTATATATGGTCTTCAGTCCCACTGAAATTATTAGGTTTAAGAATGTGTTTAAGATCTTTGCTGAACTGGAACCAGAGTGAAATATGGTAGAATTAAAGCTACCATAATATCTGAGACATTGAAATATAATTCAGTTCCATTAATAGCAAGTCTCTGTTTCAAGCAGAGCTGGTCTGACAAAAGCAAAGCAAAATTGCTCCAGTATATAAAAAGGGGTTCCTCTGTGCTGTTAAATTCTGATATAAATTATTAAATCCCACAGAGATTTTTTAGATCAAAGAACTTTGTACTTTCTTTATGTAGCCCCTTCTACAGAGAAAAGAAATTGCCAAATATCCTGCAAGGCAGATGTGAAAATATGATCTTTTAAAGCAATTGTGACTTCCTTGCTTTCCCGTCTATTTTTGTGCTGCATCCAAATGCTCTTTGGATATACTACATGCAGTAAAGATCGAATGTACAACACAAAAACCTAAGGTGTCCTTCAGAGGTTGCCCCTGTAAATGAAGATCACTATTTTGGACTGAAGTGAGGAGGTACCAAGAGACACTAAGAGTCTTTTCAAACTACACTGTTACTTTTTCTAATTAAAAGTTAACCATTTCCACATGTTCCTCTAAAAAGACATGCTGCAGTTTTAAAGATACAGTCCTGGATATACATGACAATCCTCAATTTCCCTGAAAACAAATTGATCTGCATGTTTAATTTCTCAGCTGTCCAGACACAGGGGTTTTTTTCAGAAGAAGAAATAAGAAATCATAGAATCATTAAGGTTGGAGAAGATCTCAAATATTATCTCATCCAGCCATTAACCCAAAACTGCTGTGTTCACCACTAAACCATGTCCCCAAGTGCCACATCCACACATCTTTTTGAAGAAATCTAAAGATGGCTATTCCTCCACGTCCCTGGGCAGCCTGTTCCATTGCTTGACCACTCCTTCAGTTAAGAAAATTTTCCTAATATCCAATCTAAACATTCCCTTGCTCAACTGCAGGCCATTTCCTCTTCTCCTGCCATTTGTTACCTGGGAGAAAAGATCAACTCCCGCTTGGCTACAACCTCCTTTCAGATAACTGTAGAGAGTGGTAAGGTCCTCCCTGAGCCTCCTCACTTGGAATATTTCATTTTTCTAAATTAGCAATATTACAACAAAACATTTTTACAGTTTTTGCTCAGTATAAGCCAAGGGTAAAAAGAAGATCTACTGACACTGTGAATAGGGACATTCAATTGACAACATGGAATTTTGACTTCTAGTCTAATTTTCTTCAATTAGGATTTACCGGAAAACACAAAATAGGTCTTTAACTGGGGAAACAAAACCTGTGACTCCGATTTTCTTAAGAAGCCCTAACCATCATATTACACAGTTAGAGCTTCTTTCTTTTTTCCTAATTCGCTCTTGGGAACAGTAAATCTTGTATCCATTTTCCCATTGGAGAGGTAGGAGGTGCCTCTGCCCTCCCCCATTAACCCTCTTGACATAAATTCTGGCTGTCATTCCCACTCCTGGGAATGAGGAAATATGGGTCTGGTCCCCTCTGTCTGAGGAAGGAAGAGAAACCAGTTTCCTCACTTCCTGTGTGCGTGATCTAAGTGGTACGTTATTATACTAAAAGCCACCTCTGCAATTACTTACTGATCCAATGTCAGCACATTAGAGTTTGTCTCAGATGGATTTAGTGAGAGTCATCATCTTTCCATGCATTAGATGCACTTTAATGGGCGACAGGCAGTCAAAAGCTCAGATGGGAATGAAGCTTTTTGCCTCTTTCTTGATTAGGTTTAGATAGGAAGTAAACACAGAGGCATCAGCTCACTTGCCTGGTTGATTCAAGTTATCTTGATCTGAGATGCTCTGAAGTTGCTGGCCATACACAAATACCTACCAAAAATATTTGTGCCCTTCCAGACTGGAAGAAAAACCCCATGCAGGATACCCAGTCTTGTGAAAAGGCTCCAGACATGTGTGCTAATAAACCTGAAATAATATCTGAATTTCACAGGCTAGGGCTGTTTCCATCTAGCCTGAAGTAGAAACAGACCTCAGAAGTCAATTAGAGATTCACCATGGAAGTGAGGGATTTGGAGGCATTGGCATAAAGTTTGTTCATATTGCAGTTTTCAGCATTTATACTTCAGCTTCATTTCAAGTCAAGTATCCAAGAAGGAATAAAAGATAAACTCCTTTGGGGATCTGAGCTTTACTTATGAAGCCAAGAACGACATTTGCCTTGCATTGCTCAGCTGCTGTACTTGGAGAATACACTAAGGAAGAAATTGTCTATCAGGAGCAAAGTACCAGGTTACACATGTCTGTGCAGGGTTGATAGTTCACCGGAGAGTTATGGAGCCAAGATTCTGCCAAAATTTCCTTCTTGCTCTACTTATTCTGAGTGTAGATTCACAGATCCAGAAGGTCATGAAGGGTCAAGGGACAACCTTAAACACAAGCTCCTTTATATTTGTCTACATTCCATAAACTCTAAGCTTGCCCGATGACATCTGGCTCATCTTACTCTTTCTTACTGTACAGAGGGTCTCTTCTCTCAGTACTACATAAAATTACTAGTCTTGTTAAGCATGTGAATTCATAATGTCTGAAAATCATTCTTGCTTATCTGCATGTCTTCACCTAAATAGTATTTCCAAAAGTCAAGTCTTCTATTTATTCGAGGCACTGAACTTGCAAAGCTTAAAATTTCTAAACTGGGAATGTTGGCATTTCTGAGGTCAGCAGCAAAGATTGGTTTGCAAACCTAACTGAAGTTTTGATTTGCTTCAGTGCCATGCAACAGCTTGGCTTTTAAAGCATCAAATTGCTTTTTTAGTACATTTAATTAAACTTCTAAGACTGCTTGGCAAGCTTAAACTCCACTTGTTGCAATCAGCAGCATGGTGATTATTTATAATTTCATGAAGATTGCTTCCATCTGTACTTCAGTGCAATTAGGGAGTTTATTCATAATTCATTAATTTTGAAGACGAACACAAAACATGATTCTGAGCTCTAACTTTTTGTGTTACAATTTAATGACACTTAAGAATATCTGACAATTAACAGTGTTTAAACAAACTAATGATTTGTAAAAGCAGAGTCAAATTTAGCAGCCAGGGTTAGAATTCAGCCTTGTCGCTTTGGGTGATGTACATATCTAAATGTAAGTAGAGAAATGCCTTTTTCAAGGCTAATTGTTGTATCTGTCCCTTTGTGCTAGGGATTTAAAACAGTTTTTAAGTATCAGAAAGGAGGAATGCAGGGAAAGGGTAAGAAAGAAGAAAGGAATTCTTGGAACCTCTCAAGAATCCCAATATTGGACACAATCAGCAGGAAGAGCTGAAGAAAATGGATTTAGTCTAGTCTGGTATTTCCTGTGTTTTCTGATGGGTAACACCAACTGTGATGCAGAGATAATCCATATTTACAGTAAACTCTGTAGGCCAGGTTGGATGGGGCCCTGAGAAACCTGACCTGGTGGATGGCATCCCTGCCCAAAACAGGGGATTAGAACTGGATGATCTCTAAGGTTGGATGACCTTCCAACCCAAACCATTCTGCCCATCTATGAAATACTGGACAAGATTAAATAAGAAATTTTTATAATACAGTCAGGGATTAAAAAAAAATCAACTTGAGGTTCATGTAATAACTGAAATAGTACTTTTAACATCATCTCATATTTAGTGCATTTTCTCTGTGGTCATCTTCAGGAAAATAAATCACTTGGAGTGCTAAATTTAAAGACTGAGAAGTTCAGTCAATATTCAAGTGAGTTGCCAGAAAGCTAAATGACACATGTTATAAGACATTGCACTTATGGTCCAAGTTCTTGACTCGGTACTCATCTATCTGCTGCCAAAGAACAATGTATAAACAGGATAAAAATATATCAAGCTTATTAAAGCCATGGCAAATTATTGAAGTCAACTTTTTTTTGTCAGATTTTGCTCTTAGTTTTCCTCTGGCATGCTGGTAAACAAGTGACATCAGCTAAATCCTTCTTTTCCCTCACCTTTGCAGACTTCTACTTGCTTGGTTTGGAGCACCATGGGACAATTTTGCAAGGGACTTAAGGTTTTGTGAATTTTCTTTAAAATTGACTGCAACCAAAGGGCAGGTTAGACACCTACTTTGCTGAATCAATGTCAGGACACAAATTGATCTGCACATCAGGACAGATGTCACAAGTGAGCATCTACAAAGAAACACAGCTGGTGACACTGAACAAGCCCTGATGCTTCAGAGAATCCCAGTTCAGCAGAAATAGGGTCAGTATAGACTGTCCAGCCTCAAATTTGAGAGATGGAGAAAAGCTGCTCAACCTTTACCACTACTCCTTTAAACCTTACTAAAAATACAATTTTCTACCATGGTGATATATTACCACAGTATTTGCTCACACAAGCCTAGAAAGCTGAAAGTTCATCTTGGTGACTAATTTGGAAGCTTGGGTTTAAGTAAAACCCTACTTCTCATGTAATTAATGCATATCTCTGAGTCACATCTGTCAATTCTTAATTGTAATATTTCTTGTATATGTTATATATTAACATGATTCGCTCTGTGATCTTTCATCCTGAATTTCTTGAGTATGGGTGAAATATCTCATTTGTTTCCATAGTATAGACTAACAGCACAAATGAAGTTCTTATGATCTCTCGATCTTATAAAATAGAATAACACGCATGTCAAAATATTTAAACATAATCAGACATGGGCCCGTACCCAAATCCAAATCATTGCTGAAGTTTTGGAAAGTATTAATGCTTTATCTCTCCAAAGCTCCAAAATCGGTCCAAATCTTTATCTGAACTCATCCCATCATGTACAACTCTGAGTTTAATGTAACACAGACAAGGATAGTGAGATTATTTACCAGTATAAATCAAAATAGCAGTGCAGATAGAACATGGTCTCAGAGCACACCTCACAAAAATTCAGCAAAATTATTATGTGTCCAGGCACACATTTTACACTGAGTAGCCGTTGCTGTACTTGATCAAAGTTATTTGGCCACAGTTTCACACAAAAAATATAATGTGCAGTGATTCCTGTAGTTTAAAAATACAAAAGAAAGTTACATAAGGGTTATTAAAAATAAAATACATTTTTGGCACTTCAGTATTATCATCTGATGGCTAATTTTGAGAAAATAAAAGCATACTGACAAATAAATTCAGAAGCTAAAAGAATTAATTACAGAGATGGGCTGAAATACTTTAATATGCACAGCTTCTACAGATCACTGCAAAGTAAATTAAGCTTACTTTCCAACAGTTGTGAGTCATTAAGTCAGTTCAAATTATTTTATGTTGTATTAGAAGATAATCCTTAGGGAATTACCATATTTGCTTGAGATTTCAGATGAACAATAACCACACTGTGAGTTTGTAGTATGTCACCTGGATCTTTAAAACTGACCTTGATTCAACATCAGTTAATGATGTACTGCTGACAACAGCTCCTCATTGGTACCAACCAAAAATAGATTATATATTCCAGTACAGTATCTCTTTTTTGTTTTCTTTACTCTTTCAAACTCTCTCCCTGGCTCATACTTCAGTCATCCCTTGAGAACTGCAGGTCAAACACATGTTTCTCTTGTTTCCATACAACCACAGTTGCCTGTGAGCTGTAACACGTGGGTATAAAACCCAGGTGATACAACACTAAATGGCACTCACTGTTTGGCACTGCGGTCAATGGGTCAAGACACAATTTCTTTTCCATGTAATTTCTTGGCTGCCATAATTGTATATTTTCTCTGGCTGCTACATAACCTAGACATACTGATTTAATGACTTTTCCCTAAGAGCAAAAGCCACTGTTATATTCAGAAAAATGGCTATATATTTAAAGTTTCCTTACATCAATATTATGACAGTACCCACATTGTTTTACAGCCCCATGCTGACAAGCCATTAACTTTGTTTACATTAGACCATGGCTTAAGTTGGAATTTGGAGTTGGATTTCAAATACCCCAATATCCACAGATGTTAGGAGAGGGGTCCTTGGCTTAGCTTACTGAGGAACAGTACAAAATTTGGATCTGGACCTAAGTGTGATTTTGAATTTATGCCAGCCTTGAGGTGTTTTGCCTCAGAAGATTAAAACACAGTCCTTCCAGAACAGGGGTGCTCTATTTGAAGGACGCTGGTTTTTAAGTCCAAATGACATTGCAGAGTGGGCAAATACCTGCTGAACGGTGGGAATTCTTAGGATCTCATCCCTCATTTTTCAGCCTGTTCTATGTATTTAGAAGAAAAACAATTTATTTGACTTCAGTGAAATTTCTCCTCATACCCCATAATGTGACAAGAGTTGAGGACTCTATGGGAGATTTGGCTTCAGCTTCTGGTTCTGTCACAGGGACACTGCCAAGCTACATCGTGATGTCTACTCTCTTGGATGGAAGAGTAATAATTCTGTTACAGCTCCCTACAGTTTGGTGAGGATTGACATTTGGATGGTAAAGTGATTGATCTCTGCCTGCAGAGACAAGCACTACAGAACAGGACTGTACTGTGAGCATGACTACACTGTGAAATCAGCCAAAGGAACAGGCAAATCTTCATGTCCAGGGCTTACTAACTCAGGCTGGTATTGCCTGCACACAGCTTGGCAGCTTTCAGACACAGGCTGGTTTTCAATCTGCCCGTTCTGCTCAGGATGAAGGCAGGCACAGCAGGCTTGGTTTGTCTGCATCTACCAGCCTGCTTTCAGTGACCACCAAGAGTGACAGAAGTACAGGATCATTTCTCTTTGCCATGTTTCAGTCAAACAGCGTAGTTAAAAAAAACCCAACCCAAACAAAAAAACCCAAACAAACAAACAAACAAACAAAAAAAACCACCAAACCAAAAAAAAAAAAACCAAACCAAAAGCACCCCCACCAAAAATGACAAAAAATCACCCTGCAAGCTTCAAATCACAGAAGAGTCAAATCATATAAAGAGTACGATTTCACCAGTTTTGCCATATTTTTTCACATTATTGAAAGGGTGTTCAGTGACAACAGACAAGCATGTGCTCACCTCAGAATAGACTCTAAACAAAGCACTGAATTTCTTTCATGGAGACAATAAACAGACATGATTTGTATTTCTCACTTTGGAAAGCCGGTCCATCTGATGTCCGATGGCTACACTTCAAAGACATCCCACATGAACCTTTTTCCATGTGACTTCATGTGTGGTATTACAGAGATGAAGAGGCCAGCTCCTAAGAAGTGGGAAACAGTGCCTTGAAATTTACTCTGTGAGCAGAGATTTATGGAAGATCAGAAGACTTTATAAAGTAAATAATGTACATTTCGCAAACATATACAATGTACAGACTATTTACCAAGAAACTTGAAACGGCTGTCTTGGAATAGTTCCAGTTTCTCAAGTAATCTGGTTATCAGGTTTTTAAAAAGATCCAATGTGTATGACACTGACAAAAACTGACTAAATATATTTTTTTCAGAAGGAGCAGGGTGGTAATAGGAAATACTCTTTTTAAGGCAATTAACAAACATCCTTTAACTGGCAAGTTGTTCCAAGTAACTTAGAGGAAAAAAAAAAAGTAATCTAATTTGGAAATCTGCTTGCAATGCACACATGCATAAATCTATTTTAAAACAGGTCTGGCTAATGGATAGCAGTGCCGAGACTAAAAAAATCATTCTAAATTATCTATTTCAGGTCGTTGCAGCAGCCATTGACTTGTGCTGAGGGCTGCCGGAGCTGGGACCCTTTTTCTAACCAGACCAGCCCTCTCAGGCAAAACAGTTTCTCTGCACAGGTTTTCTATTTCCTATTAAAAATTAGAGTAAAAAGTTGTGTGACAACAACAATATTGAGTCTATACTCTGTGTGTGTGTGTATTGACAATTCCTTTGTATTTTCTTTAGTGCTTTCCATGATTATAGTTTAACCTGGATTATTATTACCTTTTTTTAAATAAGATATTAAGATCACCCCAAGTGTGGAGTTTCTGCTGAATTCAAATATATAGATTTGTTTTAACAAGAGGTTATTTTCTGCACCTTAGCAACAATAAGAAAAAGGGAAAAGGCACAGGGGACTGAGAAAGCTGAAAAGGAAATGGAAGTTGGAGGCAATTGGGGGAAATTTAAAAAATATCAGAATCCTTCTTTACAAGGTTCTCTCAGTGAAATCATACCACTCCAAGATAACAAAATATTTTGCTTGGAAACAAAGAAAATCGAGGAAAAAATCTTTTAAAATAACTTAATAATGAAAAACATTTTAAAGGAAGCTAAAATTATTACTCTTACTTCAAACAATTGCAAAAGTTTGACCAAAAATTTCAGATTGTCCTTAGTTATGATGAGATAATTTTTGGAAAATGCCTGTTTTGGAAAGACCATCAGTAGTTTTCCTCCTTTTTCCCTCTCCTGACTTGCAGGTTTTTTTTTTTTTTCTAGCATTGACACTTTTTCATAGGCACTAAATTAGGGTACCTGTCTATTTCACAGGCCTCTGACAAATTTAAAGCTTTTGGGAGAAAACTTGTTTCACCTTATTGCAGTGGTCTAAAAGACAAATGTGATTTAAGTTAAGTGCACAGACACTTTGGATAATTAAAGGAAGAAAAAGAGATATAGTAAAACTGTTACTTAGAATCTAAGTGAGCTAATCCTAAGCTGATTTGCTCATCTGTGGCCCTCTATATCAAATTTAAGTGAATTGAAAACCAATTTTGAATGTAAAGCTCCCTGTTCTTTAATCTATTCTCATTATCGGTCTCTTGAGTGTAACACCAAGTGTTGTTAATTAGCTAATCTAATCAGTCCTGTGCAATGGCACTCATTCACAGTAGCTGAGGATCTGACTCATTCTCTTTCACTCACACTAAATACCTCCATGTCCCAGTGTCTTCTGAGCAACTGCAAGTATGACATCATTTTATTTCTCTGGAACAGCTGAAAATTCATCCCTGCTTGAAATGGTAACCCTTTGGATAGTTTGCTGTTGGGTGTGGGATTATGGACAACACAGGGGGATAACTTATCACTTCATTAATTTATCCAAATTCTTGCCCAGGGAAAGGTGATAGTTCCAGTGCTAACCCACTGAATTTGCATTTGCATGTCATATACTCTTTAGTTAACCCTTAGCAGGAAATTCCTAAATGAGTGAAGAACTGGGCCAACTGTAAAAAAGATTTAGGTTTTATTTAGTTTTATGTGGAGTGGCAGAAGGTACTGGGGCTGTCTAGCCTGGAGAAAAGGAGGCTCAGGGGAGACCTTATTGCTGTCTACAACTCCCTGAAAGGAGGGTGTAGCCAGGTGGGGGTCGGGCTCTTCTGCCAAGTAACAAGAGAGAAGACAAGAGGAAATGGTCTCAAGTTATGCCAGGGAATGTTTAGACTGGTTACTAGTAAAAGCTTTCTTCACTGAAAGGGTGGTCAGGCATTGGAGTAGGTTGCCCAGGGTAGTGCTGCAATCACTGCCCCTGTTAATGTTCAAAAAATGTGTAGCTGTGGTGCTCAGAGATGTGTTTGAGCAGTGGACTTGGCATTGCTGGGTTAACGATTGGACTCAATGATCTTAGAGATGTTTTCCAACCTTAATGATTCTGTGCTTTTCTGTCGCCAACATGATCCTATTTTCATGCTATCAGGTCAACAAACCTATCACTTCAGTGTCAGATGGCAAATTTTTAACTTTTGCAACCCGAACATCAAGTGACCAAACAGCTTTATCCAAGATGCAGAGGCACTGCACTCAGAGCCAAAATTAGGTCCCAGGCTTATGCTAACCTCAGGTACTTCAATGTATCCTTAATCTTTTTTTCCTTTTTCTTCGACACTAAAACTTTTAGTTTTAACTGTGTAGTTAAAATACAGAAATACAGAATTCATGGTGCAAAGAGTTAAGAAAGCCGCATCATCTAAAAAAAGGTCATATTTTTGTAATGCTATAATAGTTCAAATCATAATAAATTCCATCTGGCCTTTTGGAAAAATATATCACTACTAAAACTCAAAATATCCAGACAGAAAGAATGGAGTATAGGATGTTGGTGAAAGCACAGCTTAACAGTTCAGGACCAGGTTTGATCTCGGATATTATCTGTGACATTATTATAGACCTGCACAGGAGCTCTTGCTCAGCACTACACAGTGTAACACACCTGGATGCCTGACAACAGGTTTTGTCCCCACGCGTGCAAAACAAGACACCCACTTCCCCAAATGTCTGCATTTCTCCCTGTAGTGTGTTTCTCACAAAAGTACTCAGATAAGTAACCAGGCAGTGCCACAGAAAGCTCGGCTTTTCCCTAAAGTGAGCGAGTGGAAAGTAGAAGTTGGCATGGTGCAAGTGTGAGATTATTTGCAAAGATCTATTAAGGAACAAAAGACACATTGCAGGACTTTCAAAGTAATATGTGCTTGATAATTGTCTCATACAAAAGCTTGTATATATATATAAATTCATTAAATCAGTTAAAAATAACTGCTTTAACACTAGCAATTCACAAGGAAATTAGGCTTGTGTGCTGCTGCATACATTGCAGATTTAAGTACTTAGCGTGGCTTATATATATTAATAGTATATGAGATGAAGTAAAAAAATCCACTGTGTTTCAAAGAATTGAGAAATACATCTTTCTTCCAGCTGTTACAAGTGGAAAACTAGATTTTTTTCCATTTCTTCTTCTGGCTTAACATGATATTTAGTTTAGTGACTTAATTGTTTAATTTATTCTTTCATTAATTGCACAATCATAGGCCAGATTCAACATGGATGTAAACCAGTGTCATCAGTAGCATTGTAACAGCTTGTATTTGGCTGCTTGTGATCATACTAAAGGTTGCCCTCAAAGTAGGTTGAAGCAAAACCTGCTAGCCAAAATACATATTTTTCTAGGACTGATGCTAAAAAAATAAGGAAACTCCAGCCTGGAAATATTTTTATTTCTGCATATCTTTGGCATGTCTTTCCTTTTACCTTCTCTCCCCTTCCAAACTATCACTGCGTATCATCTCTGAGCAAAGCAGTAACATAGTTCAAGCATATTTCAATATGTGATATGCAGCCATTGGGAAAAAAGTGGGTCCCAAGTATTTTCATTTTCTGTATCTTTAGTGTCTCTTTCTTCTCTAATTGCATGTTTTCAGGAAATAAATACGGGGGTAAATTCACGGTCATATTCTGTTAATATTTATCCAGGGCAAACTCCACTGACTTGAAGGGGGAACACTCAACAGCAAGCAAGATTTAGTGTATGAGATGTCAGAATACTGTAACCATAGTAGCAGGTATTTGTAAAAGATTTTTCCTCGACTGAAATCCCTTTTAAAATGAGAGGTGTGCTCTGTAGGATATATAAGTGTGTGTCTGTAGAAAACAGTGTCAAGAATTTTACACAAGACAAACCTTCCTCTCTAGGAGCCTGAATAGTCTTGAATTTTTCAATAACTTCGAGTCATGTTTACAGAGTCAAAATCTAAATTTAGCTTTTAAGTCTTTAGATGTTTGGTTTAATTTTCATGGTTTGTCTCTGTCTCTTTTTTCCAGGGGTATCATAACCACTGAAAAAGGGAGCTGTTTCGAAGGAAAGTGTGCCCGTAGTAGCAGCCTGAGGACCAGGTTTTCAGCCAAGACAAAATCATGCAAATTCTCTGTCAATAGAGCTGTATTCAATTGCAGGGCCCTTCTCTGAGTACTGAGAGACAACCTGGTGAGATATCGTGTGAGAGTGTCTGCCAGGGCTGGTGCAAGGCTGTGCATGTGTCAAACACATTGGGGTAAGACGTGCCCTCGTGGCTGTCTCCACTGAAACATCTCCCATCAGCTTTAATGCAAACTGCGTGTGAGATCTGGATACTGCACTGCTGGCAGTAAACACAACAGAAAAGTGTCAGACTGCACTGCTGGTTGGTGTAAATCCTTCTGTCATTTTCCAACTCTCAGCATTGTTTCCATCTATTGCAGGCAGAGTTGTTAATCTCAAATATTCCTGGCTAATAAACAATGGACAGTCTTTGGTCACTCAAAACAGTCACACAGATGAATGTTTCTGGTAATAAAACAACAGAATTTAACATAAAAATTGGAAGTTAATGTAAATTTACACAACATAATGACAACTACCAGAACAATATCAAAAGTTGTCATGAATTTGTATATGTGGGTCAAATGGACTGTCCATTGCACAAACACAATTTCATTCAACTTTCTGAAATAAAATTCAAGAAAAAGTAGCATAACTAGACTGATTTTTGATAAAGGAGAAATTGTAAATAATTACTTACTTTCTTTCAGAATTCTGAGGGAAGATGACAGTTGATTTTTTTTTTTCTTTACAAGTTTCTCACTGGAAACATTGAAACACGTTTAAATGGGTCACAGATTAAGTCCCTTGTTTGCTGTCACGAATCTCAGAAAAGAAATATGCATGATTTAAAAAGCAAAAATAAACTTTAATTTTTCACACTAGTTTGTGGGTCCATTTGTTTTACCTCATTTGCTGAGGGAAAAAAAAATGAAGGTGGCACAGAAGAAGAGTGACCCAACCATATCATACCAACACTGGCAACTGAAAGAAAAAAATAAAATGAATAAAGGATGGCAAAAGATCTGTAGAAAATGGGAACTGTTTAGAAGGAAAAGGTTATGAAATAAATAGATCTGTCTGTGGCCACAAAGGCTCCTTGTAAATGTGGAAAATAATTGACAAGCATCAGATAGTTTGTTCTGACATCAGGAGATCATGATCACTAATTAAAAACATCCTGTGAATCCAGACATCAGACACCATTAAGGAAGGAAGTGCTGAGAAATCTGGGTTTGGGTTTTTTGTATTTTTCCCAAGAATGAAAAAAATTGTGATGGAGCTTGGAGACCCAAAAAGGCACTGAAATAAACTGTAGAGCTGTTCTGGTGCTGTTGCAGAGGCAACAGACCAGCAGAATGAATGGATGAACAGATGGGTACAAAATTCTGTGGTGACTCAGATGGAATGTCAAACACCAAGATTCAGAAGTTAGTCAGTGACTTGGAAAAATATGGGGTGATAGTTTAAAGCCAAGCAGATTTGTCCAAGAAACTTAGTGGCAAGGCTTGTTTTATTTCTATAACTGAATGTTCTTTCTTTTCTTTTCACCTTTTCCATCTCCTCACTCTCTTTCCTCCCTGTGATGCTCTTCCTGTGCTACTGACCTGAAAGCTGCCACACTGCAGCAGCCAAAAGAGGTTCCCAAGCAGCCAGAGCTGCTTCCTAAATTAGGCAAGGAGCCACTTTGACACCAAGATGGTCTGGGATGGAGGGAATAGAGTGGCTTTTTAGAAACATCTTCTCCATCTCACACTTAAGCTGCAATGAGTCCAGACTGGGCTTGGATGAAATGTGGGTACAAAGGACATGATTCTCAGCTTGTGTAAATTGGAAAAAGGCTGTTGACATCAGTGGATCTGTACTGATTTAAATTAGCTGAGGATCTGTCAGGGTTTTCAGTTTATCTCCCTCAGGCTGTGCTTGCTTTAACTACTACGTGTGATACATTGATATGCCTTAGATGGGCTGGTTTGAGTTGGGTGAGGAGATAACCCTCTGGTAACCATGAGAATGCAGTCAGGCTCATGAGGAGCTGCACTTTCAAGGCACCCTCACTTCTATTGACATAATTTCCTTTTAAACCGTTTTCTACTTCATACACAGAGCGATGAAGAAAGGATTGAAAACTGTGTCTGCATTTGTTAGATTCTGGTGCCATTTGGGACATTTTCTGACTGCATACAAAAAATTTTCTCAACTAACTTGGCTAATTTCTGCAGCAGAATAGCCATGTTCTTCTAATCCAGGAATTCATTACTGCATGTTTACTGTTGAACTAATTTACTGTCATTCTAGAAATATTTTTCCCCTCTTGAGATGCCTGCTTCCACCTGGAGAAAGAATCAGTAATTTGCTAATGGTAAAGCACATAAGATTCATTTTTGTTGATCTTTACCTTGTAAGATGTATTACAGCTGTAGCTCTTGCCATAGCTGTATTATTTAATGCAAAATGAATTATACCCATATAAACGCATGTTATTCATTTTAATGAGGACCAGGAGATTTACTATGAGATTAAAAAATGGGTTTGCTGTAAGTCAACATTTAGAAATCTTCAAAGAATTGTGCATATGTATTAAAAGTACACAAATAAGTACAAATAGAGTCATCCTCCAGGCAAGAAAACAAATGTAGAGTTTGGAACCTGGGCTGGTGAAGGGAGGAGACACCTCAAAGTTGGGCATCACATTGTCTCTCACTGCTGGGGTCTCTCTCAAGCAGCTAAACCACAGTGCCCTGAGCTGGGTGGGAGAATGAGGTGTCTCGTTAGAGCAACCCAGTACCTACACAAGAAATGGAAAGATACCCAGGAACAAAAACATCAATCACGAGTGTGGACCTGAGTGCTCTGCCACCATCCAACCTGTGGTCTCCAGAGCTAGGGTGGAATTGATTGTATTCACTTCAAATCTCATCTCCCTGAAAAAATTTTTGGGTAAATAAAAACTCAGGGCTACCTTTTTTAAATTGTACCATGCCAGCTTTATGCCAGCATTTTCATAACAGATGAGCATTCATGCAACTCTCCAACAAAAGGGAGGACCTTATGTTTTCACAGTTTCTTTCACCTGGGACAATTTCAACTTACATCTGAGTTCAATTTCCTGCTCTGTTAGCTGTTTATGCAGTTTACATTAAACAGTACCATTGGAATAGGGGAGGAAAAAAAAAGAGTTTAGAAACCTGGTCTTCTTTGTGCCCCCAGTCGGTAATACAAACTTCCATTCTGCTTGTTCTTGGTTTTGGCCTGTGAATTGCACACTGGGCCAACTGGAAAACAATGCTTATTCCCTCTAAAATACCTAATATGTGTTTGTGGGTAAGGCAGTCTTCTGGAAAGGAATTTTGAATCCCTAATGTTGAAACTGACCTGGAACCCAGGTTTCATGCTTGCTAGGAAGCAAACTAACCCTTGGAATCATGGCCTCCTCCTCCTCAGTGCTTTAAAAGAAGGATCCATCCCTGCTGAATGGAAAACATCAGGATGCTTTGGGTTCCTGTTTCTGTATTCCATTTAACAACTGCTTAATGAAAAATGTTTAAACAGGGACCAAGGCAGGAAACAAAATAAAATTCTTCATTTCAGCTGAAAGACTAAACTTCTTTTAGTGTTTTGCTTGCTGAGCTCATAAATCTTTCATGTCCTTGCTTAATAGCATAATACTAAAAGGAGGGATGCAAAAGTGTCTGACTGTTCCCAGCTCAGCCACAGAGTTTAGTAACTTCCCTAGGATGGAGAATTTCTGAATTTGGACCCTTTCAGACTGAACAGGAAATGAAACTCAGCTCTGCAAATTCTACAGACAGTGCTCTCACCATTAACGTATGGAGTAAACACTGATTGATATCTTTCTGGTATTCACATTTTTTTCAAAATTGTCTGATCCTTTCAAAAGAAAGTGGTAGCAAGAATATAATTTGATCGGGATCCTAACACCAATGGCTCATCTCAGAAAACATATTTGTAGGAACTTCCATTTTTCTCAATCACAATTAATGAACAACTCTGCTCACTCCTGCCAAAACAAACAAATAGGAGAATGCGTTTTAAATTTATAGCAATATAACAAAGACACCTTGGAAGGAAGAGCCAGTAAGGATTTTGTCACCTAGCCCTAGTTAACAAACATATCTTTCAGAGTCCTAATTCCACTTCAGAATGTTAATTCTTTATCCAGACCCCTTTTTTCTTCTTCTGCCTTCAAAGTCTGATTAATTTTTACCCATTTGCTTTTTGCCGGAGGAAAGCTGAGAAAGTGTTTCACTTCAGTGATGCAGAGGATTGCCTGAGTCTCAGGTTATCAGGGAAACAGGACCAGTAAAGCTGTTTATATAAAATTGCACAAGAGTTCAACAGTGAAGGAACCACCTGATACACCCAGGATTCCAGGGTGCAAAACCAATACTGGCCTGCTTTTCATAGCACTTTGGGGAGACCAGTTCAGCACTTCTTAAATTTAGCTACTTAGCTGCCTAAATATCTGCAGGCCCCATTTTTAAAAAATCTGGCATTCCTGTGTAAACTGGTGACTCTCATTTATCACTGGAAAAACATTTTGCTGTCATATTGGAAGCAAAGAGAAGAATGTTTTTCCCTTTTAGCCTTTAAAGGATAACATGTATCTGCTGCTAGTGAAAATAAAAGAATCACAGAACTGATTGAGGTTGGATGGGAATTCTGGAGAGCCTCTTGCCCACCCACCTGCTCAAAGCAGGTTTCTCAGGCCTGTGTCCAGGGTGGGTGTGAATATCTCCAAGGATGGAGACTCCAGGGTTTCTCTAACATTTTGTTCAAGTGTTCAACCACTCCCAAACCAAAAGTTTGGGGTTTTTTTTATGTTTAGGTGCAAGGGGCAGGTGAGAGTCAGTCCTCTGGAAGTTGCTGAAGACAATACACTGAGCAAAATCTTAATATTCTGCCTCACAGAGGAGGAGGTTATAGGGTAGACTGGGGGAAAATACAGTTTTACTTTAGAACAGTGAACAAATGATTGTAACCGCACAACTGATCATCCAATTACCACCACACAAAGTTTAAGATACCAGTGAGTGAAGGACTGGAGTATCAGGGGAAATTGTCTGATCTTTCAATCAGATATAGTTTTGGAAAATAACTATTTCTTGTAAAGCAATTATACAAAATCTTCAACTACACTTAATAAATAACTGATACTTGGCAGATTTGACTGCACATGCTGCTGTTGTCATAAGTTTATTTTAAGACTGGTAAATTAGCAGATGTTCTAGATAGTTTGTCCCTATAATCCATCTCGTTCAAATTCCCTATTGTCTGGTGAATCATTAGCATTCAAAATCCCACTTGTCCTTTTTATGGGGTTAATGAGATCCATATTAATGAATACGGTGTGTTCCTCTTGATTTTAAAAGTGTTTTATTGTTATTTTTTGTATTATTAAAGATTGACAATGGCATGCAGTCAATTCATTACCTATTCTGGAGTCCATAACAGTTAATAATCTCCTTTTTCACAAAGCCATAGTTGTGTGGCATGTCTTTGAATTGGTCCACTTAAGCCAGATTTGAGAAATCAGAACCAGATATAAATAATTTCAAATTATTTTTCCCAACCCCCTTATTATTAACAAAAACTATTTGGAAATCTCAACACTGAAATGCTTTCTTATGAATTTTTCCATTAATCCAACTTCACTCTACACAGATATATAGTACTGCAACTTGACAGCTGGCCTGTTGGCACCAATTGCTTAGACTCCTTAAGGGGAAAATAAACCTTTTAAAAAACCCTTGGATTTTGCAAGCTGGTTTTAAAAACAAAAGATCTGTCAAATTCTGAGTCTAAAAGCTTTGCCAGTAGAGCTTTCAGCGTGGAACTTCAGTATCCTCTGGTTTCCATCTGTACAGTTAAGAGAAAGCATGGGAGAGCTGTTGATAATGACAGGTCACCTTAGTATTGTCTGTTCTTGAGTCACAGTGCTATTGAGAGTCTGAATTTACAATACTCCAGGTGTAATGTTTTATTTACTCCTGACCCTAGATCGTAATGTGTTTTATACCATGCTGCATGTGAAGACCAGAGGTTCCACTTTGGTTGTCTGAGAGTTCACAGAGTGGACATGGCATAGGATTTTGTACTCCTGGAGAGGCATTTGGAAATCAGGAAGGTTGCGTCAGGGCCTTTCAGTGGTTGAACACCCAAGCACCCAAAGTACGTTCAAAGTAATCCTGAATTCAAGGCAAGTCTGTGCATGTCTCTGCAGGTTGCTGTGTTCTCAGAAATCCATTACAGAGCTCTGAGTGCTTCAGTGTCTCAGCAATAAGATGCTGTCATTCTGGTTTTCATGTCTTCCCAACAAAAATGTAGGGACAACTTGGGATTCAATGAAACATTTGTTTAGTGGGTGCAGCCAAAGCAAAATAATTTCCTTCCTTATCTGCTGTGAAAAATCTGTGTCTGCAGCTTATAAAAGTGATTTCTGATTCCCTCTTCCATTTTATCACAAAACAGTACAACATACAATCCTTCCCCCATCTAAAGCCATGATTAGGCTACTTTTAATAATTTAGTGGTGTGTGCTGTTCTAACTTTACTGCTTCTTTCAACAGCAGAGATATGATTGCCATTTTTATACAAGAGCAGTAGGTTACATCACAAGTAATGGTGTAGGAATCATTTCTGGGACTGACTTCTTAGCAGCTGTAACATAACCCACGACAAGTTTAAAACATGTGAGGAGTTGGCAGTGATTGCAAAGGAGGACACCATTCAGCAAAAAGGTGGGGTGAATTCTAGCCCCAAGAGGATCTCCTGAAAAGTTCATCCAAAAGCTTACATCAACATGTGTGTAACTAAGGAGATCCTTGTAAACAAGTCATAAACCAGGAACAGAGTCACTCTGAGCAAAAAGATAATCTCAAAGAATAAATACTGAACAGAGAGTGGGACATGGGTACTATAAAACTCTGATAAAGAGCTGTTGATGTGGGAACACTGTAAGGATCAACATTAATGGAAAGTCTGTGAAGAGACTGTCTTTACTCACAAATTAATAAAATCAACGTATATTTAAACATCACAGGGATGCTCATAAGTATGAAGTAGACAGAAGGCACAAGTAGAAATTGGAACAAGTTTTACTTTCTCTGATTATGCATTATTTAACTCTCAGTCTAAAGGACTCCCTTGAACTGTTAGTTCATGTCTGGTTTATGTCCTTCTTGAGCAAAATCAGTGGACAAACTTCTCAACTGGTGTGAAGTTAGCTTAGAGAAAATGAATTAATTGGGGACAAACCACTTGAGATTACTGAGGATACTGCTTCTTAGTAGATAGATATTCTGATATATACTATGAAAAACAGGGGCACAACAAGACTTTTTTCTAACGACCTAAACCAGCCAAAAAATATCATTGATTTTAAATCACAGTCCACATTGCTACAAAATTCACAGACTGGCTAGATTAACCTAAGCTCTTAAGTCACACATAACTGTCATAACAAGTCCATCCTGACTATGAGCTGCGAGTT
The DNA here is from genome assembly GCA_013398115.1 of Falcunculus frontatus. Taxonomy (NCBI): domain Eukaryota; kingdom Metazoa; phylum Chordata; class Aves; order Passeriformes; genus Falcunculus; species Falcunculus frontatus. The sequence continues at coordinate 109,901 of VZRV01007515.1, forward strand.
TAATAAATCAGGCAATGCCTTTTCTCTCCATTTCCACAGTGCCTGCACAGAGACAAAACCTGCTGTGACTTGGGGGAGCAGAAGGCTGCAGCTCTGTGCAGCCACGTCAGGATGCACCAGCAGCCCTGCTCCTTACCAAGTGCAGCCAGGACTGTAAATCTGCTCCAGGCTGCCTGATGTTTTTCTGCTGCTGATGGCTTTTGCAGATGCACAAATGATAATTATTTGCTGGAGTATCGTCTAGAGCTCCACAGACTTCTCTAAATGTTGTGTACTTTTTGCTACCAGTGGAGAACTTGGACTTATATGACCTCTAGAGGTGCTCTTCCTCCCCCTGTTTGGCCAGGGCATAATAGCTCTCTAATTTCTTAACCATATTTCTTTAGATTTTTTTTTCCATAGTCTGCAATTATTTTGCTTCCATTCAGTTGTGTTTATAACTTACAAAAAATAAAAGTCTTTTTTGGCACTATAAATGTCCTCATAGCTTTTAAACAGGTACAAGCAACATTTAACCTATTATGTACATCACATACAATCTTGTAAACAATAACCTTAAGATTCTTGTAGTTTATCGAGTTCAAAACTTTATCCATCAGTAAGAATGATTTCAGTTATAGTCTATTTTATGAGTTTTATTCTGTTTGAACTCTAAGCCATCACAAGAGATTTAAATGTTACAATCCTAGCAGATTTTGCAGACTTTGTTCCGACTGCGTATCAGGAAACTATTCTTAAATTGTCATCCACTATCTATGCTCCTGAACTAATTAAACAACTATATGTAATGTAAGAAGAACTGAGGACCAAAATAAAAAGAAAATCTCAATGTTTGTAAGACAATTACTTGCAAAATACAGACTATGCTAGATCTTTAATGATATCAATGAACCCTGCTCGTCCCAAGGAATTTCAGTTTCACTATGTTCTAGGTAACAATGTTAGCATAAACAACAGAGATTTGTTACATTACGTTTCAGGATTATTGATACATAACTAAACTATAAAATATAGGAAAACATGAGCCCAGCAGTCTAAATATCTACACTGAGATACATATATTGTATTCTGAATTATGCTGGTCTTATAAAAGACTAGAAAATTCCTATGGACTTCCAAGACAAGAGGAGCAGTATGTACATATCAGAGCTGCTATGATATCAGAGATTGAGGCTGCTTTTTGGGTCCTTATTCTTTCTGGAGTCAATTCCAAAGACTGCAAATTAACTAAAAGAGTTCTGTCCTACCAGAGTGAGGGTCTGACCAGGGTGGGCCTTCATCCTTTCAAAATTGCTATGTTAGAAAAGTACATACGAATGCAATTCACAGGAAAATCAGGGAAGCTGTAGCTCAAGGCAAATATATATCTACAATCTGCTGGATAGATGAGGGGAAACCTTTGAAAATAAATTATTTTGAAAGCTTTTATTCTCCAGACATATGCTAAGCTGCCCTTGGGACAGGAAGTCTTACAATATGATCTATTCTATATTAACCCCAGTCTTACAATATGATCTATTCTCTTTTAACCTCCCCCACTTGAGGATTTAGAGTAGGCTGTCCCCTCCATAGCAATAATATCTGTATGTCAGGAGACAGCCATCCCATGGGGAGATAATTTTGACACAGTGACATAAAGCACACTTCATGTTCAGTGACCCTTCAGGCTGTTGCAGTGTGCTCCCTGCCTCACCTTTCTATAGCTCTCCTCCCTTTTGGCTGCTGTTGTCATTCCCAGCTCCTTGCTGGTGCAGCTTGTCAAGGGATTTCCTGCAGTACAGAGGAATAGGTCATCCTGAAGGTCAAGCACAGCCCTGACTGCTCGCCACAATGGAAATCACGGGGCTAAAATCGGCATTTTCTTAAAACTCTTGTGCAGTTACCACCTCCTTCTGAAGATGCCAGAAGACATTCAGCAACTAAATTTAATGGATTAAAATTTCCAGGCATTGAAACGTCTGCCTGAAAGTGTTTTACCCCTGACTCCCCTGACCAACTTGACCCTTGCAAGCAAATACTACTCTGGGTGCATGAAGCAAGCATTGCTTTGTCTCCCTCACCTGAGCCATTCAGTTTAGAATCAGAGAGAAGGAGGGAAAGTGCTAAGATGTCTCTAGCCTTGGAGAAAGGATTGGGAATAGGGAGCCTAAGTATCAGCATCTATGCCAAGTTCTATCAAAAAACACATGTACAGCTGCATTAGCTCAAATGGGAGGTCCATCTCTGATTTTCCCATTTCCAGCAGTGTACTTCAGGAGTCTCAGGGGCCAAGAGCAGGATGTAAAGCAAGGGTTTAGGGTTATGTCATGTCCAACCCTTACAGAACTGAATCTCCTCTCTGCTTTCGTCAACTAGAACTGTGGATCCAGGCTTGGAATAGTCCATATACTGGAAGGTGATCACTGCCTATATTTTCTACATCAGCAAGAAGTTTAAAAGGGATGACTAACATATTGTTCTTCTCTTCATGTGAACAGTTACTGGCTGGCCTGAGTGTGCAGGAGCCATCCCTCCTCTGATGTGTTCTTGAAATGCTCAGTACAGGCTGTGCTGGAGGTTGTAACATCACCTTCACTACCAAAAACAGTAGTGAACTGTGTACACAATTTGAACAGACTTTGTTTGCCTTCTGAGTAAGCCTAGGACTTCATTCTGGATAGTTTCAAGGAAGGGAATGATAAAACTGGCATGAAAATGAATTAAATTGAATAGTGCAATGAGTGTTCAATCAGGAGAATGGATCCCACGCCCTGCTGCTCGGTGGATGGGGTATGCTGGTGGCAGATCATTTTCCCTAGATCTCTCCCTGTGCAAATTTCCCCTGTACCCTGCATCATAAAAAGACAACCACCCCTATGCCATGACTAGAATGGCTCTCAGAGATCCTACACCTACAGAGAGTAAGATATGATCTCATGAAAGCAGTCATCCTCAAATTGCTCAAAACCCCAGCAGTTCCAGGCCATCTCCTAACTACAGCACCCAGACTAACCCTCTATACAATCTTGTGCAGCAGGGATCAAGGGCTCTGGGTAGTCCCAAGGCCTCCCTGCTGCAGTGTGCTATGTTCAGCACCTGCAGAGAGGGCTCCTTCCTCCCCTGAATTTCTCTGAAGCCACCTGAATGAAGAACGTTTGAGAAGGTCTTTTATGTTTCATCACCAGTGGGCCGGTGCACTTCTAAACAGCCAAATCCAAAGCCCAGAGTATGTAAGCAGATGCCAGGGAAGATGAAGCAGGCAGCCAAAAGTATAGGATCCTCCCCTCATCATCTTTTTAAATCTTCCAGCTCTTTTCAGTATAAGAATTCCTAAGCCTAGTGTGGTTTTTCTGTTTGGTAACCCCCAACAGATGTCTCTTCTAAGTGTATGACTAATTTTTTATTGAATCCACATAAACTTGCGTACACAACATCCTTTGGCAAGGAATTTTGCAGAACTACTACCCACTGCCAGAAAACCATCTCCTTTTGTTTCTATTAAATCTCTAAATTCATGTGATGTGCCCTCATTTTTCTTCTGGAAAACAGCAAATAACCAAGTCATCATTGCCCTCTCCATACTATTCACAATTTTAAATAACTTTGGTTATTTTATCTCCTTGCCCACATATTTGATGTTATGCAGTCACTGGTGAAATTTCCTCCATATGTTTATAGGGAAGATGGGTTGTCACAACTGTGAATGCTGATACAAGAATCAGTTTGCCAAGAGTCCTGCATTGCTGTTTAATTGCTGTTGTGAATCTCTGCTCAAGTGAACTCCTTGATGATCATGTTTCTGCAACTTATGCAGAATTAGATGATGGTTGTATAGCCTCACAACTTCATCTACTGAAAGAACCTTCATCCCTTTAATTTGCATGCTTGTAACAGAACATCCCAATCTCCAAATCTAGGATTATCAACAGAGAGCAAAGCAGCAAGGTGCAGGTGATCTGTGACCTTTTCCAGCCTCATGTGGGATTACACAGTTATCATCCTGCAGTTGCTCACCTTTTCCCTACTTAAATCAAATGTTACATAAAAATGCTAAATATTCTATATTGCTACCCTGGGGATGGTAATAATAACAGTAATTAATGTTTGTTTAACCTCCCTCTTTGAACTTCAGTGTCAAAGCAATCATACAGTCGAAGGACAACAGAGAGCAAATAACTCTGATAGAATTTTCCTAGAACAACAAAAAAGCTAAACACCTGAGATATTTATTTGGATCTGTCTCCGACAAAGCTCAGATAGAAGGGAAGAGAGATGATCAATTACTTTAGGCTTTGAAGATGAGAATGCTGCAGCTCAGCCTGTGAAAAATCAGGCTGATATGAGCTGGTATTTTCAAAGGTCTTATCACAGAAAAGTAGAGAACATGAGCTGACATGTCTTATCATGTGTGTACAATACAAGAACTACAGAGCACAAAGTTTTTAATAATCACACTTCAGAGATCTAGAGTTCAAAAAGAGGATATGAGACAAACTGAGGTCTCACTCCCCTTAAAAAGTAGCACAGCTTAAAAAGTAGAACAACAATTAGAGACATTATTTGAGAGAGAAGACACAGGGTTTGTGCCCCCTTTATTTTGAAGTGGTGAAGAAACCTTACAACTTATATCTGCATTAGTGAATATGACAAAGCCAAGGCACGTGCCCATGAGCTGTCACACAATAACTTACACAGCCAAATCCCTGCCAGGAGCAGCAGAAGTCTTGGCCCAGGCCAAGGAACCCTCTTGAAAGCAATGCCCAGATCTGACTCAGGAGTCAGCATAGGCAAAGAGATCGTATTGTTGTGGCTACTCTTTTGTGGTGGGGAAGAGGGTTTAGCTGAAATGTCATATGCCAGTTAATCTTAGGATCACTGAATGGTTTGTGGCTTATTTTGCTTACTACTAAATATGCAACCACAAAAGTTGGGAGTAATGCACTTAAGCTCCAGAGAGAGGTAATATTTCAGAGAACATGCTGCTTGTATTTCTAATATGTTTCCTGTTGCCTAGATCTCCCAATCAACTAGGTTTGCTCGGGGGACTGGCTGGGTTACTTTTCTGAAGCTTAGCATAATCTTTTCTTTTTTCTTACTGTTGCAAAGAAAACCTTGGCACCTAGCACAGCAATCTGGATTCCATTCCGAGAGCAAATCTAAGCTCTTTTTGGATCTACCCTTACTGTAACACCAAAGAGGAAGAGAAACAGGGAGGATGCCATGGTACAGCAGGGAAAACCAATAGATTAGAGAGCATAGCATGTTTCACTTTGTATACCTTCAGTGTTGCCTTTTTTATATGAGCTCAAGCTCAGGAAAGACACAAAAGCTGAAGCTCAAAAACAAGAAACATCAAAAATAAAGCCATCCAAAACCTCAGTTATGTTCAGTGATGCTTTGTGAAGAATCAAGGGAAAAATCAAAATATGTAGGTTTTCCTCTACCCTGGGTAATGAGGATAAGAAGAAATGTTAAAATGTGAAGTGCTTCCATTGCAGCTTTAATCTCAGCTAGAATAGTTTTGTCTTTGGCTTACAAGATATTTGCAGATACAAATACAAAAAAGAGTAACTAGTTTATACTTCTGTGGGGGAATGGACTTGAGTTTAGGTCTTTCTTTGCCTACTGTGGCAATAGTCCATATGACTTTAGATTTCCTAAGTCTGTGGATACATTTATTAGGGGGAAAAAAATCCTGAATGTCTCTTCACTATACTGCGGTCATTAGCTCTTGTGAGGTTTTTCTTTTAGGATATAATAGAATCTAGTTACTTGAAACATCTCTGGTAATGAATAAACTTCACTAAAGTTAAGATAATTATCTGCTTGACCATTGAGTTAACTGTATGATAAAACATTATGGTTTGTATTCAAAAAACCATTTAACCATCTACATTTGACCAACAGAAAAAATGGAGCTACTTGAATTATGGAGTTAAACATAATTTGATTTAGGAGTTTCAGCACTAAGGATATTATACATTGCTTTATAGATTAAGAAAGAAAGTTCTACCATTAGATACCCTTTTTTGTTCAGTGAAATTCAGATAGCAAACAGCTTGAATGTGTCATGACCAACAATGACAAATATTAAGCCCTGTGAATCAGTCTATATTAAAAGAGAAACTGTGACTGTAAATTTTGGTCTGTTTCACTGAGGGAGACACAAAAAACAGGACAAAAGGAAACAATCGGGTTTTTGAATTTCACAGTTTTGCACTCCAAGTCAAAAAATATTGGACAAAGGATCTTCAGGAAATCAGCACTTGAACTTACAGCCCTCCTGACTTGTGCAATCAAGTGGGAAGAACTCTACATCTGCACTAGAAGTGTGATTACTCATGACAGTGTGGATGACTGAGGCAACAGCTTCTTTCAGAGGAGGAAGGAAACAAAAGAGACAGGAAGATTTCAGGTTTGAGCCAAACACTTTTTGCCCTTCTCTTTAGATGATGGAAAATGTATTCTAAATATCACCCAGTACCAATATTTTATTTATGAAGTCCTCTCTAATTCCTACAATGATCTAAAGAGCTCATCTGGGGAGGGGCACCTATATGATACAAGTTACCTTTTCTACTAGAATTGAGAGTTTGTGACCATTACCCAAATGGTCTGCAGAGGAGGCACTTCTGGAGAGCTGGGAAGGCATAGCTCCAGCCAGAGAGAAATGGATGACTGATGGTCTGACTTTTGAAAAAAAATTAAAATGGAATGAAGACCTGACCCTGACTTTGGTGTATAGTTAGTCTTTTCTGAAGTGCAGGGAGAAGTCATTGGTCTGTACATCCCCATTAAAATCTAAGACTTAGAAACCAATGTTTGCCTGCAAAGCAGAAATCTGGAGGAATTCTCATCTCTGAAACTCAATACATGAGCACACTTGAGCAAGTTCTGCATCCTATTACACATTGCTTGTTGTAATTAATATATGTCCTATTAGAAGTGAGTAGAAGAAAAATTCTGACAGTTTTATTGTGTTTGGGATTATGTCAAGGATTTAGCATAAGAATGGCCAAGTGCTACTGACTGTACATTTCCTTTTCAGATAATTTAAGTGGCAAATTGGTGTTGACATATTATCTTTTGGAAAGGCTCCCTGTTACCTATGCCAGGTATAGGAACTGTGTAGAGAGCACTACTAATCCAACACTAGCTGATGTGCATCATTACAGCAAAATCTGTATGCGAGATAATAAATTAATGCACTAAGACAGTATGGTTTAGCCAGAGAACTCCTCTCATGTTTCCCAAAGTCTGGATAGGGTGACTGCATCAGTGGTTTTAATTATAAGTCAGTGGAAATTGCATTATTTCATCTTTATGTGTTTTTTACTGATCAACATGATATTCCAAGGGCCTATGATTACTCTTACCATAATGGTTCTTCCTTGGTGGGATATTCTAAGTTTATATTTTGCTGTTGGATTTGGCATGATTCTTTAGTTGACACAGTCTAGTCAGAGATACTATTTCAAATTTTCTGTGCTCTTTGCAGACATTTATATATCGTACCTTACAGTAGGAAAAGTATGTAAAAGTATTAAGCCCACATGTATTTTTTTGTTACTGATGAATGTTTTATACATATTTCTAGTCATAGTGAAAATGAAAATGTGGGTTAACAAATGATATCATTATTATAAAAATGGGGAAGCTCAGACTTGTTCAGGTAACAGAATCTGGAGCATCTCCAACTGCCTTTAACTCTAGTTCTTGGGATGCTCCTACTGTAAAAGTATTTGTATTCCTCACACTACAAAAGGACGCTGTTTCACCAGACTTCATCACAACATTTTGTTCAAGTTAATTGGTAAAAGTTAGTAGAGTAGTATTGGCATGCTTACGTATATTTATCTCACCAATGCTGAAATGTGAACAACTGTTGTTCAGAGATGAGCAAGCCCCTCCATTTACTATGGTAGAAGTGTAAATGAAAAGCACACAAAGAACTTCTAAATTTTTAGCAGATAATACTAGGTAACATAAAAGCCTGTAGTTCTTAAAATGGAGGCTTTCTTTTAAAAATTAGGATAGTTGAGCTTACATGGTCCAGTAACATTATATAGAACTTTGTGCACCTTTAAGAGGCAGCTACACCTGCAAATGTACAAATTAGTATTTCTGTTACTTCTGGAGAACTCTGGCAGAAGGTTTGGAAAGACAATATATTAGGAAAGGAATTATTTGTGACATAAGAAGGTTTTGTAGTATGATGCTTTTTATTTTCATAATATTCCATTGCCATCACAAAACACATCTCCACCATAGTAAATGCTCTACAGGCAGAAAATAAAGTGACAGTCCCTGACCCAAGGTTTACAAGATCTGTTGTGGGCCACCTGAACCATTCATTCAGTCACCAGCCTGGTGCAGTTTCCTTTTCTCTCATCCACTCTGAGATAAAGAAAGTGCTGCAGGACAAACAAATTGCTCTGGAAGTCAGCTGTCACAACAGCTGAACCTTCAGTCACATGGCAGGATAGGGATTTGAACATTTGGTTCTCAGACAACCTACTGTACGAGAAGTTGTTCTAATGTCATAAAGTATTCTGTTGGAAATAAGCTTGGCCATCAGTTGAGGTTCATGGAAATAGAGAGGAACCACTAAGGTCCTTGTGAAGAAACAACACTGGATAGGCCCAGAGTTACCATTTAGGTAATAACAGAAAAATAAATCTGGAAACCTCTAGACGACCTTAAAATTGAAGACAAGTGGCTTCTGTTAGATTTGTAGAGAAGGGAGAGCCAGGGATGGGGCAAAAGGGAAGTGTTACATTGTAAAAGCACAGGACTGATGAGCAATGCTCTGAATGGCTCTGAGCACAGCAAGTTGCATGTCTGGAGGCGGAAGGAAAGGATGCTGTAATAAAACATCCAGCCCACCATCTTAAGGGAATTCAAGATCTGTAAATTAATAAGAAAACCGTATTTTAACTTCTATGTAAAAGAATTGGCAAATCTAAGACAATATCTACATTTTGGATTTGTTTTCTGAGAGATCAGTAGGGTTGCTGTGTTGGACTGGTGCAATTTAGTATAAATACGTTGAATCTAAACCTGACCTAAACACTGTGGGCTTGGTTCATCTGAAACTGTCTGTCACCTATCACACAGCAGAAGAGACAGAAGCCAGAAAAATGTTGATCAGCAGAGATTCAAAACAAACTAAGAAAGTCCTAAGGGTTCCCAAAACCAGTGGTTCAGCCCTTCATTCATCTGCCAGTCTCTCATCTACTTTGCTTTACCTTGGCTTTATGTTAAGCTCCTTCACTCCACTTTAGTGTCACACAGAGACCTGCTACACTCTCCTGATTGTTAATATTTCCCTGAGCACAGCCCTTGGGGGCTGGGAGAATCTGTTGAGTGAGAGCTTAATTGTAAGGCAGAATTACAGGGCGTCTCACCATTATGTTGAAGACTGAACATTGTAACTTCATAAGGTTAATGAGATCTTTGAAGCAAATACACAAAAGAAATACAAATTCCTGTCTCTCTGTTGCTTTTAAGGAACTTCAGAAAAGATGTATGTAAGAAAAGGAAAAGTCAACAGCCTTGTTTTAAAGAGGTAAGGCTTAACTTCTGAACAAAGCCCCAGTGTTCCCAATGAGCAGTGAGTTATGCCAAGGTTTGTGTCCAGCCTTTGTGAGCAAATCCCCCTCATCTGCACTTCCGTAAGATCAGTCACAGGGGACACCTGAAGTTTCTGGCAGATGTCAACCGCAAAATGGAGCCTTTGATAGGCAGACTTGTGAAGTGGTCAAGAGCATGTTTAAACATGCCTTCTAAGCCTGCAAATTTACAAGGTAAGGACAATAATCTTGTAAAAGGGAGCTAGAGAAGGACAAAGGGAAGGTACCATGAAATCATTACTAGAAATGTACATGTTTGGTGATCTAATTTATTTAGAAATTGAAACTCATATGGGGATAATCATAGGAAAATAATCTCTTTTTATGCAATGAAAAATCCCTGCCTGTTCTGGCACGGGTTTAGGCTGTCAGACTTGTTTCCCGTACTGTGTAAGTGCTCCTGTTAATACCTTCACCCATGAATTCTGATACGAATATTCCTCTTCTGTGCCCTCTTCCTCCCACACTTGATGCTTCTCTTGCTTTTCCTTCCTATGAACTATTGCTTTTCCATTTCCAAGTCGCTCTCAGTGAACTTCTGTTCGGTGCTTTTTTAAAATCTCATCCTTCAAGCCTCTCTGTAAAAATGATGAGCTATTGATGGATAGACCAAAGGACAATGCACCAGAGGGAATCTTTTAAAGGAAGCTCTTTCCTTTTGATGCTATTTTATATACTGAAAATGATGAAATTAAAATTATTTTCAAATAGAAATACACGAAGTGACAGCAGGAGCTCTAGATCTAGAGAGGATCTAGACCTGGGTCTGGTAGATCATGGATTTGCCCATGACTACTGAAACTAAAATGTGAGCCAGATAGAGAGGAAGGACCATCTCTTCTGGAGCAAGGAAAAAGTGTGATTCTTTCTCACCAGAGATTAGAGACGTCGGCTGTAATCTTCTTAACACTGGAAGGAAAGTAAAGAGCAGCAAGGAGCCACTGACCCGTGTGCCTTCCTGAAGGATGAGGGAAATTCAAGCTTAAATGTCTGCCCTGTCCACTGCAAAGGAAGAATTTCAGTCTGGTTCTTGCAAAGGGGTATTTGCTCTTGCCACTGGCATCTTGGTAGCTTGGATCCAAGCGTATCTGTTTCTGGTTTTGACCAAAAATTGTGCACTGCATATGAGAAGATTTTCCTAATGAAGTTTTTATCAAAACCAGCATGGTCCTTTGAAAAGCATTAATGAATTGGAATTTCCTGGTGAAAACATTCCACAAAAAAATTCCTGAACTAACTCTACTCTTCATTTTAGCTAGATTTGGATCCGGTCCTCAATTACTAGAAAATACTTCCTTACTCTGACTAACTTAGAGCTGACTAACACAAATTCTTTAAATGAATGAAGACAGACAAGTCATTAGCTTTCTTTCACAGCAAGGTCTGAAGTGAATAGAAAGAAAAATCCTGTGCAGGCAGGTGAGGCTAGAAATATGTCTGTTATATTAAATAAACATACCAGGAATCAAACATGATTTTTAGATAGCTTAAAAAATAACAAAGCAAGCTTGTGAATAGGGACTGTACAAATATTTTTTGAATGAATAAGACTCACTTGAAAAGTTTAATCATTGATTTAATTTTACACTTGAGATCATTTGCAGTCCTGTTTCTTTTTAAAGTAAGACTGATGTCATTTAAGAAACATGGAGGCTGAAAATATTAGCAAACCTTAATTTTCACAGTATCACTTAAGGAAATAAAGCCATCTCAAGTTCATTAGATGTTTAAAAAGCTTTTGAATAAAACAAAAAAGCTCTAAATGATAAAAATTTTATTCTGGGAAGTCATTGTATACATCGGAGCTATTCTCTTCTCTGTTGAAGAATATGGGGCAAATCTGAATTAAGATACCTGTTGGTGCATAACTGTTTTAATTTTTGACTGCTCTTCTGTTAAATATGAACATAAAATCCAGAGGATCTTGTTCTATAGTGCAGATGAACAGCCCTCAGGGAGTGATGCAAACCTCAGTAGGAGGAATGGGGATAAGTCTTAAGTAAATATACAGAAAACATAAGCACTGGAGTTTCTGAGACCATTTGTGTGGCTCCTTCCTCTCAGAAAATGTTGCTGAAGCCACAGAGAGAACCTCAGTGCAGTCTGATTTGGGAAGTTACTATGGACAGGTACTTTAATGTATTCTTTGCAGGTTCTAAATAGGCCTGTTGTTCCTAACATGAAATTGTTGGTGACAATGCCAACATCCCTGTTTTGTATATGAGCACCATATGCTGATCACTGCTCACCCAAAACACGTTTGACAGCATTAGAATTGGGCACCCACGCTGGAATCCTCCACACTAACTCTAGATATCTGCAAGGTGCATGTGCACCACAGAGAAGCTCCTGTTCACCTGAGGAGAGAGCACAAAGTATTCCAGGGTGCAGTTCATCCCACTGATAGGACAAGGGCTGACTGGAGGGAGAGACTTCTCCCTACCACTGGCAACCAGCTCAGGTGGGACTGCCTACACAGGGGATTTCTACAGGAACATGGAGGAATGCCACAGCTGCAGCCTGCTGAAGTCTTGTGCTTGGTACCACGTAAGATCTAAAGCCTGGGTTTTTTTGTCGCTTTTTTATTCATTAGTCAAGGGAACCAGTGAGGCTTTCCCAGTTACACATGATAATCATGTGCCAGCTTTGTGCTGTTTGATGACAACTGCATGTGCATCACCTCTCTGTAAGTCAAGAAGGGTTTTCTGTGAAAGGTAACACGTTTTTCCACAGACGTGGAATGGAATAGTGCATTCCAATGGCTGTAGATAATCTGGCTGAAAAAATGATGGGAGTGGTGAGGATTGTATCTAACATACATCTTAGATCCATCTGGTATGCTGAAAGTATTTTTAGGAATATCTGGGCTTACATTTTTTTTCTGAACATAGAAAAGTGACGTTAATTTTTATGGTCAAACCGCTATATTAGACTACTTGTTCTGGGTGTGAATTGGGAGAATTAATTCTATATTTCATGACAAAAAATCTTAGTAACTGTATAAATCAGTAAAAGTATCATAAACTACACTTTCCAATCCAAGAGTACCTGCAGACAGAAGGCAGTTTGGGAGGGTTAATTTAGTAGCTAGGTCAGAATAAAGTTTCAGAGTTTTATAAGACCAAAGTGAGGAAATCTCTGTGTAATGGTGTTTGGTTCGCTTTTAACAACAACAGTAACAGTATTTTGATTGCATGAGTCTTGGCATATTGGAGTATTCCAGAGAACTGGAAAAAATTAATGTTGTGCCAATATTTTAAACGGGTAAGTGGGACAATCTGGTAATTATATTCCTGACAACTTGACATTGACATAGGGCAAAATAATAGCATAGTTGATATAGGGCTTTACTACTCACAGTCCAAAGTAGGGTAATGTCATTAAAGTCAGTCAACGTGGGTTTATAAAAACAATTCTTGTCAAAGTATCTTTCAATGAGACTGCACATTCCCACTGATAAAGGTAAATGATGCAATATACATTGTACAAGGTATTTGACTGTTATCACACAACATTCTATTAAAAGGGCACATTATAAAATCAACATATGACATATTATGAGGATTAAAACCTTCCTAGTGGTTAAATGTCCATATATGCTCCTCAGTGAGGGTTTATCAAGTGGGTAATTTTTTTATGGTTCAGACTAAATTACCATCCAATATTTTTATCAACAGTCTTGAAAACACCCAATTCCTAAATACCGTCACACAATAAATCATATGAAAATGAAGAGTAAGGAAGAAAACTGATTAACAGGGTCTTTATTACCAACAATAAAAATGTATATACCCAAAAATAAAAATGCAGGCAATGAATTTAAAATATTTTAATGCTTCCTAGGATGCAGTGACCATGAAAATGGAGAGTTGGCACTGTGGATACATAGCTGATCATGATCTCAATCTGATTCATGCCTGTCAAAAAATAGTATAATGAAAACCAAGGAAAGTGAGTGGGAAGCTTGCATTACCACTCTATTTGTCATATTTACTGCTCTGGGGTTATTGCATCTTCTTAGAGTGCCTCTGCTCTAAGAAGAAATTTAAAAAACTAGAAATAGTTCAGAAAAAAGTCAGAAATGTAACTGAAAGTTGAAATATGAGAAATATGACTGAGAGTGACAATCAAACTGCTAAAAAGGACTTGCCTTGTCTCAGGAAAAAAAAAAATTGTCTGCAGACTGGAACACAGAGAAAAAGCAGAGAAGTGTGATTATGATTTTATATTTGGCTATTTGTTTGTCTGCTACAGTTTGGGGTTTTCTTGTTTGTTTTGTTTTGCAGTTTAATCTAGCAAGGTTATGTACAGATGAGTGGATACTGAGGGAATACAGACTCCATATAGAAAACTTTTACCATGGAAGAGCGAGAGAAATTATCTAGATACAATCTATCTAGAGTAATAAAAATCTTCTCCATCTTTAAAATATGTTTAATTAACGGTATGTGTGATTAAAAAATGTGCTTATGTAATTATATGATTTGTTGTGATAAAGGGTTTAATAGCTATAATGTTAGCACCAGCTCACTGCATGCTTTTGCTTGTTTCAGAAGGGCTTTTGCTGGAGACCAACACATGCTGCACCAAATTTCAATGTATCTGTGAAGAATAACAACATTCTGGTGTATGGCCATGTTTTATTCCATAAGTGTCTGGTTAAATTGAATTCTGGTGAAATATCTAAGTGCTCTTCCAAAGACCCATAAAACTATATTGTGTTGTGTCAGGGGGGGTTTAGGCTGGATATTAGGAAAAGGGTCTTCACCCAGAGGGTGGTTGGACACTGGAACAGGCTCCCCAGGGAAGTGGTCACAGCACTGAGCCTGACAGAGTTCAAGGAGTGTTTGGACAATGCTCTCAGGCACAGGGTGTGACTCTTGGGGACGTCCTGTGCAGGGCTAAGAGTCAGACTTGATGATCCTGATGGGTCCCTTTACACTTAGGATATGCTATGATTCTATGATACACTGCATGAAAAGTATGTTTGCAAAAATGCACATTACGACTGATAGAGGTTTTGGGGCTATACTGAATGCAAGACTGGGCTTGTAGCTAATGCATTTAATCCTTTCACGAAAGCAGTCGTAAATTACAAGTAGTTGAAAGGGAGCCTTATAACTCTTGCCCTGTGAAAGTTAGGAATGCTTCAAATTGAAAACATGTAAAAATTCAAAAGCTGTTTGCTGTGACCAGCAGAGCAGGTCAGTCCCCGACCACTGGCATGGAAAGGAAAGAAATGGGTAAATACCAGAAAGGTAGCCGAGCTTTGGAGAGAAAAACAAACAAACCAACAGACCAACAGACCCCACAACAGAATAAATGAATAGTCAATCATATTGAAGCTCTTAATATTTTTTTCTGTTGTTGGTGTTGCTGTATCCCTTATCTCTGATACCTGGGGCTACACATGTAATGACAGAAATGAGCAGTAGATTGGGGAAAATACAAAATCAGAGAATTGATTTGACAAGATACTGACCCACACCTTGCTCTGGGAAGCCCAGACACATTACTGGGAAGGCAGAGAAATCGTTAGAGGAGCCCAGGAAAAAAAACCCTGTGCCAGCTAGGGAAGAGGTAAGGTTAGATTACTCAAATACATTGATTAACAGCATCTCCCCAGCACCGTTTTTCAGGACAGTCATCCAGGTTTTAAAGCTGGCTTTCCCTGGTAAACATCCAGTGTACTGATGGTTCCAATTCAGGTGCCTGCTTTACTGTAGGGGTGATTGGATTTGCTGTGTTTTCTTGTTCCCAGATGGTGCAAACTGTAAGGTTTATTCCCAGTAGGCAAATAGGAGCTGTCACCTGCAGTGCAAACATCAGTGTAAAGAACCCCTGGTGTGCAGCATTCAACACAAAACAGATACTGTCAAGATCATCTTTGTACAGACAAGCAGGAAGGAAAAGCAAACACACTCTGCTTATACCCATTTACACATTATGTTGCCATAAGCTTTCTCCAAATATTATGTAGATGGAAAAGCAGACCTCATGCTGCTGTAAATCAGTAGCTGTGCTGTGGCGGCAGGAGAAAACAGTTAAGGGATTCAGTTTTCTTCCAAGAAAAATCATAGTTTTCAATTCCATCTGAATCAGGGCCAAAGGAATATTCCTTATCTGGCTGCAATAAGCGTTCCTTCAAGCAGGGATATATGACCATCACACTCTGCTCGGGAAAGGTCTGCACTGCCAGGATGTGGAGAAGGGATTAATCCATGGGATATGGGTGCCTCTTAGACCAAGAGACCCCAAGGGGCTTAGGCACCCACCCCCCCTGCATTTTAAAGAGGATTGGGTTCTTGCAGCCTCACAACCTAGGAGTTCCCTCAAGTTTCTCTTCATAAACAGCAGTTCGTATTTTTATTAAGGAAACCGCAGATGAACTTTGTGCCTGGGAATACTACCACACACATCCTGAGCTGGAAATTACTGAGCAGGAATCAGGGTTTTTAAATTTATGCATTACTGTAAAATTGCTGCTACACAACATCATCACTGTCTTAATGGCTACAGTTATTTTTCTTGCACTCGAAAAAAATGAACACTATAAGAAAGAATATTCAGAGAAAAGGCTTGATTTGGTTGCACCAAACAAAACCTTAGTATGCAATGCATGACAGCACAACTCAACAGAGAGAGCTGTGATTTAGGGCAGGGCAGGACTTAGAACTCCTTTTCTTTGTTTCACACTGACTCCCAAAATTAAGAGGTAGATAGAACAGCTCCTTTGTCTCTAGTGCGTTCTCTCATGAAGTGAAGTCTGCTCATTTTTCACTGTTTCAGGGAATCTGTCTGTTGAGCAGCACAGATTGCATCCTAAATAAGTAGTGATAAAATCTACAGCTAGAATTTTATGCAGCATTTCACATGACCCGAGACTGTAGAACGTGAATATCACCATCCTCTCCACCACTCTTCGTACACAACCATTTCTCTCAAGTGAACCATTGCGCCCCTCTCCCCTATGTGTTATTTCTCAGCTTGCCTACAGTCAACTTTCAGTTTTCTGTAATCTGCTTGGGTGGGTGCTGGATCAACCATGTCCTGGATGCAGAGACAGAGGCTGTCTCAACAGAAAGCCAGATTAGGTTATCATAAATAAGTTTTATTACTTCATGAACAACCTCTCCATAGTAACTTTTCTACTCCAGAAACTGCTGACCAGACTCAGTATACAAGTGAATGACTTATACTGAGTCTGAGTTAAAATGCTCTATAAGGCACAAACTGGACATGTGAAGGAACCTCAGCTCTCCCAAAACACAGTAAGAACAGTGCAGAAGCTTCATGGTTCTGGATGGATTAACCCAATGACATTGCCAGCATTAAGATGAGTATAAATAAGCCTAAATTTACCCCAGCATCTCTTCACAAAATATACAGATGTCTGCACTTGATTTCCCATATTACAGCTATGTCTTCATCTGGATTTATGCTTGACATGTTCTTTAAAATTATATTATCCTGACTTTCTATTATCTAAACATTGTAGCCTCCCATTAGAAATAGATATTTCATTGTATCAGAAAGCTTTTTGTGGTTTATTTTAATATAAGGGCAACTGATTCTCCCAATGTCTGTTCAGAGCTATCTTTTCTTTGCGAGGACTCGAGTCCACATGTTTAATGGGATCCTAGTTGGAAGATATAAAGTATTTTGGTACTGATGTTTTCCAGCTTCTCCTATGAAAGATCACCCACTTTGCACAGCCTAATTTTGTATGGAGAAGAAAGAGAGAACAATAGAGAAAGTAAGAGAAGAACATGCCCAGGATTCTGCAGCACACAGGTAAAACAAGCCCAAAACTCTGACTCCAGGCTCTGCTCCAATGCATATTTAATCATTTTATGTAAAATATGAAAGCCGGCACAGGAAAGATTTAGAGGGCTTCCAGCCCAGAAAATTCTGGCACTCTTCTGGAATGTGGTAAATATGGGGCAGTAAAGGTCTTTGAAGTCAAGCAGGGTGTGCTTCAATGCAAGGCTCCTGAGGAAAAGCAGAGCTCCTCTTCCTAACCCTGGTCAGTCATGCAGGGAGGGAAGAGGAAAAAGAGGCTGAGTGTGCTCTGAGGAGAAACCTCACTGCAGCCAGAGAACAAGGTAAGTGTCTTCCACTGCCTCTCTTGAGAACCATGACAGGACCTTGATAAGAGGCAAAAAACTTCATACTTCAGGCACTAAGACCATGGGCTCAGCAAAAGTCTTTAGGGAGTCTAAAGACTTCAGCTGTGGACACTGAAGTACCAAAATGCAACATGCAATGTTCAGGTTCCAGGTAGCGGTTTGGTCATTTGAAGGAAACAGCCTTCCATACACTCACTGTGGACAGGAAATACTAACAAACCAGGATCAAATCTGCTTCCCTCTGTTTGGGGCATATTCAGGTAATTTAATGGCCACATAACTTCTATTTATTCCCCTAAATGGATCTGCTGAAAGTATGTAGATTTATTTGTAGGCCAAGGAAGGCCTCTCTAAAAATTTTGTCATAGGAGGGCAGGAAGGTATAAATAGATCAACTCAGGCAAATCCTTTTTTTGCCTAAGCTGGACTTCTTAAGTCATATTTTGGGCTTAAGAAAAATGCCTTTGCATTCTTATTCTGAGTGCCTCTGATCTTCTTCTTCAAGGATGAAACACACAAGATGAATTAATTTGTGTGTTCTACATCTAGAGCAAGTCTCCATTCAGTTGCCAAACGCAGCTATCCAACACCAATGGAGTATCTCATGGTACTGTATACACTTATTTCCACAGGATAAATGGGTACAGAACAGAATTTTGACAGACATACAGCCTTCTGGAGCAGCATGTGCAGGTTAGTAAATTGTCCTGCAGGATTCTATTAACTGCCACTTTCCTAATAAATGTAACTGAATCACACAATGTATGAAGGCAAAGAATTTGCCACATGTGGAAGATCCAATTCAAGCAATCTTGAAATAAGCAACGCAAAACAACCAATGACTTTTATTTTATTTCAGTTATTGTCATGTAAACTATTTCTAATTGTAGAACATTAAGTCAGAAAAATATTTGAATGTTCTACAAAAACCTGCAATTTTTTCCAAATTGATCAGTAAAGTAGAAAGAACAAAGTTTTCCCTAAGTAAGACAAGCAGAATGATGTCCTTAGACTTGCACTGTTAAACTGAAAACACACGCATTGATGGTAAGAAACAGCAAGCAAGTCCTGCCATCTAGGGGGTACACGTTCTTTGGACAAAATCTACTATTTCATTGTCCAGCACAGAAACACCAAATACTTTCATTTTTCACTACCAAGCACAACTTTGTGTTTTACCAATGCTGATTTGAATCCTGAACTTGAAAGTGAATTTGTGTTTTTCATGGGCTTCCTTAAAACCACTATGGGTAACTCATCTTTAGCAAAAAATGAAGACATAACCCAGCCGAAGGCCAGGTGGGAAGCAATTTGGCTTTATACCCAAACATTTTAAGAGGCCAACACATAGCTCTGAGAATGGAAAGATGCCAGATGGAAGCCAAAGCTTTTAAGCCTGTTGTTGAACTGAACTTATTTGGGTACCATTTCTTCTGCCTAAGTTAATCATCCTGCCATTTCACTTATTTAACCAAATTCCAGCAAGCAAACATAAAAAATAAAACCTTACGTATTACTAAACTTATCAGAAGTCCCATCTGCAGTTTTAATTAGATACAGGAATATATAATTTCAGTCTAAGCTCTTTACACAACATCAGGTACATCTCAGCAAGCTGGAATTTATAAGTTTAAGTTTGTTTTCCATTTCAGTACGAACAATTCAGTTATTTTTCCTTAAAAATGGTTTCATGAATGTTTTCACTGCTTTGTGTAACTACGGGACTCTCATAAAGAGTTGCTAAACTGAATTCTAAGGCTACAGCTGTACCGTGTAGGGAAAACATAGAGAAATTAGGCATTCTTCACTGAATTCAGTTTATACATGAATAGTGTGTTTGTGTTTTTATGCACATATACAGGTATGAACAGTAAAAACTGCTGAAAGGGAAAGCTCTTCTGAAACTGTAGAAGTTGTCTGCAAGCTGTTCTACCTAAGACCAAACAGTGATTCCTATAGACTCATTTCTACATGTGGAATAAACTATATGTAGTGAATGGTGACATATAGTTACTGACACCTCCATATAAAAGAGAATGTACACAGAGAAGTATTTCTAGCAACTAACTATTTCCACATCTAGGAAAATCCTGATCCAACTGTAAAAAGTCATCTGAAGGAACGTGATGGAAGGACAATTACTTGAGCTATTTAAAACTGCACTGAAGAACCTCTGAAGGATTAACTTTCAAGTAATAGTGTAAAAGAATCAGTTTCTTTTTACTTATTTTCAGGCAGCTGTCTTAGGAGTGTGGTCCTGCTGAGATCTTTGTCCAGACCTGAGCCTTGAAACAGCTCACCAAAGATCTGTACTAAGCCTCCAGGCATTTCTCTCTTTTATGTACTGAAGAAACCCAGAGCTACTCACACTGCACCAGCTGCTAAGCACTGAAATCTGGCTGCAGTGAATTTAGCCTTAGGAAACTTAAGAAGTCATTTTCACCTCAGCTATAAATCCAGTCTTTGGATTGAGTCGATTAAGGATTTGATGTTCAGCACGTCCAAATGAAGGACTGAGTACTGTGGCTTGCCAGTAATAACCCAATATATTGCAAGATAATAAAGTATCTTGTGAATACCAGAAAGCTCAATTATATTAAAAGCCTTCAGCTTAAGCAAGGCTGTTTCCTTGATTTCTGTCTCTATTTAATTTTTAGGCTGTGTCAGTAACTACTTCATCATGTGCTGGTTAATTTCCTAAGATCATTAAAGTACACAGTAAGTCAGACATAGCCATTTAGAAGATGCAAAAAGGGAGGCAGAGTCACCCTATCTAAGTTGTCCTGAAAATTTATATAAAATGTAGTTTAATCATCATCACGATATAAGTAGAATAATTTATGAATTTAGCTAGTTTTTATTAACTTAACCATCAGTCTCCTAACTCTGAAATCTAATAACTACTCTAGAAATGTATATGGGAATTTTAATAATTTTCTTGTTAATAAGCAAGAGAATTTCAACTTATTAAAGTGCATTACTCCATTCCTTTTAGCTAACTCATTTTAGTGTAGTTGTATGTAGTAACAACAGGAAAAAAAAAAGAAAACAAAATGTTCCCTCAAAAGATAGAAAAGAAAGTTTCGAAATTTGACATTTCTTTCAAGCTTTAGTCCCATGCAAACTTGGACTCACCTATTAGGAACTCACTGAATTTCAAAAGATATTTGTGTGACCAATCACCTAGGGAGATTTCAAAATCAAATGTATAAGTGTATAAAAATAATGTAATTTTTTATTATTCTGTTGAATGCCTTCAAAATCCATACCTGAATTCTCAAGGAATCAATGCTTAAAGTAAAAGCATCTTCCTATGTATTTCACATACATTTCTATCACTTCTTGTTCTCCTGAAATGGGGGGAAATGAAATGAATTAAAGCACCCATGTCCCTTCTGTGTGCTCAGTGACAAAGTCTTACATTCTTCTACCTTTTCTCACAGCTGAGCCTGACTCTTCATTTTGCTTCTTATCATTCCACTCCCAGGTCACTGAGTTTTGATCCCCCCCCCAAAACACAAAAGATGATGGGTGTAGTGGGGTACGAAACATGTGGATTTATAAATGAAAATTATTTTGAGTACCCGAGGTGCAAGAAGTCAATCCAGTGCAATGTTTCAAAAGGTTTCTGCCTTATATTTACATTCTTTATTCTAATTCTTACACAATCACCTACAACAGTGAGCTGGATGGACAATACAAAGCTGTTAGGCATCAGCACAACCACTGTTAAAACTTAGAAGTTTGTTATAATTTTGGGCTGTGGTGCTGCATAACTAAAAAAAACACAACATCTTAGAGCAGACCATGAAGCACATTTCCCATCAGAAAAGAGCCCTTAGCCTGACAAATCACCAAAAAAGCCATATAAAGCAATTCCATTCAGAGTTAACTTCAATGTTATTACAAAAATCCAGCTTTCCTATCCACAGACACAAGTCCTCTCACTCACAGGTAGCAAGAGAGTAAGAACCAGCCCAGCACAACCTCCAGGGTTGGGAGAGACAAACGCAGGTTGCTGCTGCCTTGACTGGCTCTGAAATCTAAACATTGTTGTTGTGCATATTCAGGACATGGCAAGCAAAGAGAGAGGCTGAAGCAGTTAATTACTGAAAGCATCTCATGCCTTCCCACTGCTCCTAAAGCACAACAATAAGTTCTCCCCAGATTTGACAAAAAGTCAGCAGAGGCTAAATTTACTACAGCACAAGGAACCTTAACACTAGGGCCCTAGAAAGATGCATCTTTATAATGCCAGTAAAAACACTGATCTATCAGAAGAGATCTGCTTTACACACACTGCAATGAGAGCAACATGACTAAAACAACCGTCTCAGACCTTTGTAAATATTTACTTTTACATATATGAAACTCAGGTTGCAGTGATTTGCTCTGCTTCTTGATGATAGTTTGCAGCATGCTGTGCTCTGAATCAGCACATCTGTTAATATTAGTAACTAGTTATGAGCAAAACGTGGCACCATGACAGGGATTTCGGCTGTCTTGGAACAGTCTTTATCCAAGTCCAAGCAGTCCGATATTCTGCTGGTAAAATGAGAGAGAAAGAAAACAACAATAAAAAAAGTAAAAAGGAATTAGCACTCTGAAATGTAATATAATGGGCAGAAGATTTCAGAAAAGAAATAAAACAGCTATTTTTATACATTTTAACAGGAAAAAACACTTCAGTTTTGTTGCTGGCAATTTTATTTTCCATTTCTTTTTGAATACATGTAAATAAGGCCATGGCTCACAACAAAGAGATTGGGTAGAGCTGAGAAAACAGGGTAATGTGCAAGCTCCTCTTTGATGTCAAGCAGTTCACTCAACAGGCAGTTCGGTTTGTCCAGAATCCAACTTTAACAGCAGCTTGATCAAATTCACATGTAGTGAACCTGTCCCCTGGGTGTATTACTGACTGCTGAAGGATTATCAGGAAAGCAAACTTCTTACCTGTTTTGTCACCAACATTCTCCTGTGTATCTGCTGCCCTGTTTCTTAACACCAGTGTGTGTAACTGTCCCTAGAACATCAGAAAGAAGTGCAGTTGAACCAGTGCTCTTTACATTTTTTACTAGGCTTCTGCTTTCAAAAACAGATTGGAAATTTTCCAATCAGATGCAAAGCAAGCTTAGAGAAACCAAATAATACCTATGGCCATAGTAGAATGATCTAAATATTTTCCATGGTTCACAATCTACAGCTGTTGGCAAATAGTGAATATCACATATAAATACCCTTTATAAGAGATGTATCTTTATTTAAAACTTCATTCTTATATAAATAAAGTATTCCAGGAAAGTAATGTCAAATTGTTAACAGTGATATGAAGCAGTCTCCATGTGTCATTTATTCCTATTTCCATGCAAAAAATGTTGAAAGAGCTAAAACATTCTTGGCTTCTAAAGAAGAAACCATATTGGATCTTTCAGCTATTTCCTTTGGGAGGACATTAAAGTCAACCCTGAGACATCAACAGGACATCTAAGGAAAAGGAACGGTAAGAGAGAAATCACAAAAAGAAATTATGATAGTTGTGGGGGTCTTGAAAGTTAGATAAACATTTCATGATTTAGCTGGCTTAAAGACATTAGCCTTGCTGTTGCCTGTAATGGTATTACACTGCAGTCATCCTTTGTACAAATGATATCAGTCTATCTATTTTACTCTCTCCCAATTAAAAAGTTCATGTTTCTTTTCCACCAAGACTTGCTGATAATAAGAAAAAGGAAATATTGAAAACAGCTTTTGAAGGTAACTTCAAAGTTTTCTTTTTGGCTGATAACATAAGATTTTTCTCCCACCAGTTCACCCAACCCCACCCTTCTTGTCAGCTCTTAAACATATTTTTCAACTATTCCTCTATTCATTGTTCATTACATTTTCTCCATCTCCTCTTCTAGAACTCCTCTTGCCTATTAACCATAGACTCTTCTTCCATTTTATAAATGGATGGTTTTACAAAACTATCTGCTTTTCTGTCGATTAGTCCTAACCATGGTCATGGTTCTTCTACTCATCAGATTACTCACGTTAGAAAACAGAAACACCCTATTTCCATGAACTGGAGATTACCTAAAGAAAATGCAACCCTAAATAAAGTGTAAATTATGTATTTTTCATTATATCTTACAACTGTGAAAGAATGTCAAGCTTTTTTCATGCTTGGCTCAGCGACAGGAAACACACTAGGTAACTTACTATTATTCTTATATTGGCAGACACTTTTTAAAAACTTTGAGGTTTTTAATTTTTTTTTAAACTATCTTTAATTTCTGTGACAAATTAGCTCTATTGTTCAACAGAACGAGCGTTAAGTGGATTGCTTTGCTCACGGAAAAGGAAAGGTTGTGCAGAAGCGGGTGGAGTTGAGTCAGAAACTGGGATGAGAGGGGAAGCAGCTTTCCAGCAGAGGGAGAGGCAGGTCATACCAGACTTGGGAGGGTCAAACATCACAGCAGCTGGCATATAAAGCCTCCAGAAGCCAGTATGAACTTTTTGGGACACTTGCATAATCAATGTAGGCAGAGAAGGTGTAAGTGGTTTCCAGAAGTCTAACTAAGCATCTTAGCTAAGCCCTGAGCCAGAGGATGAGATTTAGGTCAGAATACCTCTGGGGAAAAGGCAGCAGGTTAGAAAGATCGCTCTAGTTTTGGATGCTCTCTGGAGGAAAAGGCCTTTATTTTCCAGAATATTTCAAAGGACAAATTCTCTAACGCCTTGGACAAGAACCACAATGATTCAGGAGCATCAGTCTGACTGGCCCCAAGCCGTACCTCAGATATCTTTTGATTTTTTGTAGGCTAGTGGAAATCTAATAACTTTCAGACATCCAAACCACCCATCTGCACAGGATGATCATCAGCCATGTATTCTGTGCCAGCTGGCCAAGCATAGCCTACACACCTCAGCCTATCTCTACTTTTCCTTTCTCTTGAGCAACATTTGTCATGTAATATGAGGAAACCAGCTTGGCTTTTAAGGCTAGATCCAACCTCATCAAAGTAAACACAAGACTTTCCAATGACCTCAGAGGAATTTGGATATGGCCCTTCACCTTCCTCTGTCTTTGAAATATAGATGAAGATTTTGGAAAGTCCTCTGTGCCTCTGCATATCTCTTCAGCATCTAAGCCTACTACCTCAGTTTACACAGAGCTGGGTGGCTCGCTGCTTCTCTTTCCATCTTCTTTTTTTGTTGTTGTTTTACTAATATATTAAATCCTTAAACAGAGGCTTAGCCTACTTAATTTGTTTCCCTTTACTGACCTGAGCTTTTGAAAACCAGATGTTAGTCCTGAGCCACACCTCTGTGGAATTTACACCTCATATCAACAGAACAGCACTGCTCCTGTTGCTGGAGAAAACAGCTGAGTGACCAGGTCTGTACCTGCCACAGACAGACTCCACTTTTAGAAAAAAAGAATGAATAAAAGAAACACTTATCTTTCATGATTTTTTTGAAATTGTACTGCAAAACTCCTGAAGTATCGAGGACAGCATCCATGGCAACATAATATTTGCAGGCTTGAATCATAAAGAAGATGTAAATCAAAACAAGTGTCTAATTCCTTCAAGCAGGAAAGTCACAAGACACATGCTTCAACAGGTATGAAACCAATTAAGGTATGTGACTATGCTTATCCTAAGTTGATGTATCTGATATGAATCAGAAGAACATAATATTGGCTGCCCTTTTCTCCCACTTCCCTCCCTAAACCACTTGAGACAAAATATTTTAAAATATATTTATTTCTGTTTTAAACATGCGTAAGTGAAACAGGAGTAATTTTGGAACGTGTTCATTCTGACAGCTGTTTCATGCTGACCCCATTTCAGGTTTACATCCTTTCTCTCTCTGCCCAGCTACATCTCTCTGATCCCTATGGGTACACATTTCCAATCCCCATTGGAATTCTGACCTGATACAGCATCTGACCACTGTCCTGCCACCAAAGATGTCTGAACAAGTGACAGACCTAATGGAACATGTCTTCAGACTGCTTGGGGGAGGTGGAACCGCATGCAGCTCTTCACCATGTTTCTATTTCTCAGCCATCTGTCACCTGTCTCTCCTCAGCTGATCAATCCCCTTTGGTGAGCAGCTCTTTAGGCACCCTCAGCTTTCTTTAAGGGAAGGATGCAGCAACAGCCTTCTTTCTACAGCAAGGATCAACATGAGATTCATTCCACAAAACATTCTCTCCAGCATTTCTGCTGAGGGATGATTTGTTTCTTTCTCCAGAAGCAGGGCTGCCTTTTCTGCAGTTAAGTTTTCCTCTTTGTTCTTGTTTCACCCATCTAGTTTGGGGGAATGCATAGAAACAAAATTTTCTGAACTTTATTAAATAGTACAGGCTTCACAATTTCTCTCTACACAATAATGTCTTCTGGTTTCATTTGGAATCACAAATATGCTGAAGGACAGATATGTCCCAAACTAAAGTCACCAACCAGTGCTGCCTGATAAGGACACTTAAAAGATTACTTGGGTGCAGTGCCCAATCAGGAATACAATCTTAGCCCTCAGTAAATGCAAGATAGTTGTGCATGGTTTGTCTGTACATCAAAACATATATTCTTCAATATTGCATTAAAAATATTTTTTATCTCCTATTTTAAACTTCTTAGGACAAGAGTCCTGTCTATTTATAACAATTATAATAAACATAATAGGTTTCTGATCTTATTTTTAAGACTAACTGCACAGCAGTGGAATTACTAGAGTCCCTATTGTAATAAAATAAAGCTCTTGTAATCTAATAGATTAGAAAAAGACTAAGACATGCTTCAAAACATCAGTTAACCAAATGTTAAATCAATGGATTTTCAACCAAAGCTTTTTTTCCCATGCATCATCACATTATCTTATCTGGTCCCTTAAGTGAAAATATTCTTTAAAAAGCTCCTAAACACTAATTGGATCATGAGCTCCAGACCACAGAACAGTGAATCTTGGGCCACAGTTCAGAACGGGCTACCCTTCAGTGCTTGAAGTTTGTTAGCAGCTGGCTCTGCAGAATTTTCGAGAAGATTTCATTTCTCTTCCACATTCCTCAAAAATGTCTGTTTCTTGAAGATCATCAGTTTGTGAATGAAAGGAAAAACAAGGGAATCAACTGTTAACAAAGGAAATATTTTTGTGGTTTTAAACTCTATTACTAAGGTATTTTATAATCTTCTACCACTGTAGGGAGAATGAATCTTTCTTATCTATTCTGTCAAGACATTCTTCATGGAAGAATTTGGATATATAATTGGTAGAGAAAACAAAAAATAAAAACCTAATACTCCTCTGGTTTTCTTGAGGACTGATCCAAAGCTATTACAATTTTTTGTGTCAAAATCCCTTTTGTGTGCAAAATTATGGACTGTGTTATATCAAAGACATGTTCACTGCTCGCCAAAAGCAATAAAAGTCTAGTATTGTTTAAAACACAGAAAGAAAGCAGAAGCTTAGAAGTGAAATAATTGACACTCTTGGTTAGGAGGTACAGAACTGAGGCACTTACAACCTTTGTAGGAGCTGGTAGTACTTAGCATCTTGATTTATTAATCACTTATTCCCTAAAAATCATCCCCAAGAAAGAATTTTCAAGTAGTTTTGAGGTGAAGGATCAAATTCAATCTTCAAGCATATGGAAATAACTCCAAGTTTTACTATATATATTACCCAGCAAAATAACCTAAGTGAGCTCAGCCTCTTCTGAAAATGGGACGTGGGTACCCATATTTCACAGGCATTAAATATTATTCAGGAGCCAAAGGCCTGAAGATATTTTAGAAGTTGTCTACTTGTGCATTGACTTATAGTTTATTGCAGGCTCTGATTCCTTCTGAAGTTGTGGGTATAGGAATTTACAATAAATTATACTCATTTTATGCAAATTCCACTAAATGCAAAACAAACTCCTCTACACAAACATCAGATTTATTCAGGTTAATCACTGTCAACCTAAACAAAGATTTCTCTGAACTATTTACTATTTTCCCCCCAGCTGGACCAGTTGCTGTAATAGAAAGTGTTACATTCTTTTGATCAAGGGACTGGCAGACCAACTGTGAAGAGCAGAGAGGAAAATGAGCTCATATGTGTAAAACGTATTTCTGAAGAAATATTTCCAGATACATAAAGGCAAAGTTCTTCATCCATGCAAAAAGGACGTCGATAGTGGTACGTTCTTTAAGTTTCTTTGTGTAGCTTTAACAAAGGAAAACAGTCTGTGAGAACAGGGTCTTATTATTATGGAAACACAACTAACAGCACATCCATGTTATACAGGGAAAATTACTGTACAGAAAAACAAATAATAGAAAAAAGATTCTATTAACTGAGCTCAGATGGAATTCTTGATGCTAGAAATTATACAGTATATGCTCTAATAGATGTATTTCTTGGCTAAATTGCAGCTATAAGCAGAAAGTATTAATTCATTCTGCTGTTTGACCTTCGCACTTGAATTTAGTAATGTTCCATAGGAAATTCTTGCTTGCAAATCAACACAAGATCAAAATCCCATTTCTCATTTCTCTCAATGTTAGAATCTTAACATACAACTCTGAACTTTTTTTTTTCCCAGATATATAGATTATATTCTGTAAGAAAAGAAATTCTGTGCTGGAAATGCAGGTCTTGGGTGTGTCTGGTACTTAGTTTATCTACTCTGAAGGGCTGTTCAAGGGCTGTGTCTGATTGATGGGTCTCTGCCCACAATGAACCTAACAAGAGGCAGATCTTCCTCCCAGCACACATTCTCCTCTTTCAACATGTGCTGGCTCTGGGACAGTTATTTGGCATAAGTCAGCTGAAATGAAAGAATAACTTGTAAAAATTTTGAAGCCTCAGCTTAATGCTTTTTGGTAACAATAGCACTTGAAGATGACAAAACCAGTTGGAACAAGGTGGGACATCAAGCATTTTATAGCTGCGATTTGAACCTCACTGTCAGTCACATGGATGTTGGTCCATTTTAGCCTTTATACCTCGATGGGGTTAATCCAGAGTAAACTCATGAATGTGGTGTGACTGGGAGGTGTAGTTCTTAATTAAACAAATTTCATGAAAACAACGCATTCAGCAGTGGTATATTTAAACATTAATTCATATTCGCACAAAAAGACAAATGTCACTGGCTGTCCAAGAAAATTTCTCTGATAGTAATCAGGGAGAAATAGAATTGAAAAGAGATAACTTTACATCTATCAAAATATATATATGCAGCAAAAAGAAACACAGAGAGAGTAGCTAAAACTAAAGAAAAGCAAACCTTAAGATTTAGAAGAAGCAAGGGCTCAAAACATGTCTGTCTGTTTAACTCAGTCAAGATCACAGTCATTTTTCACATATGTCTTTATTTCCAAATCTCTTTTAGAGATCCCAAATCTTTGGATCACTTTCATTTTGGCTTCTTTTGTCAAGTGTGGAGACTTGAGGGTAGAATGAGGCAGAGCACTTAAGAGACACATCACAATAATTTACTAGCTAGTGCATATAGGCATAGGCTAGAACAAACACATTGTGAGGAAAAGCAATGGCTTAGCTTGGGATAGGTGATGATATGTGGCAGAATGTAAGATAAAATATATTCACACACAGCAGTACAGTCACCTGAGGAGTGTCTGCTGGTCAAATTGGCACCAAGGAAGTGCAGAAGTGTTAAGTTCTGCTGTTCTTTGAAATAAACTGATCCTCAGTATTGCTGATCATCATCTGAATCGATCTCTTTTCCTCAGATTTTATACCTTTTCCTGCTGATGTTTTTCTTCTGAATAATTAATTAATAACTCATTATTAACACAGCAATCCCACTTCTTTGTTTCCACCTCCTTATTATGCAGACTTTATTGCACTATGTGCTCTCTCACAGGTTAATGGCAACAGCTGCTGCTCAGTGCTTGCTGCACCTGGATCACAAGCTGAACCTCCTGAATCTAGAGCCAGGTCACACCATTGGTTGTGCAAGTCCAATGCACATGCAAGTGGAAAACTTCAATCTGCAGTTGTCCAGGACATTGCATTCCCTCTAACATAGCTATTTGTTACCTGACAACTCGATTTCTGTGATTCATATTTATAGATGAAATTACATTCCAGCCATGTGCTCCATGCTCTATGTTGATGCCTTACTGATCTCTCTGAGCAGAGTTTCTGTCCTTTATCAGACTTTATCAACTTTATTGTAATTATAGTCAGTCACAGCAATCTGTGTCTGCTGGCACCACTGAGCTACTCATCAGCAGGGAAGGATTCCTGCACTCAGCTGTCCTTGTTTGCAGATGTGTCACACAGCTGTTCAGAGCAGTAACTCAGAATCTGTCAGCTACTAGGACACAATTTTTTCTTTAGCCACCAAAATCCAGATTCAGAGGCGAAAGTTTTAGGTATTTCAATCTGAAAATATATCACAGGGTAAAGAAAAAAGTACATTCATATAGTAAACCCAACCTGTCTTTCCATGGAGGACTGGGAACCTTTATCAAAGCATGATGACACTAATCCACTCATTATTTTTAAGTTTTCGGTCTTGTTTTAGGAGGAAAGTCTGGGAGGCCCAAAGCTGGATTTCATCTTAGACATTAACTCCTTAGTGTCAGTGAGGTTCTGTACGTTTTATGGAGCTTTGGCCATGGCAGATAAAGAAAGTCTCTGTGGAATGGATACAGCTGTGCGGATTTTTTTTTCTCCTGTTTTTTCCATTAGCACTGGAATGCCCCAAAAATGAGAAGGAAAGATCCACTAACTGTCAACAACTATTTAAAGACTCCTTCTGCATGGTTCATTTGTTGAGCCATTAGAGCAGGTCTGTCACTTACCTCCATATTGAGAGGGCAGCCTAACATAATTCTTGCTAGCTCAGGGTTTGGTCCCTGAAGTGTTCACTCTGGATTGCCCAGAAAGCATTTGCACACAATGTGACTGGACTTGATACGAAAAAAACAAATGCGGACTCTCAGGAGGGGAAGGAATAATCATCTCAGTCTTTTCCTTCAGCACCTATTAAGAAGTACTGTAAGACCCTCACCTACAACTTGGGTTCAAAGAGACAAATTCTTCCTTTTCATACACTGAAAATTTGCTGCCTTTTTTTTTTTTTTTTTCTTTTTGCTTTGGCTTGTTCTCTTTAAACACCCAACACGTCACTTCACGAATTTTAGTTACACCTTGATAAAATACCAAAAACCTTTCTCCAAACCGCACTTGTTCTTTTCTTCAGAACAGTGGCTTATCTGCATTGCTGTTTAAAGATGCATGAGTTAATCTAAATGGTTACAATCAGAAACTCGTGAAGCGCTAGACTACTACTTAATGCAGCTACAATGAACTAATAAAAGTCAGAAATGTCCAGAATTCTTCCTTTCTTACAGATTTCTCCACGCTTATGACACACTCGTTATTGCAAAAGCCTTTTGTTAAGGACAAAAAAGTTTGCTTTTTATTGTTGCTTTTTTTTTTTTTCCCCTTGCTACTCTAATAATATCAACTACCTTCTACCTATTCTATTTAATGCACATACAAAAATAAAATGAACTTGTAACTGTACACTTATCTTTGCAACACACATATTTAGGATCATCTACCTATGGAATTCTCTTTTGTTTGTTTATTTCTCTTAAAAGAGATTTTAACAAATATTGTTTCTGTGCTTTTGTGTGTCAGGCAAGTCCAGTCCCCATGGAAAATCATTCAAAATGTCCTATTAGGTAGAAAAAGTTTTGACCTCAGTGTAGGATTTAGTTCCACCAAACCAAGCCCTATAACTATGTTAATTGTTATTCATGAGTATAGCAGCTGCTTCCATAGACTCATCTGTTTTTTCTGATGAAATTTAGAATACTGTCTCAGGAAGACCTGGAAGTATTGTTTAAATGCCCATTCTGTTAGTTAAGTGGTGAGTTAAAACCACCAGCATGATGAGCCCTTTTTCCCCCTCTGCACATTATCTTGCTTCTTAAGAGCAAAATTGCCTTCTCCCCCCTCATGGCACCAATACACCAGGTATTGATATGATAATGTTTTCTATTTGAGCACGGGAAATAAAAGACTTTCTGAGTTGCCCTGACACCTCTACAATCTTGTTTTCGATTTGGACCTGCAGACATAGTTTGCCACCTTGTGGCAAATGAGCTTTTAAGAGCTACAAATTTCACAAATCATGTCATAGTCCAAACATTTCCCAAAATCTAAGTCCACAGTACAAAACAATGTTTTTTAAATCATGGGCCATATTTTACTAAAATAAATAAAGAAATAAGTAAATAAACAAATAAATTTTAAAATTATTTTAACGTAATCTCTCAGTTTAACTAATTGAAGTACACTTCTGATACCTCTAGCCAAAGAAAAACATTTAAGCATTCTTCACACCAGCCTTGGTGGTCATATAATCTGTGTAGGCTGCTGACAGAAATCTAACTAAAGGCAAAGTCTTTCATGCATACAGGTAAGGCCTTACAAAGAGAAAAAAAGCTTTTCTCTTAAGGTCCACAATTATGGTTAAACTATCAGCAAAGACCAAGGATTACAAGTAGTTAGTATTTCTGTTTGGTGGTAAAACCATGAATAAACACTGTAAAATTGGTTCAAGTCAACCAGAAATAAAAATACTGCAGAACTATTTTATGTTCTTTTCCAGTCATTTTATATAGAAAGAACACCTTGAGTAGATTTACATGTACTCAACCTGGATGCTATAAACAAACGTCTCTCTATCTAATCAGAGCTACAGCTACCCTCATCCCAAGTATCTGTTAAAAGACAGTAGAATCTGCTTCCTCTTTCTGGGCTATTTACTAATCAAATAGTCAATAAGAAGTCCTATAAAGAGGTGTCTTGGACATAAATTGGAAATGTGAAAGATGTAAAATACATTGCACTGGGAGAAAAGGGGCTCTGAACCTCTGACCACCATGCCCCAGAGAGGTTCTCTAGAGATTGAGCATGTGTATGGGAGAACTACTGCCACCCCTGCTTGATGAGTTATTCCACAGACCCACTCCCTTCCACCAAATTTTCGTTCTCTTTTTGCTATTGCTGCAAACTGGGCACTCGTTTGAAGAGTTTAAAGTCACCTGAAATACTTTTCTGTGAATTAACTGGGAAGAAAAACCTATGTTCTAAATTGGCCAGATTATTTTTGCTAGTTTGCTTGTTTGTTTTGTTGTTTGGTTTGGGTTTTTTCCCTTGTTAAAAGGTTAAACCAGTTATGGCAATGCCAGCATTTGCTCAGATTTAATAACTCTAGCTTCAGGCTGACTTGTCTTTTACTTTTTCCAAACATATATTCAGTTTTGCCTAGAAGTTTCTTTTGGCTCACATATCTCAACCAGGGAATCTTTTTGTTTTATATGTGTTTCACTGCTTTGATACAGGCTCTGAGGCATAAGGCAGATGTGAATGAGAAACTCATGTGGCTTAGGCTGAGTAGTGATTGTCAGCAGGTTTTATGGCCCTAACAGATTAATCTCCCAATACCAACAACAGGAGAGGGTAACCAAGTCTGTTTCACATAGAGATATTCTCAAAAAAGAAGAGCAGAGAAGTACTTCATTGAAAAGGGCTTCCCTAAGCTGTAAATACTGTATTTTCCGTGAAATTTTTAATATTAAGTCATAAAGGACAACTGGAACACTGTCCACAGAGTAAAGAGCAATTCATGTAATTACTTCAAAGGGGCAGAGAATTCCATGACAAATCATTGAGCACTTCTGTAGCATATAACGTGCTAGCTCATTTTGGGATGTCATAAAACATAGTTCTCTGGATGACTTTTTCTCCACGTACTTAGGAAAGCTTCCATTTCTATTTTGAACAGGAGATGAAATCAGACCACACAGCTGTTTCTCAAAGGCATAGATCTTTATAGTTTTTCTCTTCTTATGAGTAAAATGTCTTTCCTGCCTCCTCCTCCCCCTTACTGTCTGAATATCTAAATATTTGGATTGCTTATTTTTTGCTTGTACTTCAAAGGTATATTGACATATTATCCTGTTTCATATCATTTTATGGGCTGATAGAGTCATGCCAAGACTGAATCTCGTCTTTCACTCTGTTTTCTTTTCCTTTAGAATGCAGATCCAAGCCCCTCTCTCTGCACTAAGGAGCAATTAATGCAATTGCAAAATAGTGGAAACTAAGTGGCTTCAGCTTTCCTAATCTTTCATTATCTATATGCCAGACTAGATTCCTAGTTTACAGACGCCTTAAAATTGTTTTACACTTGCCGTAGCTATTTTGAAAATCATGAATAAGTAATCCACATGTTAACCCAGCTGTGGACATTATCTAGGTTCAAGATATAAGAAATACTCTACTATTTAGCAGTAACGAGGCTGAAAATCTGCCCAAAGTGGATTGATTCCTTTCCTCCCTTTGTTTACCAGAAATCTTTTTATTCTTTTGTGTTTCTATCATGTGGCACTCAAGAAGAAGACAGACTGTCTCAGCTCTGCCATAAAAACACAAGAGTTCAGGCTCAAGAGCTTCCTGATGCCTAAATTAAATAAGTTTAATCTAACAGCAATTCAGCCATATCCTGCTAAGTTACTCTGTTCTTCCTCTGTGTAACACTAAATCATAACTTTCTTTTTAGTAACTTATTTATTTTCACTTTATTTTTAGAGCATAAAACAGGGACTATAAAATTCTAGCATGTAGTGGATTGTAACAACACTGCCTTTACACTACAAATCCAAAATTTTAAATAAATCAGAAGTAAAACATCATTTTAGAAAGACAAAAGCTGAAATTTCTTGTAAATCTGAGATCCAATGCTTCAAAGAAAAGGGCAGTGGGGAACATCATGTAATGCCATGAATCTTGAATTAAATTATGGGAGGCATGGAAGCTAAAAATACCTAATCCTTTTTCTTACCTATCTGAACTGCCAGCCGTTGAGCTAAAATGGAAGATATTGAGCTCTTAACTCAGTCAGGAGAGGCAAGTGCCCAATTAAGAGTAAAGTGCTGTAACAGCAGCTGAAGAAGGAGCAGCTGCAGAGAGCATTACTGATACACAGATGGTTTAACTGATATTCTCTTCCCTTCATGCTCCAACACAGGGGTGTAAACTACCTTTTGGGGGAACAACAAATTAAAGCTGGTAATCACTGCATGAGTTTGTATTACTGAGCATCCCTTCTGGAAATGCCTGAACAGAACTTTAATCTATATTCCTTACCAATTACTTGATTACTAAACCAAATTGACTTCAGGTGTTCTAGAAGGTGTCCACTGTTCAAACAAAATACACTACTTATCAGCTGTGAATATTTGCATACCTAAGCCTGAGTTTTTAAAAATTGTTTTCATGAAAATCTGTTCTTGCCTCTTCAGGGTGCAGAACAGGCAAGAGATGCTGGTGCGCAGGGTTAAATGAGAAGTTCCTTTGGCATGTAGCCCTATAGTATCATGAGGAGGTTCTGGGTGTTTTTCCAATTAAGAGAAAACTGAAAAACATTCTTTTTTTTCGTAGGCATTGGTTGAGATTTTCATCCAAAGGGCTGGGCTCAACTAGTCTATTAATTTTGTTAAACAATCCTGTCTACATTCCAGAAACTCCTCTGAATTTTTCCCGTAAGCAAATTGAAAAATATTTGAAAAATGTGACTT
Organism: Falcunculus frontatus; assembly: GCA_013398115.1. Lineage (NCBI taxonomy): Eukaryota > Metazoa > Chordata > Aves > Passeriformes > Falcunculus > Falcunculus frontatus. The sequence goes on from VZRV01007515.1 coordinate 145,247, forward strand.
TGATTTGATCAAGACTTTTTTTTTTTTTAATCCTAAGTGAAAATTCAGCCCACTTTTTAATAATAAACTTTAGATTGGGATCTAGATAAATATATGTAGGTAGTCACTTTATCTCTATAAAAAATCAACCCAAAACCTCAGGCATGAGCACCTTTAGGGAGTTCAGATTCAAGATTGAATCCAAATGGTGTGGATTAGGCCCTCTTCAACAGATACACATCCATTAATTGAGAATCATCTCGTGCTTCTTAGAGGGAACCTTTGAGGGATGTAGCATCACATCTTCCTCTGTCAAGGAATTATGGATGTTAAAAGCCACTCAACTAGCGTATAAAGGCCTACGTTTTCTTCTGTACACAGAATACAACTGAGTTTTTGTGGGTTCCTGGAGGATTTTGTGGGTTTCCTTATTACAGAAAAAAATAATTTCTTTGGAACCCTTGGAGTAAAGTCAACAGTCTTGTGTACGTAAAGAAAATTATCTTATCTGACACTGCAGGTGGCTGTTTTAACTTCACAAGAGCAACATGAGGCTTTTGCTGACAGTGTGCCTGTCCATGTGTTTTCCTAATTTTGCACTTCCTTTTTCCTCCCAGTGAGATGAATACTTTATTAAAGGAATTCAGCAGGAGAGTAGAAGTACCAAATATAATTAAGCTTCTACCTGTTTTGTGAAAATCGATGACCAGCTACAGCAAGAAAAACTATATCCAATGCCTAATGGAGGTAAAAAGGAGATGTTCGTGTTCATGCATCTCCCACATGGGACGAGCTTTTAAGCAGGCCCCAGACAGAGGAAAAGTTTCAAATGGAGCCTGTGCTTTCTTTGACTCTGAAGTCAGTCAGGCATGCAGCAGAAATATATGGAGCACAAGACTTCCTTATTTCCTGTGCCTGTGGAAGTCTTTGTTTAAGCAATTAGTCTTCATGACTGTATACTAATAGCTTATATAAAGAGAATGCTTTTGGTACAGTTGTTTTTAATGCAAGAGCAGATGAAACACCAGTTGTGCAAGAGATTTCCCTTTGTGAATTAACCTAACAACTGCAGGGTCAATTACCTCTTATCCTCCCATACACTGACATGGAACAGCAGCTGTCTCTTGTGTTCTTGCTGCCTGGAAGGCATAAGAGTATGTGATAGGTACATTGTTTTAATTAGCACTGTTGCATGGACTTACACTCAATTAATGTTAGATTTAGTGCACGATGAAGCAGCTTGAGAACTGTCAGAAGGAAGGCAGCTGGGCAAGGATGTTGGTTTGATCTCTTGTGTACCTCAAATCTACCAGGAAAAGGTCTGACTTCCTTCTAATGAGCATTGCCAATGTGCCTGGTGTCCTAAGTATGGCTCATTGCTTTTCAGTCTCATTTCCTAAAAGTCTTGGCTGAGTGACATACCTCATTATGCCCTGACATGGAAAAATAACTATGACTGTTTTCTTAAATTTCTGAAGCAAGTTCTGTGGGAGACGTACGATCTGAGAAATGCCTGAGCAATACTTTGGCTCTTCAACTCTGTTAGGATACCACAACATCCCACAGTTTACCCTAGAGGCATATGCAGCAAGATATCCTTGCTGAAAGATGTTTTGTGGTACTTTTTTTGGTTTGCAATATGGTCTCTTCATTGTGAAGACCAGAAATCTGTGCAAGATAATTTGAAAGCATAATTTGACTTTTTTTCTCAGTATATTCACAAGATATAAGGGCATCTCTGAGGCTTGATTTCTAATTAAAAATATACAGAGAAATTTTCATACAAATAAACTTTGGGATGTCTATATAAGAAAGCGACCAAAATACTATCAAGTAAATTAACTGCAGTGTGAGATAGTAGAGAAAAGGTTTTCCTCAGAGATGCTTCTTAACAGTCTTCCTGTCCTTTCTCTGTCATAATATGATTCTTTCTTTTCTTTAATATTTTTTTTCATTTTTCAGAGGGTTTTTTTCAAATAGAAGTGTTTTTATAGGGGAACCATGGTTAGATAAGAAACTTTTACCATTGCAGACACCTCCCTCAAAGTGATTTGTGTCATTCTTGGGAGAGGCAGCCTATTCCTTTGTGTCTCTCTCACAGTTGTAACTGTTTTACCACTTCTCTCCTTTTCCTTGGCACTTACAGTTTTGCAATTTAAAAATCTCTAGTCCCAGCCTTTTCTGGAAAGGTGAGTCTGGCTGTGAACACAACATCTGGAAAGCTTCGCTGGAACAAAAATTAAGAGCAGAACAGTCCCCAAAAATAAAAAATAAATTTTAAAAATAAAATAGAGGAAGAAAATAAAAGGAGAGGACTCTCTCCCCTGGTATCTCTCATGGCCCTCTACGTTCCATTGTAACATTAGGGCCTTCATCTTGGGATATCTAAATCAGTATTCCCCAGAGAGCAGGACACCAGCACCTTTCACCGTGATGGCAGCACTTTCCTGAAGTGTTCCTCCGTGCTCTTTCAAACACACATTCCTTTTCTCCTATTAGCAAATAAATCTGTCCTTTAAAAATGTAGAAGTTTTTCTGCTTTAATATTTCCTTCCTCCAGTATAACAAACAGAAGACACAGCTTTCCATTGTCTAAATGATGGCAAGTGTTTTAAAGAACATAACCAGGATTTTTCTGAAAGCATATATTATTACTCTGCTACTGGTGCTTTTAGTCTCATTATCAACAAGACAAATCATTTTTATTCAACTCTATTTATACATGTGGTAGACCAAGAGAAAATGTTTTTTAAAAGGCTCAATGAGGTGTTACTTAAATGTGGTTTTCAGCTTTAAGTGATTTATTATCTATAAATTGAAAGATTTTAGTTGAGAAGGCTCTAGGACGCCGCACTCTTCCTCCTCCTTTCAAACCGTCTTTGAGCTAAGATTACAGCAGGTGAAAGTTCTAATGTCTGCTCAACAGATCTTACAAAATAATTGTATCCAGGAACCATTTGGTTCTCATTAGATCCAAGACTGAAGGAGCAAGATATTTTGAAGGAAGGAAACTTCCCTACCTCAAGAAACACCCCACATTCACACACAGATATCCCATAGGATAGTTCTTTCTCACTCCTATATATGCTTAGTAAGCACACAAACCCAACTTCATTGACCTATCACTGTTTTTTAAAACCCAAGATCTTTTCATGTCATGGTGCATTATTAATTAATTATGTGTCTCAGTCTTCTGCCTTCCAGTGTTTTTCTTTCTACCAAATTTTATAGCTCAAAATATTTTTTTGTGGTTTCAGATCTCTGCCTACTTTTTCTCTGTGTTGTCTCTAGTTATTCCTACTAGCACTGCTATGGCTCTCCTGTGTGATAAAGGATCACCATCACCAGGGTGAAGAGTAGTTTCAGAAGAGGAAGAAAAAGTACATGTAGTGTTTTATAGTCATGATCCCTGCTTTCTTTTGTTTGTTTTACTTTCTGTAGACAATGTTCTTCAGAAATTCATTCTGGCCCAGAAAAGTCCTTCATAAATCCAGGAGATCCAGTGTAAATCTCAATAGACCAGCCATCAGAGAATTGCTCAGAGCTTCACTTTTTTCTCCCCTAAAACAAATTTCTCTGCTTCTTTCCTGAGGCCTTTGCTTCATTTTCTGTGACCAGAGACATTGCCTAAGTGTGAAGGGAAAAGGAAACTGTCAACAACTCAGACTGGGTATATAATTGGCAGCAGAACATTACATTTCTCAAGCAGAAAACCTCTTTTTTTCCACAATACATGGCAACTGTAGACCTTCTGACATCAAGACTTATGTCTGGAACGGCAACCTTAGGAATGCCTCAAGGGTGAGCAGCTACTGAGATTTCCTTTGATAATCAGATAATTAATTCATGAGAAACTGTGGGAGTCAAGCACAGTTACTTATGGGGATTCTAATGAATATCTATCCGTATCTTCAGGTGCCAAATCCAGCCCCATGCATCCTGCTGGTTCCTAACAAACCTTGAAGTCTGAGCACTGTCAGCACCCTCTACAATTACGTGAAGGCTGACATGGGAAAGTTACTCTAATGTTCTGGGATATATTTGTAGTAATGACAAGAAGAGACCATAGGAAGATATTTCTTTTATTATTAACTCATTAGATGTCTATTGAGAAATTACTAGCAAAAAAGGCAAAGAGAGGCTGAAATTTAAAGGTACAGATTTATTTGCCAAAATTTCATAGTCATCACTGTGACTCACCTTACATAATCACTATTTTAACTCCCTGTGTTTCAGAGATGCCTCAACTCTGTAGCTTTCTCATATGGTTTTAATTACAGATACCCAACAATAATTATGGTGAAAGTAGTGCAAGAGCACAGTTCATGGTGGCCCTTGAGATGTAGCTCTAGCCAGTACAAAAAGAAGCTAAATCCACTCCTTTTATATCCTACCATCAAGAAGATGGGTAACAGATGTTGAAAGCTATTAATATACACTTCAAGGGTATTAAGAGTGGTGTCCCTCCATCACAAAACACATCAGTATTGCTGTGGTTGTCTCATCTTCTGCTATGAATGTTTTCATTGTTAACCACCTAACATGGACTTCTGCTTCTTACGGAAGCTTGGCTCAAAGATTTTGAGAGATGAGGCAATCTCTCATGCCATAGAGACAGCTGCAGCTCTGCTATTCCTGTATCTCCAGTCTTACAACTTAAGGAAGTTTGTGTATCTATCTAACCTATTTGAAGAGCATATTCCTCCATTATCATGGTGGAATCTTTTTTATCAAAGACAAACTTTGTCCCTTTCCTCACAGGCAATCCTCCCTTGTTTTGTGTTTCATTCCTCAAGTAGGGAAAAATGGTGTAGTTAATGAGAGCAGAGACCAAAAGCCTGGGTTTGCTTTCCTTTCTTGCTATGATTTCTCCTGCTTTCATGGTCACGTATGTTTCAGTGCTTTCTGGTTAGCAGGGTGTCCTCAAGATAAGTACCTTACAAATTCTGTGAGTTGGCACAAAACAGCAATATAGGGGGACTTCAGATTGTTTTTTTCTGTGGCCAACCCCTACAAGATGGGAGTTTTTTGCTCGTGTGAGGCTGCTTTGGTTCACCACTCTCCACCTCAGTAACTTGAAAAACATGTAAGAGTTTCAGACTTACTAAAAAGCAAAGTTTGGCAGGAAAGGGTCTGCCTTTTCAGTGTTCTGAAACATCTCGTCCCTCCCCCAATGCTCAGATTGCATGAGGTGAATATCCCGTAAATTTAGAAGACCTTTATACCATCTGCAGGAGAAGACACTGTCCGGAAACTCAGTCACCCAGGAGAGACCTGTTACTTTTGGGAACAAAAATCTTTTCCCCGAAAAGCTCTATTAAAGTGTTCCAGTAAAGCACATCTTACCAATTATTTTTCCATATTAAAAAGTCTCATAAAGAAGTCTCTGTACATTCCAGATCCCTTATCTGTCTTCAGATAAGGATTATTGTGTGTTATAGGACAAATCTTTGCAGAAGTCCTTTGCAAATACATCCGTAGTATATAACGGCTGTTTCTATTTCATTAGGAAGAGCAGGGGTTGGGAAGTCTATGAAGATGGAACATCAAAGATATTTTTTGCTGGTAGTGCAATAAGTCTGGCCAGAAATGTTCACAGTTTGCTAACATGATTAAATAGTGGTTAGGGACTACTTCAGTAGGAGTACCTGACTGCTTAGTACTCATGACATGGGCTCCTTTTCTAAAACAAATGTAGAGGATCTGAGATTTGTCAGGGAACTTTTGTCTCAAATAAATACTGAGAAGGAAATAATTAAATCATTGCTGTAATGCTGCTGTAGTTAGCAAGGCTTGGGAACATTGCAAACGGTGTTCAACTAGAAGCTAAAGCAAAGACATTATTAAAATAAATGATTCTACTTGTGAACTTAGAGTTGAAAAAGTACCACAACAGTTGCTGAAAGAAGAAAAAGTCAGTATAAATTGAAGTAAAAAGAAGTTAAAAGGATATACAAGAGTGATGAGACCTCAATATAGTTGACCACAATTTTATTTTTCTTCCTCCTTCAAGGCATTATTTATTTGAAAAGGAGATTAATGTCACACAGCTACCCCAGTGTCTATTTTCCTCTTCTCCTATCCTCCATAAAAGATCCTAAGATCACAGTTTTGTGAGAAAAAAAGGCCACAGATTCTGTCAGTTCTTTCATTTTGAACACTCCCTAATTATATTAACTGTTGGCAATTAGAGAATTGGGGCATGAAATTTAAAGATACACCCTTTCTTCTATCAATACACAGGACTCAGAGCAGTCCCTCAGAGGAATAAAGCAGTGTAAGGAAAGCAAGTTATTTGCCTTGCCTCTCCCAAAGTTTTGATCTTTGATATTCTTTAATGTGATAGTCTAAATAACAAAGACACTTTGTGAAGAGTTTGAGGAAAGAAGAGAAGGAATCACTGAATCTGGAAGACAGCTCACACAAGCCTCAACTGGGAGTAATTCTTTAGAAGGTTGGTCTTGCTCCGTAGTGTGAGGAATCAGAATCCTGTGCCTTGAGTGCCAAAGCTAACAAGCCCTATGTAATCTTATTATTTTAGAGGCACCAGAACTACAGTACTTTTTAAGGACTTTTTAAAATCAGTACTCAATCCCGTTATCCAAAAGTTGTCACAAGACTCATTCCCTGCTCCTTCAGGCTGTACTTCAGTCAGCACCAATCCTCATGCAGGCATTTATCGACAGGGTGTTAAAAGCCACTCACCAGGCCACAGAAGGCACAGGCTTCAGCAGCTGATACCATCACTTTCAAATTAGTGCACTGAATGTGTGAGGAACATTACCTTGAGGATCCAATCCAATCACAATCCTATTCCTGAGCCCAACCCCTACTGACACCTCTCCTACCCAGAGCTCTCCCAAATATGGGCTGTCTGCCTGTACAAAACCGAGGATTGTTCAGTCACTCAGAGCACAGTTATCACTACATTTATTAAAAGGTGAAATTGCCTGAAAAGGGCATATCTTCAAAGCATGTTACTGGGCCAGGCAGGAAGAATTTTCAATCCCAAACAAAGAATAGCTTATCCACAGCGACATCTTTGATTTCCTCTTATCAGCAGAGGAAACTGTCCCTGTTTGTGACTCCTGGTATGATAACAGCTAAAGTTTAGGAGAAAGTGACTCTATGTAACAGGAATATTCTTGCTTATGTGCCTCTATGTGACAGCAAAAGCACTAAGAGTGATAAAAATGAAGTGATACCAACAACCATAGCACACACATTAAGTGCAGTAAGATAGTGTTGAGAGGTGGTTGGTTTGGTTCGGGTTTTTTTTTAACTTTCTTCCTGTAAAAACACACACCAAAAGAAAAATCCGAGAACTCAGAAGCACGAGGGAAGGACTGCACCCTGACATCCAGTGTACAGAAAAGCAGGGCACTGACAGACACATGGATAAATAGCCAGAGGCTCTCCTAGGCCCCAGCTAACTTGTAAACACATGTGGGTTCCACATGTTCACTTCTGGTCTGAGGCTGGTTTCAGTTTCTAAATAGAAGGCTTGGCAAGCCTGTTGCTAGTCCTGGGGACTCTCTTTTCTTATCAGACCTGAGATGTCTGCTCCAGAGCCAGCTGACTTGTCCTTCAGCAAATGTACCCCTCCAATTGTTGCTGAGAGTTCCCACATCTCTACCTCTGCAAAAGCATCCTGTGGATGGCATAAGGCTTTAAAAACTGAAACTTTATTTTTTATTTAAGTCCCTTTATATCTGTGTTTTCTTTGCTTTGCTTCTGAACTTTAAGACAGTGTAAAATATTATCAAGCAAAGTTTTGAATGGAATGAAGTTTAGGAGGACTTAGATCTATTATTTTACAGGTTTAAAATACTTTTCCATTTTAATTCTTTTTGTTCATAACCTATTCAGTTTTGGGTTTATCAGGTAACGTTTTTCACAAACATTTCCAAGGGGCTCCTGATCTCTTCTATTCAGATATATATTTTAAAAACTAAGGAGCTCCAAGAATACTGATAAACCCCTCATCTGATCCGGAACTGTGGTTATTTTTATATCATCCAGATACATACAAACCTCTGAAATACTTTATACTGTAAACAGATTTTTAAAATACAGTCCTAATGACAGACGATTGGGAAGGGGATAAGTTAATGACAATTTTAGTACACTGAAGCCGTGCTTTCTGGGAGTTCAGATATGGTAACATGGATTTAGAGAACAGCCAAAGACTTTAATCTAGAGATACTGGCACAATCAACGCTCTGCTCTGGCCTTTCAAGCCAAAATATTTGCACGCAGTTTTACCTCAGCCTTCCCTTCCGCTCGAAACATCATGCCTGTCTTCACAAGCCAATTCTTAAAATGTGACAGATGTTGAAGCACTTTATAAATGGTCCCTGAAAATTAAGGCAGCTACTTCTCGATACACTTGAGGCCCATCCCTGAAAAGTGGTGAAATATTTCTGCAGCTCATACAATATCCCCGGTTCCTTCCATCATCATAGCCAAGGATGGCTCATTTTTTCCACAGAATGCACTGCAGGAGTTTCAGATACCTGAGCCAGCCCTAAACACAAGCTCTGAACAGTATCAGAGACCCAGACTACAGCAAATCTTTTACTTGCCTAAGATACAGTATGTTTTCCTTTACCATGGTCAGACTTGTGTCCCTTAAACATGAGCAGACTTTCTCAACATAGATATGATAACATCCTAACAAATTATCTGAGGGGCTTAATAATGCTCATGGATATTTGCTTTTACCAGTGAAACCCTGTGTCTCTCAAAGATGATACTCAAGTTTATAACATGAAAATTCATATTGTCTTTCAATTATTCTTTTATCACTATATTCCTGAAATCTATGAATTTGAAGGAGGCAACCAGTGGAAAAAGAACATTTATAGAAATAGCCACACATGGCTATTTCTAAGGTCCTAATTTTTGTGTTTATTACTAACCTTTCAGATTCATCTAATGTCCAGTGGTTTGGTCACTCTCCTTCCTTTTTCTCTTCTTTTTGACAACAAACAAAACACAAAATCAAAATAATATAAACATTCAGACTAAAAGTCTGAATTTCAGATATTGCTGACACAGATTCAGGAGATGAAAACTGATTTTATGTAGAGGTGAAACACTAAAGCTAGTAAAACTCACCTGAAGGCTGAATTGCCTATTGATGACCATCTGCCACCCAAGTAGTTCTGGTCATTTTTGGTACAAACTCAAACAGAAATTTAGGCTGCTTTCCTCCAGGTGTGCAGTCTTGCTACCATCTAGTGGATAAAATAATCTTTGCAGTGATTTCTTTCCATACAGGGATTCAGATGCTACAGCCATCTGTATCTACCCTAAAAATTTGTTTGCAGATCTTCTATTCATGAGCAAAAACATGACAGGTGAGAAAATTATAAACTGATGCCAAGAATGAAGCCCAAAACTGTGGGTTTTGTGCAGTTTTTTTCTGGTTGAATAGAAAGGTATGATTTCTTTAACACGGACACATTGCATGATTTTGGAAATTTAGACCTCTATTGATTTCAAAAGAGAAGTGTGGGAAGCATTAGATGTTGGCTCTTTCCGACAATCAAATACCAGCCTAGTAGCTCTCCATGAAAGAGACATGGTGAATTATTCTGATATGGATAATGAGGACTGGTATCTAATGGTAAAAATTTAGTTGTACTGGGTGTGGGACCTATAGACAGATATTGCCTAGAGATCATTTGCTGCATCCTGAGTTTAACAGCTGAATGTAATCAGTGGAAGAAAATTAGCGAGATCTGTTCAGGACATGAACTGGACAGCAACAAAATGTAATAAATAAGCTATTTAATCACTGATCAAAGCTGTTTTCAATCTTCTCATTTTTGCATGGTCAATCTCATTGTACCTTGCATGGACGAATAGATGTATTTTTTTTATTCCATGCTGGAGAGCAACTTTTCGGGTGGATTTTTAATAACAGCTTTTCTGGTGGGTTTTTACTAATACTGATGCTGCCATCTAGTGACAGACATACAAATAAATAATAAAAGTTGAATTCAGGAATGCTGAGTGGCTTGGAGCTTCTGGTAACTCTAGGAAGAAAGTCCAGTTATTAATGAATCTTTCCATTTGCTCTTCTGAATTAATCTTTCCACATTTAAAACTGAACATAGGGAGTACTTAGATATATTGGAAATAGTATTATTTTTGAGAAGGATCTGCAGTGTGGAAAACTTTATTCACTCAGGTTTTCTAGGCAAGTCAAAGTAGTGGTTTTGTAGCATCTCAAGGCCATGCTCATAATTAGAGCCCCACTGGAGCTTTCCTTAGAGAAGGTTAGCAAGGTTTTTAAGCAAGTTCTCTAAGCAAGCCAGAGGGATGTTTGACAATATTAAAGTTATTTCTAGTTTTTCCAGCAGAGAAATCAAGGCACATAATATTTTACAGAAATTCTCTGACTCAGTCCAACAAGGAGAACAATACTAGCAATTTCCACAACCTTGTCTTTACAATAATCTTGTACAGTACTCTGCAGCTTGTTTCAAAAGTGATTTCTTCTGTTAGTAAAGGCATGTTAGGGTAAACTCAAAATGTTCAATGTGAGCTAGATGCCAAAATATTTATTTAAAACTTTATACTGTCTTTTGGGATCCCTGACAATTACAACTGTTAGTGCTTATTTCTCTATGTGTTCCAGACCTTGAAGACTTCACTTCTTGCCCTAACCTTAGGGAAAAGTCTAGCCTAAACGTAAGGTAAGCTGAAGTAAACATTGTAAATGAAAGAAATCGTGCATTAAGAAATTACACAGGAATGGATGAAGGAGAACCAACTCCTAGCCAATTAATAAATAGAGTGAGTAATGCTCCAGAAAAGTGTGAGAATTAAAGTATTTTTCTCCTCCAGTTTTAAAAATTTGACATTATATGAGTGCTGCTTTCGGCTCAGAGTGACAGAATGGGCCAGAAATAATGACTAAAATGGAAACATGCAAGTAAGATCAATCACATCTGTAACTCTTGGCAGGCCAAAATGTACAACCTGCACATGTGCAGTCTCCCTACTGCCCATTCTGCGGCTGAGCCAGTACCTGAGGCAATGTCCAGTGTATGAAATCATAAAACTAGAGACACTGTGGGTCTGCATTGTGCCAGAGAACGTATCACATAGCACATTTCAGACAGTCATGATTTTGAACTAGAAAGTCCACACCAAAGCTGCAGGCTTGGGGCTCCTCCTGCCCTATAACCCCAACAGGTATCACACGCTCCTATTAACTGAGAGGAACCAGCCTTCAGCCAGACAAGGAACAGAAATATCAGCTTCATCTAGAAGCTGACAAAGTCGCAGGATTACCCCAAACATGGAGAGTTTCAGGTCTACTAATGTTTGAAATGTGCAGTGTTGCACACTTTGAGCACCCTGGTCTAGTGAGAGGTGTCTTTACCCAAGGGTAGGGGGATTGGAACTAGATGGTCTTTACCTAAATTATTCTATGAACCCAAAACATGGTCACTTTATTGTTACAAAGATATAGATAAATGGATGTAGATATAGATAGATTTCTCTATGACAAATAGACAAATTTATAATTTCTGATATAAACCTGAATGAACATGTACATATTCTTTTTCCTTTCTGTATCAAAACCCCCTATTATTAGGAGTTTACAGCTTGTAAAAACTGAGTTACTTTAACTCACACCTGTAATTTCACTGAGTCTGCATTTATCCCAGTTTCCAATTTCCTATGTTTAATTTGGACTTCCAAGATAATTATTTTTTGTGCCCAGGTTTTAGGAGTTTGGAAGGCCTATATCGGCTCTGAAACGATACAGTTTTGATCTGGCTGTGCAGTGAGTTCCAGGTGTGATTTCCATGTTTAAATACAAGACCACTCCTAAAACACCCTGTAGCCAAACACATCTTTTACCATACTGCTCTGGTCTCAGTGCTCACTGCAGCAAGCTGCACTACAGAAGTCCTTAACTGCTATACAAACCTGAATTGTACAATTAAGCCCTGAACTCATCTCTGAGCACAGCTCTGATGCCAGGAACCTCATCCACCATGTAAACTTGCAGCCAGCAAGACTCTTACCAAAGGGGTAAAGGTGTCTGCATCTTTCACTGACAGCTTGTCTCTTACATTGCCAGAGATATTTTTTTAGACTCTTACCTAAAATATCAGAATGGAGAAGAAAACAAAACAGGCTTCCTTCCTCCAAATGATATCACAGAAGTGTCATAGAAATGTCACTAGAATAATATGATCATAGTTTGAACAGAAATTGGAGTTTATCAGTTCTTGCTAATATATTTCACAGATACAAAATATCCACAGATCTCTGATGGACCCTTCAAATTTTGTCAAGTAAGGATTGTAAGATGCATAGATTTACCATCTCCAAGCACATAGAAGCTAGGGCAAAATTCTTAAGCACCTATTTGTCTTTACCGTATTTAACCTCAAGTATTTCTAAGGAGCAACGGTGTTCTTCTATAGTCAAGAGCATAAAGCAGTAAGATTAAGGAGAAAGTGTGAAGAGTATTTAGTCATAAAACTGAAACCTAAATTGATGAGGTCCTGAGCCCTTAAGTATTTTTTATATGTCTGGTCAGTTGAAAGAAAGCAACAGGTCTATCCAGGAAGATTATTCCTCCTCATAATTTTTCCCTTAAAATTCATGAAGTTCCAGGATCATTTATAGTAGGCAAATATTTAGTTTTCTTTACTTTGTAATTACTATGATAATTATTCTTTCAGAGAAACAACTGATGGAATCAAGCTGGCAAAAGCAACAGGATTAAACTCTCATGGTTTCAAGTTAACATTTATTCAAGGAGAACACAATGCTCTTTAGCAAAGATTTTTCCTGCTATAATATGTTCGCCTGTCATGCATCTCTGCAATTTAAAATGAGATTATACCAAGAGACAGCACAGTGTAAAAGGGAAGGTACTAGACAGTTTGAACATCTTTAATTAGCAGATAGGATAGAGATGAAGGACGATTAGCGGGTGAGAGAGAGATGAAGGAAGAATTTAGACTGAGACAAAATTACATATAATATTTGGCTTTTATGTATTTTCAATAATTAGAGTAAGACAGCCTGTGTTCAAAGGTATTGTAAACATGAAAGATTATACATTATATAAAGATAGGTAGATTAAAAGCAAGCAAATAAAAGAGTATCTCATGCTGAAATAAAAAGCCTGATGTGATAATGACATTAAAATAATTTGCACCAAAGAACAGGACCTTGAAAGCTGGTGGTATCTTTTCAAAGTGAGCCATCTGGAATCCTAGCACACTTAATTAATTCATGGAGATTATCTATTTAGGTAATGGAGATCAACAAGTCTCTGTACAGATGAGCAAAATTTAGAAGGATTAATAGAGTAACCAATTGGAACAACAGTCTGGCAAAATTTCAAATTGCATAATCAGAGCAGCTTAGTGTAGTGTTTGCCTAATTTTATTGCCTAGACAACAACTAGTCCCCCCAAAACCAAACAGATTCATGGAGGAAACACAGGAGCAGGGTGGGATGTGCTGCCACAGAGCCGTAAGGTCCCTCTGCTTCCAGGGCGACTTTCCATGGCACTGGTTCTTCCGGCTGCAGAAGGCGAGGGAAACCCAGGCTTTTGTTAATAGATCCCTTGGGATGGATTAGAGTGAAACGACACTGAATGATCGCTGTTTGTAAATATGCACATGTAGGGTTTATTGTAGAATAATTTGGCTGCAATAAGAAACAGGTATGTAGGCATTTTAGTGATTATTATCTGTAGTAAAACATCAGCATGAAAGTACTGCAATATGAAAGTGCAAAAGCATCGCCCAAGGACATGCACAAGGGAAAAGACAGAAAGGAAAACGACAAAAGCGTGAAGCACAAAAAAAAGAGAGAGAAAGGACAAGAGCATGAGACTCTCATCGCCCACAGGCCCCGCGAAGAGACTTGGTCTCTGTGCAGTCTTGGTTAAAGTGACGGTCACAGACCGGATCCTCGGGCGGTGAGGGAAGCCCCAAAGTGGTGGTGCAGAAAAATGCCCACAGCCCAACATCTATTGGGTTTATAGTCACTCAGGTTTAGGCGGGAATGCCCAGGTACCCCACCGGGGCAGGGAGCTTCCCACTGAATGAGGTGCATCATGGGACACTTGGGGAGTGCTTCACACCTTCTAAGACAACGCAGCTGCCCACTGCACCCCACAGCTGAATCAATTATGGCCCATCAGAGATGAACACCCTCAGGACATGTGCCAGTGTCCCAGAGGAGGGGGGGCCCACAACCCGGTGGTTTGTGCAAGGGAGAGCAGCTCATCATGACAATTGACACCATCCATCCCCACAGGATGCATCTCCCATTTTGCTCTTAGCCCACCATCCACCCTCTGTCTTATGAGACCACCTCATGATAAAAGCTCACCTCCCCCATCACAGCAAAGCACCCTGGCCTCTCCACACTGGGGGGGATGTTTTGAGTCCCCTTAACAATTCAGTCTCTCACACTGGTTTGATGCCCCTACCATTGCATTCACATGGCCCATGTGAAAACTGGATGCTTTGTTTAATCGTATTCCAGACAGGAGATAAACACTGGGGAGTAGAAAATAAATAAATTGAGAAACAAAACAAAATATAACTTTTGGAGAGACAGCTGTCTGAGATGGCCAGCTACAACTTGAGGCAGAAGGAAAGGTCGTAAACCAGAAGAAGAAGGTGTGAGCCATTAAAGCTACTGGAGTTACTCCGTTCTAGATTAGGTGCTCTTTCATTGTACCAAACAGACATCAGGTAAAAGGAAAATACCAAATTCTGTTCGTTTGCACTGCTTCAGTCATGCCTGTATGGTTCTGCTTTGCTCACTGCTCACTCATTAAAACTTCAGCTTTTGGAATTTTCTTTTTTTTTCTTTTTTTTTTTTTTTTGGTCTTCATTGAACATATTTTGTTAGTTTCTCATCTGAAATCACATGGTTGATAGAATAAAACCTGAAAAATGTATCTGAATCTGCTTTCTCATTTAGATATTTGTATATAAGTTTGTGGTTTTGTACTCAAGAGAAAAAGAATATTTCTCTTATGACTTTTAGAAGAGAGCTGCAGTAATATCAGATCCCAAAGTCAATACTAAAGTATTTTTGCTCCTATTACGTTTGGAGGTTAAAATCCCATGTGAGTATCTACAGATCGACTTCTCTGTCTGAGATAAAATTTTTGCAAGTACAGCAGGATTCTTCCAACAAAGGTTACAGATGTAGTAAAATAAATATTTTTTCCTAGAATAACTACCCATTCCTCTTTTTTTTCTTTCATATTTTCAATGCTAATCTCACAGCTGCCATGCTGAACAAGTACAGCTTGCAGCTACAGAAATCAGACAGAGCAACTGTCCAAAGTGAAACAAAGTTCCAAATACTGGCATTAGTTTTATAAGTCTGGAACAGCTACACCTGCATGCTGGAGTAAGACCTGACAGCCCTAGTTAAGCTGTGGCTTTTTGAGATGTACATCAGAGTGATTCGGTTGTGTATGTAGTGGTTGTGTTGAATTGAAGTCTGATTTCAAGCCATTTCCTTGAGTTGACTAAATGTTTCTTTTCCATCTCCGTTGCATATTAAAAAAGAAAATCTTGCATTTAAAAAAAAATATATATATAGGGTGGTTTTCTTTCACAAAGACGAAAAGATATAGAAAGTATGGCATTACTTTAACACCAAAGTCAAAGGGTTGCTAACGATAAGCAATCGGTAAGAAACATTTCAGTCCTAGAGCCCTTTAATGTACCTGAACATTTTCAATTTCCATCACCTGATTGGAAACAAGACTGTAGACTGAGAAAACAGTTCAGGCTTTCTTCTGAAAGCTTTGGAAACTTTTAAAAAATGTTTCTAATGTTTTAGGTTAGAAGTCCAATCACATTGTGTCTGTCTTATCCTCAGATCTCCACAGCCACTTGAAGTTAAAAGACATTCACTTTTAGTTCAATGGGACTTATTTTGAAGATATGTATTTGATCATGGGTCATTCAATAAGTGAATAATCCTTTGAATTAATTCAGTTGTGGTAGTTCTGGGGACAAACCATTATTGTTATGATCTTACAAGTTTTTCTGGGTTATATTGATAGAAGTTCTTACTTAAGAAAAATTTCAAATCTCAAAGTAGTTGAACCTGAATTTAAGACTCCATCTAGAGCCAAAGTCCCATGATAGTCACTGTGTTTGGGATTCAATTCAGTTGCCTAAACATCCTAATTTGTTGTCTAAGGGTTTCATTTTACCTCCAGGGCAGAGAAAATGTAGAGCTCTAAGAGTTTCTTCTTGGTGTATCATTTTATGCTGGTTTTGTTAGCAATAAAGGAACAAAGTGATTCTTTTTTTTTTCTTTTCTTTTTTTTTTTTTTTTAATATTTAGATAATGTGACCTATTCTAGGTAATTCATCATATCTGTTGGGCCATAAGAAAGTTTTGGAAATCCAAAAGCAGCAGAAATGTTATAAGGCTTTTGCAACTGAAAAGACACTCATAGGTCCAGTGGTGTGTTTACCAGCCATGTGCTGATATCCCAAATATATTTGCTCTGGAGGGTTCTGCTGACTGTATTGTCTAGAATGCCATGATCTAAGAGATCTTAGACATCTAGTTTATATAGACAGCTAAAAGTAGGTGTTTTCATCTTGAAATGAATCCCACACAAAGTAACAAATCAGTCATTGGTAAATGACAAGCTTGTCATCATAAGTCATGTATAATTTCTAAAAAAACCTAGAATAACACTTCATAATTCATTAAGTAAAATCACTTTTCTTTTTTGGAAATAGAGTGTCTCTCAACCTGATTAAAAATATGGCAGATGTGGAAATGGAAGGAAACATCTGAAAGGAGTACCTCACACTTTCCATAATTTTCATTGTATATCTCAGTGCCCAAATCCAGAAAATAGAGGGAATTAAATTGCTACAACCATGTTTAATAAAGAGCATTATGTTGTTATATCGACTTTCTAAAGATAAAACACTGAAGAAGACATTGGATATGAGCTGTGGAGAAAGGACAAAGGAACAGAAAACCAACTACCACTAACTGAGGAGATGGGAAAGAGGAGGAAGAGAGGGAAAAGAACTGTGTCAGACGTTTCCCCAGGACCCTCTGGAAAGAGCATACTGAGCACCTGGCTGGTGATAGTTCATATATCCGTATCTTGTTCATGCACATTAGTAACAAGAGTAAGCAACAAACATACAAGTGGATGAAGATAAAGATACGTGGCTACAAAGCCACTGGCCTGGCACTGTGGAGATCTCATGGGAATTGTTAACTGCCAATTAACATTATGTGATTAAAAACTAATCAGCAAGAAAGCAAAGGCCCAGTGAAGATCAGCATAACAACTGACAAACTGAGGAACCCTGAATGAGCTGTTTGGAACCCAGGGGGAGGGTGGGAATGTTATTCCAAGTGGGAAGCTCAACAAGAACCAAGGACCTCAGAACACCTTGCAGAGCTCTTTACCTCTCCCTCTCAGAACACCTTGAGAGTGATGGAGTTACTGCCTGCACAGGAAGAGGTCTCGTTATGGAATGCCAGGCGAAGCAGTACTTGAGGACTGCATAAAGCTTATTATGGGGTATTTTAAAGGAATTGTGGTAATGTGTGCTATATTATAGGATGCTTAGCAAAGGAATGGAAGTGGGGGAGGGAGCTGTCACAGCGGATTATGAGGGAACAAGCAGGAAAGAATAGAGAGAAAAGGCAATAAAACAAGCTGATCAGGTGTAATTGTCTTAATTGTCTGTTGTTGTTACACTTGTCAAAATGCCTTTCATAATTGCAGTTTGCACTGTGTTCTCGTGAAATCCTCTTTCTACTTCTGTATGGGTGTACTCTCTATTCTGAGTATGTGTGAAAACTGGTGAAATTCAAACTGAATTAGACAGCAAGTAGGATAAAAAGTACCAGTTACAGGATAAAAGAGACCAGCTACTGGGGCACAACTGCAAATCTCTGGGGCTTGTATGTCTATGTCCCAGCAACTGGGGGGACCAGAACAGCTGGGAAGAAGCTACTGGGTAGGCTGAGTATCTAAGGCTCACTTAGAGTAATTAATGTTTTGTATGTAAATTTTTTTTTCTTCCACTGGATTTCAATTCCAATAGCCAGAAATCAAGAGCAGGATCAGGCCATCCACACTGCTCCTGTCTGTGTGGGTGCTGTGTGCATTTCTGCGGGTGCTGGCGGTGCCCTGGTGTTTGTGCTGGTCTGGGTGGCAGCTGTGCATGTGTGTGTCTGTGTGTCCATGCATGTGTGTGTCTGTGTGTCCATGCATGTGTGTGTCAGGGATGACATGCTCAGCCTTGCTACCTTGGGACACAGCCACAGCAGCCTCACATCCATCAGGCTTCCAACTGCCTCAAACAAGAAATATGCATTTTGTTGTGAAGGAAGGTGGAACAATCCTTCAGCTGACAGAAAATGACACTGTCAGCTGAGATCAACAGAACTGTGATAATTTACCCACTAAAATGTATTTTTCTATCACAGTTTTTCACACTTTAAAGGAGAAAGCTGTCAGTTTATTTTTTTTTAAAGCAGAGGTGTTTAGCCTAGCTTTTAATATTGGTCCTATACTGCTTTCTAAAAAAAAAGTTTGAAGCAACATTGGCAGTATTTCAGTTAACTTGGGTTTGGAATATCCAGAAATAATGCAGTGTTTTTTGCATGGCAGCCTACAAATGTGTCCTTGTTCCTGATATGAATATATCAAAATAATAGTAATGGTCTTAGCTTCATATAAAATATCATATGTTGCTAGTTATAAATAAGAGGGCAAAAGGGGGCTCTGATGTGATTCAGACTGATCCTTTAATTTAAGGATATTTCATTTTTGGAAGGAAAGATACACTGTAGATATCAATCCTGAGGGAAAGAAGCTATATTTGCTGACACTGCTGCTCTAACTCACAATTTCTATGTATGTCTGAGGAGATGGTGCTCTGCAGGAAACACTGTGAAGTCAAGCATTTTTGGAAGCCCACAACAAATGCATGTCTGCAGTGTAAGTATCAGAAGGGAATATTTCCCCTCAAAGGAATTATTTATTGTTCAGTTCCAGGTGGCTTTCACAGGTAATACGTCAGGATTCAGACAAGTTGAAAAGTACATGGGTAATTTATGACACCAAACGTGTTTTAGCTTGGAAGGTCAAAGCCATATAAATTGGGAAAATAAAGAAACTGTCTTGAAGAAAATAACATTCACTCTTTTGTGTTAAAAGAAAAAGAAAAAAAGGCTTAAAGGCTCTAGGTCATGTCACCAAATCCACTGTTATTTCAAATAACCATACAATGAAGATCTCACAAATCGACCTTTCTTACCCTAAAAAAGAAATAAATTTTCTTTTTCCTCTGTAATATGTAATGGAACTTAGTTTAAAAAATTATTGGATCATAATAAAAAAAAAAAAAAAATTAGAATTTCTAATTTTTGCCAAAAATTTACCCTTGGCGTGTTTATGCTTATCCAAGTGTTGCCCGCTAATATCCATGGCATTTTTGTGGTTTTTGATGGTTTTTCATGCTTCTTCAACTGTTACAGCCCCTTTCAGCTGTTTGGTTTGAGGGGTTTTTCTTTGGTTGCTTTGGGGTTTTTTTTCATTCTTACCTAAAAAAACAAGAGCTATTTGGGCCTTGGGTATGCACAGATCTGCACATGTACCAGCCATGATTGAAAAGTTCTTCCCCAGCTCCATGGAAAGTATAACTCATTCTCCTCTCAAGTGTTTTTAAGCTAGTTGATATGCAATTGTTCTGGTCTCAGTTTTTTAGTCCTTTATTGCACCTTTCTAAACCAAGAGCAAGAGGCAACACAGTTCTACTGACTTGCAGAGTCAGTAATTGTTTAATCAAAATTAATGCAGAGAGAAAAACTTTCTTGCTTTTGATATGTATCCAGTATTTCAAGGTGTCTGCTGGTAGAGAGGTGGTTTGGATGGGACTCTGAAGAAAGGTCTTTTCAGGCTTTGATGAGGCTAAATTCCTGATAAATGGAGACAACTTTCTTGAAAATGCCACAGCTGCAGTCCTGGCAACAAGAGGAGTTTCCACAGATGCCGCTTCCTGTGCTCATTTAAATGCAATTTATGTTCTGCAAGCCTCACTTTGCCCCTGATCTGGGATCTAAATGCATTGTCAGACAAGATAGGAACCTGACAACAGCAGTGACAGATTTATTCCATTTATTAGGTCAGTTGTCACTCTTTGGCAGCTTTCCCATTCTCAAATTAAACTCAGGATACAAAACAACTAAGGTGGAAGAGAGTAATTTGTTTTCAGTACGGATTATGGAGCTGAAATTTTTCACAATCATTCTGTTTGAGATGGATTTGTTTGTCCACTGCACTGATGGTTATACCCTTCTTTCTTTATTAAGACCAAGAACCTGCAGGTATGGAGCTTAAGTCCATTTCCCCTTGACAGCTTTACCTTTCCACAGGGACTGAAGTTACATCTTTATCTTCAGCCCTTAATGGTGCTGTCTGTTTGCCTCACTTAGGGAATAACAGTTTCCAAAGTGACTTTGGAATCAAGCAGTCAGGCAAACAGCCAGTTGACAGCTATCAAACATACAATCCTCTGTGTGCTGAGATAGACCACGGGGTAAAATTTACCTTCGTGGGTTGTAATATGAATTAGTCCTGCCATGTGATCCTACTGATAGATTATAAAACTAGTTTATGGCAAGTTGTATTTTTGGTCCTCTGGAAAGCAGTTCTGAAATCCCACCAATCTGCTGGTAAGACCCAAAATGACCACGGATCATTCATTTACTATGAATGTTACTATGCAATTGAACTATACTGTGGCATTTGTCAGTGTAATCTGCACATTGTGGCACAGATATAAGTTCAGCCACGGTGCTGCTCCCTTGAAAGGGGTGCCTGTGTGGGCACTTGGAAATTCAAAGCTGGAGGTATGGCCGAGTGCTGCCACTGCTGCCTTGCAGTTAAGGGAAAACATTTGGCATTAAATTCTCTTACAGATGATGGCAGGCTGACATTTGAGGCACAAACTCCCTTTTCAGCCCTTCTTGAGTAAAGGGCAGGGAAAGCTTTGGAAAGTGAGAAATGGAGAATACTGATATTATGAAATTATGTAACACATCCTGCCTTGCCTGAATACTATGGCATAGTCATTACACTGAGACCCACACTTATATCCCTATTTAGAGAAGTCAAGACCAGCTGCAGTGAAATTGGGTTGCAGCTGTCATGGCAGCTTTCACTGAAAGTTCTGCATTGTTTCATTTTAACTGTTACAGGGGATTTTCTTCTGTTTATTATTTTCTCCCTTGGATGTTGCATTTCCATCCTTTATCCTCTCGCATAAAGCAGTGCAGGAATATATTACAAACTAATGAATGTTATCAATATTAACAGGGAATCCTTATCTAATTTTTTTTTTACTATTTATTATTATTAGACAGCACATATGTTGTGACTGAGCACAGGCCGTGTGGCACTGTTTGTTCTGAACAGGTAAGTAGTTGGGTCTTTTTAGAAGTATTAAAAATCTGAAATCAGCATTTCATTTTTTTCTTTAAGATCTTCTTAATACGTGCATTTTCACTGTTTCTGCCAGAAAAAGTTTTCAGGCTAATCAACAATAACAGGAGATAATAAGCAATGAAAAATGCCTTAAAAATATTCAGTTCTACCTGAATTTACTTTACCATGTCATCCACTTTGACCAATTATGAAATATTTCAGATTATAAAATTCAAAGAGAAAAAAATCTATATGTAAAAAATTAATCATAACTTCTCTTTCTGTAGATGGCTATGGAAACGCATATTAACACCACTCCCTTGGAAAAATCCCAGAAATTCAATTTAAATTTCATAGAGAATGATTTCCATTTCATAGGTTCTTTTTAAATAAACATGTATCCTACAATAACAGTGTTTAAAATTCCAGATGGATTAAAAATCCTCCCCTCAAACCCTGACCTGGCATTTGTGCACTCACACACATGAATTTTTTTAAAAGGGTCATTTTACAAAACTGAAGAGAATTTCCCTTATGCCCCAACCCCCACCACACACACACATCCTGGTTTTAATTTAGTTTTATAAAACCAGCCCGGCACTGTCTTTTTCTCTCTGAGTCTGGGGACTTCTCATGCCTCCCATCCCACTCATCCCCGTGCCAGATTCTCTCACACACTGTCAGTTTTATCTATTTTGTTTTTCATACGTGGCAGTGTGCTGTGTGGATAAATTAGCAGAAACATTGATTTTAGACTCCCCTTGATATCATAAAGGGGGTTGCAGCTGAAAGGGTTTTTTTCTATAAGATTCCCAAGGCTCAGAAAAATCCATTTTTATCTGGCTGTCAGACAGGCTCCAGATCTACTGCCCCAGACATCAATACCTCAAACATCGTTGCTAAAGAAAAGCCTCCCCTTTGTACTACAAAATTCAGTTTCTGCTGGGTAGAAGGGTGTGGCTCTGGGTGTTTTCCAGAAAAGAGTTACCCTCATTTTTGCTAATTTTAGATGCTTGGCAGCATCTTCACAGCCTGGTAAGAGCACACTGAACCAAAATGAAGGAAAGTATAAAGTAAGCTGGTCTTCTGTTAAGGGACTGAACTTTGTCTGATTTCCCATTTTTTTTGTTCTTATCAATTAGGAATAATTTAAAAATAATGAAATAATTATTTAAGCAATAAAAAAAGCTAGATTTCTTGTAGCGTCTCCCTTCAGATGGACAGCAGAAATATGGACCCATGACAGCGAGGTGCAATTCTCTGCACTTTTATTTCTTCTTTAATTCCTTTGTCTCCTTTTGCCCAGGCCAAACATTGCAGAAGAAGTTGGATGATGAAGAAGGTACAGATACACCAGTCCTTCACTTTCTCAGCTTTCTTCACCTTAGACCTAGGGGTGACCTAGATGCTATTTGAGAATAGAGCTGGGCTCTGTGTATACACAGCTCACCCCAAAGGATTTTGAATGACTCAAATGAGATGTTCTCATTCCAACATCTCCTGACAGGAGGCTGTGGTGTGGAGGGGGTCAGTCTCTTTTCCCAGCCAACTAGCAATAGGACAAGGGAAATGGCCTCAAGTTTCACCAGGGGAGGTTCAGATTGGATATTAGGAAAAATTTCTTCACTGAAAGAGTGACTAAGCATTGGAACAGGCTGTCCAGGGAAGTGGAGCAGTCACCATTGCTGAAAGTTGTCAAAAAAGAAGTAGAGGTGGCAATTTGCCATGTGTTTCAGTGGACATGGTGGTATTTGGTCAAAGGTTGGACCTGATCATCCTGCAGGTCTTTTCCAACCTTAATGCTTCTATGATTTTATGATGCCATGAATATTTAACGGAATTTCATTCCATGAATATTCCATGCTCTTACTGAAAAATCACACCAAATATTTTGGCATTTTGGGGCCAATACCAGAGGTTCAGGGATAGTAGGAGTAGCTCAGATGAGAGAATTCTGAGCTGTCTGTTGGCATAGGCAAAATGTGGTAAATAAAATGCAGATTTTAAAATAAAGTGTTTTGCATATGCTGTAATAACTCTCAGCTCCTCTGGGAGGAGCTTGTGTGCAAGCTACAGACCAGATTTTCAGTAGGAAAACATCTCTGCATTATCTGTGTTTAGTACAACATTCAACCTCACATAATTCTTGATAGCTTAAAACATCCATTTGGCAAAGCAAAACGAGCATCCAGTTTGTACAACTTTTAAGCAACATGTAGTGGGCTTCTAAATTCCAAGATTTAACCAGACAGGCACAACTCCTGTGGTACTGAACGAGCAGAGCAGAGGTATGGTTGCACAGCTGACAGTCACTGAGTTAGAAAAAAATTCTTCTGTAGAAATCTTAATTTTGCAGTGGAGTGGTATATGTCTATTATGTCCCCCAAAAAGGTGGCTCGTAATTTATTCTGGTTTTAATATGCCCAAAATATATTTAAAAATAAGGGGAAAAGTGCTATGTTGTTAACATCATTTAAGTGATTTATAGGAGCATTTGAATTTTTTTTGTGTGAGGAGCAATCTCGAGCATAGTCACCAAAGGTTTTTATTCATTCAACCACAACAAAAAAATCCAAAACATTAACTTATTTTATATAGAAAAATAGTCACATCTTTCAATCAAAATGATTGCTAAAAATCATTTTTCTACTGTGACAGAAGAAACACTTGAAAAACTGTTCTCCCAGTCTGGCAGTATGTGGTGTCCAAGAGAGCTGACTCACAAAGCAAAAGCTTTTAACTGAAAGTTTTAAGAAAAACAGTGTTATTTAATTCAGCACTTTTCCATGGAAACTTCATTGTCCTCTGACCCTGTTGTCAGCAAACAGATTTGCTGAAACTTTCTAGAGAAATTCAGCCTGAGGCAGACACCTGGTGTTCAAATTGCAAGTGTCCAGTTACAGTTTGGACAGGTAACAAGACTGAAGATAGAATTTTAAAGTAGAAAACATAAGGCAAATTGTTAAACTGTGCCACTGGCACTAACTTTAACCTGCATACAGTTGAATGTCAGGAACTCAGAAATGTGTAACAGGCATGTACATGTAGTAAAATCTGTGCCTTCAAATGGCTGATCATCAGTTTTAATCATCAAATCAAACAGAACAGGCCAAAGAGCTGGATCACTACTGTCTGACTGTCATTCACTAGCAAATCTGAACAATTTTTGGTGTTTTGCTGAGATATCGGTAGTTTCAGAATGTCGATATTTGAATATCCAGATGCTGGCTTGCACAGAAAACACATTACACTTTTCCCTACCAATACTTTTTCCATGTAAGGAATTTCACTGTCAGATGCTGAACTGCCTTGAAGAATTATGAATGAAGACAAAGAGCTGTGAAATGTGAAGCTGTTGTCAACACTGCAGAAATTTGAGAAATTATATGTTGGAAAGTGCGTGGCAAAATAAAAGTTATGCCATAGGAAGGATAGAGAACACATCATCTCATATGTATTAAAATGTTAACTGATGCCAGTTCTTTGCTGTTCAAGAAAGGTGCTCAAATTATGAAAATTTTCCTTGTTCTTTTTTTTTTTTTTTTCTTGATTATGTATCTTTTCTAAACTATGAGTTTAGTGGTTAAAACTTGTGAGGGAAAGCAGTAATCAAAAACTGAGTTGATACGCAATGTGCAATTCAAATTAGGATTTTTTTTTGGATTTGAATCTTTCAACTTTTTCTGATATTTTTATTTGAGTCAAGAAAAATTTCATCCATGTCATTTTAAAAGAATAAAAAAATAGCTCCACAAAGAGCTCAAGCAGTCACTGAGATCCATGGAAACTACTGAATACAGCATTTACTGAAAAATAGGCCCAGGTTTATTCAGGCAGTCAAGCTGAGATTCATCATACACCACTTTTCCAGTACCTTATCCTTAACATGTGCCTCATAACAATATGGATCTTTAAAAGGGCCCAATATAAGCTGAAAAGTTTGAATGAAGTTTACAGTGGGAAG
Organism: Falcunculus frontatus; assembly: GCA_013398115.1. NCBI lineage: Eukaryota > Metazoa > Chordata > Aves > Passeriformes > Falcunculus > Falcunculus frontatus. Next base: position 170,692 of record VZRV01007515.1, read on the forward strand.
GTAAGACTTTGATTAGAATGAAAGTCAGGAAAAAAACCCAAACCCCAGCTAAATCCCCATGTAAGCCTGGAGAATTCCAAGAATTACACCCTAGAAAATATATCTTCTCTTCTAAAGGTAATTGTAATGATTTTTTTCCCCTTATTTTTCTTTCCTTTTTTTCCATTCTTCTAAAATTTGCTCATGGTCTAAATACATTTTCATTTCTGCAGTATACTGGAGTTTGTTGTAAGAGCTAGAATCCAAAGTCTGTATTCTAGATAGATGTTTGATGTAGATTTGGATGTACTTGGTCTAATCATTCCATAGGAGTTTGAGTTTGTTGAACTCTCTTGGCACAGATATTGATTTTGGTGGACAACAGAAAGTCTTTACTGCTTTTCACTGATGATGGGAATGTTTTTCTCACTTCATCATGAGAACTACTCCAGATGCCCAAACATACCTAAGTCACTAATTGAGTGCCTCTGGATAACTTGTTCAAAAAAAGAATTGTTGTCACTCAAGAATCTAATTAAAAACCTGTGGAAATTAATAAAAAAGATTCTTCTGACTCAAATTGAATCCTGATCCAACATCAACATAAGTTAATGGGCCAACTCATCCAAGTGAGTGTTACAGGATCAGACCTTGTAGGAGTGTTTATTCTTTATGGTAAATGCAGTGTAAATAGGTCTGGTTTTGATGTCTTACTAGAAAGATGAAGGCAGTAAAAGGATTATTTTTAAGTCTTACCAAAAATGTAGAAGCAACCGTATTTCTATGCCATAGAGAATTCAAAACTTAATTACATCCTGTCCAAATGCAGCCTAATTCCTATCAGGAAACATTTGTTTCCAACAAATAGACAAATCATTTTTGTGAAATATTTGTTATTCATACTTTTTTAAAATCACAGCTTCATTAACTTGGCCTTTATTTGAATTCCTCTGTGCTTGCTATTATCCTGTTGCTCTAGCTTCACAGGTAATTTTTAGTTAAATTACAACTCTATAGTCAGGAATTATTGCTGGATTTGTACTATTTAGGGCAAGGGGACATCCCTGGCTATAGATCTAAAATATTAAAATCCTCTCTAACCCAGTACTGGTCTGAGAGAGCAGGAGCTGAAATTTAACACAGATCAGGACTTATTCCCAGTAAGAGATTTGTAAGCATCCAGTGTGATCTGTAGGCTGAGAGTGTAAAAGCAAAAGCACAGGCCAGTTGATGGCAGATCTCACAGAGCTGTCAGTGAAACCTCAGCAGACCTGGTCTAGTTAAGAAATGCAGGACTTGCAAAGGAAATCATGGAGGAAGCAGTTGACAGATTTGGTGGGAGACAAGAGAGAGAGGGGGAGAAACTCTCTGCCAAACGCAGATCCACACCATATTTTGCTGCAGAGGATGTGCTGTGCAAGCAGTTGTTACAAGTATAAAAGCATCCAAATTTGTCAGTAAAGGAGAAAATTTTCATTAGCAGGCATGCACTGAGCTCGTTTTGCATCTGGAACCTATCAGGCTTCACAAGAAAGTTATGTGTCATATTTAACCTTCAAGTAGTGACTGATCCTCTTAGCTGAAATCTCAGGGGACAGCATGAAAGTCAAAATCCAGCTTTTCTTTAAAATGCATTTTAGTGGGGAAATAATTCCACTAGACAAGTCAAACTAGTCTCAATTAAACTGTTGGAAACCTAGAAAACCAGATATCTTGCTGATAAACATCAGCTACATTATTCTGATTTATCTAGGAGTAATGGGATAATGATTGCCCCTAGAAGAGACTACACAATGCCGTGATCCAGAGAATAATGAAACACAAAACCATAAATGTTGTTTGTAGATAATCCTACATTAAGCTTACAAATGAATCACAGTATTCTGAAGTTAAGTCTGTGTCTTCTCATCTAACAGAAAATACATATTTTGTTGTGAAAAATGCAGAACTTCATCCAGAATGTCTTCACTGGAAAGAAAATGTGAGGATTCATGATGACAAATAGTGATAACTTAAAGTGACTGAACACGGAAATCCATAGTGTTGAAAACTTACTCTGTGTTCTCTGCAAATGATGAATGCTTTGCTCCATAGTGACACTTGGCAAAAGGCAGTGGAACTGTTTCAGAACTTGAAATTGAACATTTCTTTACCCATGGAAGTATGGGAGCTCTTGTAGCAAATCCTGTCTCACCTGTTTCTTCGAATCACAGCAGAATGGATCCAAAATCTAAACCTCCCAACTCCGTGGGTGCTTCCAGAAGAGAGTCCCAAGCACAGGTGCAAGTGCCATATATAAAGTCCTTTTCAGTCACATAAGAATGTTTGCAGATTGATTAACCTATTTTTTAAAGATAAGTGGATTATTTGCATATTAACCCCTTCTTGGATCTTCCTTCTTAAATATGTGTGGATAGAAAAATTTTAAGTGATTAAAAAATTAATTAATTAAACAATTTTAACACTAAAGACCTGGGTTCACACTTATTTTCACTTCTTTTTTCTTTTCTTTTCTTTTCTTTTTTCTTTTCTTTTCTTTTCTTTTCTTTTCTTTTCTTTTCTTTTTTTTTCTTTTCTTTTCTTTTCTTTTCTTTTCTTTCCCTTCATTTATTTAGCAATCCTAGGTTGTTTGACTACACAATATTTAATTTATCAAAATTTTCAGTAGCACAAACAATTTCAAGAGTGAAGCATAAAGGCTACAGGGATAGAAAGTCAAACTGTAGGACAGAGATTGCCAGATTGTGAAAAGTTTAGGTCATGTGTTTCAAGACAGAAAGCCAATGTCCCTTTTATATAGCAAAAGGAAATAATGTTTACATTTTAGATTTTTAAACTTATTTCCCCATTAAGATTCTTAATAATGTATGAACTTTTGGGTCATGAAATATTAATTCATTAAACAAGGATATCTAGAGTCTGAAAGCTTCACTTTTGATCTTGTTCTCCAGACACAGCTTTCCTGTTTTTCTAAATCTGATCCCATAATAAAAAAGACCATCTGCTTTTTTATTTTCATACCTTCTTATGTTTATTAAAGCAAGGGAATCATCCAAGTTTATATGTTTTGATTACATATTGAGCATATAATGTTTTGTGAACAAGAAAAATACAGTCTTATAGTAGCGCTTAGAATACGGCAGGTGCGTTGTTTCGATTTGATAAAACCCAGTTGCTTGATTCTGGCATTTAACATTGAACCATGGGCAGAATATGATGTTCTAATTATTGACCTTCATATTAAAATTATTAATGCTGAATATCAATAACTCACCTGAATACAAAGTGATTTTTCTTTTCTATTTCTTCTCTAGTTCTTCTTGGATGCTTGAGTGCAATTAGACAGGATATGACCACATTCTAAGAAACAATCTGTCCTTCAAAGTGATCATGGTCATTGGTCAAAGGAATGTCAGATGAGTGATTAATGCAAAAAATTTTTACTCAAAAAAGAGAAAAATGTTTGGGAAATGCAGCTAAAATATAAGAGTTTGGATGGAGTGCTCACAGGGACTTGGGCTCATACTGATGAAGAATTAAACATCACTATGGTGCCACTGTACGTTCTTGGCTTACTGTGTAGCATTTTTGGTACTCACTTTAGCATTTGTATGTCTTATACACAGAACAGAAAGAGTGCTGCGTTGGTGCAGTCAATATTCTGAGGAAGAAACACCTGAGCCACCCCACAGGACGTGCTGTAGAAAACCATTCAACACTTCTGTGTGTGCACTGCTTTTTATAGTTATACAAGAGGTGTGTGTTAGATTTTTCAAACAAATCAGTGACCTCTACAAACTGATGTAATAGTCTTATACTTTTAAGATTTTTACCTAGATGCTAAAAGTTTGATGGGGAAAATTTTCAGCTTAAATCTCTTCCATCCCAAGTAACTCTACTAACAACTGGTAAGAGCCACAGCCTAAAGATTATTTCTTGAAGTGGGACAACTCTGCTGAGAATCTCACCAAGTTCAAGCACAAGAAGTCAAAACAGAGGGGCTTAATTCAGAATTCACTCTCTGAGGAGAGATGTGAATATTAAGATGCTATTCATAAATTCTGTGTTAAAGCATCACCAGACAAAGTGTGTAAAGTGTAGAAATGGTTGTATTGAGCATTGGATTCCCTTCCCTGGGACATGTCCTAACCACTTGGATTTAAGAGCCTCTATTCCACCCAAGCTGCATATTAGGATTGTAAGTGCCTGTCTGGATCTCCTCCCTAACCTGAGGATGTAATGTTATTAGCTCAAGCCTGTGCTGCCTTGAATTCTCTGCCAGATCCCTCTCCTTTCCCTTTCCAAACACACGAATGACACACGCGTGCTCTGCGGTTTGGCAGCAATTTCAGCCTGAGTCTGAGCCAGGAACACAAACCGTGCTTGAGACACCTCCACATGCCACTGGTTACCTGGCTCATGGCCAGCTGGGCTAGGGCCACAAAGCTCTAGAGGTGGCTGTGGGGAGCAAAGAATCACACCTTGGTGCAGAGGAGTTCAGGTCTGGTGTCAACTCCAAATTGTAATCTTAGTCCCATTGTAATTAACAACAAAACTTCTATTGAGTCAAAAAGATTAAAATTACCCACGCAACACCATGGAGTAATAGACAAGGATCCATCAACTCGGGCTTTGAATTGTTGCTATATCATTTGTAATGCAGTGGCTCAAGGCTGATGGACATAAATGAGACTTTTGTTTGTGTGGTACACTCTGAAAAACACCTTAAAAATGCAGGTTAAATTCTTCCTCTTCCTGATGTATTACAAACACTTACCTCCATTTTTATGCAGTTTATCAATGTCAGTAGTCTGTTGAATGTGCAAAGCAAGAAACAGGACAAAAACTAGAAAAGGTGAAGGCCCGTGAAAAGTTGCTTTACCTTTTCGTGAACTCTGTTTCTTCAGCTTTGTTTATACGATTGTCCTTGGGCCTAATTCAATGCAGAGAAGTGAAGTAATATTGCTAGATGGCTGTAAACCTCAGGGAAATCCTCTATTAGGGGAATGATGGCTCTGAAGGGAATATCAGGCTTTCTTGTTACTCTATTTCTTTGAACACCGTGTTATTGAAGTCCCAAGCAGCATCAGCATGCAGGATTTTATTCACTAAATCAGGACTGGCTAGATAACTTGTTTATTCTTTACAGACATGCATTATAACAGTCTGTTGAATTTGCATGTCAGGAGAATTATTTTTCTGCTTCAGAATTAGTCCAGTGGAAAAGGAGAAACATTTCCAAAGGCTTGAACCTTGAGGGAGAAGACACAGAATTAGGGCTTCTACAATCGATATTGACAGTGCTGCCCTAGCCTACAAGACAAACAAGTTTAAGAGCCTCTCTAGACCAATTCAGAGGACAGAAAGGTAAATTTTTATTTCCAAAATGGTAATTCAGACAAAAAAAGATATTTTATATTTTTTTTTTCTGCATCCCAGGCTAATGCTTCACACTTTGAAGTACAGGGACTTCAAATGTCTGCATAACAGTCTTTTGAAAAACAGATTTCACTTTTAAAATTATTTCAACTTCTTCCTTTTTTTAACACAGGTACTCTTACATGTCAAATATTTTTCACATCTAAATAAAAAATGTGATGATAACTTTGTACAGCACTTTTATGCATTTCAGTTCATCCAGATATTTCTTTAGCATGGACAGATTTATAGCACAATACATAATGCATAAATGTAATGTTTATTAACAGACTTAGACCAAAACCCAGATTTTTGTGTTTGTTTCAAATACCAGAGGTGTCCACTATTTCAATTCATATTTGTACAATTTGAAATCCAATTAGGTATTGATCAGAATAGAAATACATTAGGAGGCCTTAAAGACAGCTGGACGAGGGCTTTTTACAAGATCATGAAATGACAGGACAAGGAGGAGTGGCTTTAAACTGAAAGAGGGTAGGTTTAGATTAGATGTTAGGAAGAAATGCTTTATTGTGAGGATGATGAGGCCCTGGCACAGGTTGCCCAGAGAAGTTGTGGATGCCCCGTACCCGGAAGTGTTGAAGGCCAGGTTGGACTGGTCTTGGAGCAACCTGGTCTGGTGGAAGGATCACAGGACAACATCTGCAGCCTTGCCACAGCCCTGCTCTGCCTAGCCATGAGCCAGGCCAATGTCCTTTTTCCCACCCCCAGGGAAACCTGAGGATAAAGCTGTCCTAGCTCCCACTGCTCTGCCCTGGTGCTGACTGTGCTGTCCCCAAAAGCCCTGTCACTCCCCAGCCCAGGGACCTGTCAGCCCTGCAGTGCCCTGGCACCATGTGCCCATGGAAAGGTGTAGTGTTGATGTAGAAATAGAAATGTGACAGCTAGAAGCAAATGTTTCTGCTTTACAGGTGTCCGAACATAGGCAACTATTAATGATTCTGGCGAAAACTATAGTTATTAAGTTTCTTTTGAGTATAAAAGAGACCAGACCCTTACTTAAATTCTTGCCTTCCCTTGGTCTCACTCCTTTCAGAAAAGCATTTTTCTCAAAGATCCTTTCTTTAGGACAAAAGAAATGGATGGCTCTGCATAAGCATTCTTTTATTTGTTGCTGAGGATTTGCTTTATATTTTGGCTTATATTTCTATTTTTTATGGGAATTTTCTCCAGCTCCCTTCTAATGTTTGACTTATAAGGCAGTTTTGCTACATATTTGTCCCAACTTGCCCTACATGGCCCATATCTCAGGAGCAACACAAGCAATAACCACCTGCTCTGTCTGTTCTGAATGATCATATGCAAGTTTGAAGGGCATTCAGCGACTTGATGAAGCTAAACTTTTTTGATTAGAAAATTTCAGGATGAGCATCGTTGTTAAAATTATCAGCTTCCACTGGGGACAGAGCCACAGGCTGGCTTTAAAGGTTTCCTGCAATAAAAAGTGCAATGAACTCATTGTCCTGGCTGCCAACCGCCAATGTGAGGCCCTTGACAGCATGATGATATCAAACCTCCAAATAAAAGCAATTCTCCGAGCATACTGTGGCTTCCGGCAATGTACATAGCTTGATACAGTCATTAGTTTTTATGCAGTTTTAGAGCAAACATTTTACTAGGAACCCAATTTTCTTCTGACAGAAGAGACTATTAGGGACCCCAAGCATGACAAGTCTCAAGAGTCCTTCCAGCTGAAACAGGCCATTGACAGAAGGTGATTTGCCATCAAAGCTATATACATATACTTTGGTTGATTTGAGCATTAACAAAAAAATGGAAAAAGAGAAGTATCTTACCTTATCTCTATGATTAATGCTCATCTTAAAAGTTTGCAGAAGGGGCTTCTATAAAGGCTATATTCAGAGGATGCTTTGATTTTGGAATAGGTAACAGCCTTGAGTTTCGCATTATGCGAGGACAGCTGGCAAAGCATGTGGGCTGTGAAATAAGCAGGAGGCTTGATAAAATCCATCCTGAAAGAGAAAACAAGGTTAGGAGCAATGAGCTGTGACTGACTAGAGCTGTGGGAGCTCAGAAACCTTCCCCCCAAATGCAAATGCTTAAGGTTACTTATCTCGATGGTATGTTGAAGACATTGCGCTCTGCGACAGCACGGAAAGAGGGAAGATGAAGCTCAGCCCTATCCTTTGCTGTTCTGCAGTGACCAGAAACCCAAAAAAAGTGTTCAGCTTGCAAAACCAACTAAATTTCTGCTGGAGGGGTACACATTGTACTGGAATCCAAAATAAGCTGTATTTGGTTCTTTTAATTTCAGTGTATTCTTCATGCAGATTTTTTTTTAATTAATATATACAAAGTGATATATTCTCAGATAAAAAAGGGATATAGTTCACTCAGGAGCTCACATTCTGGCCCTTTGGGCTATCGGGCTCCAACAATGGTGTCTCAGAAGAGGCATTTTAGCACTGCACAATATACAGGAGTTTCTGTTAACTGTGCAGAAGCCAAAATTTGTTCAGGTAACAATTTGTTCAAAGGAGTCTCCTCTTTCAGTAGCCATCCAGTCATTGAAATGACCCAAATATCAAACTTTTTTTTCTAGAACATTTCTAGAGAACTTTTCTGCTCTTCCTATTTCTATTACTCCATTTATTGTGAAATTTTATTCCTGAGATTTATGAGGTCTCTGAAATCTGTTAACAATTTCTCATTTAGATTTAATGAGGATGAATAAGGAAAAGAGGATTTTGTCTTACCCATCATCTTCACAAACTATATCCTAGAGATATAATGTACAAAAAACAACCTCCCAAACCCAGACACCATATTTATTTTAGGATTTTATTTTATTTTACCATTTTAGGATTAGATGGAAAAGATGGATTTAATGAAAATGTAGTAAAAATTCTCAAATCTTAAACATTTTAAAATATTTTGTCAGTAATGTGGCAGATAATAAAAGACAAAGAGACTTTTTTTCTCTTTCTTGTGGAGGTTGTATTTCTCACCTCAGCTTACCCTGGCACTTTTGGTATTAGCTAGATATAACACTGTTGTCCTGATTAAATAATTAAATTGCAATCAGACAAGCTAACCTCACAAAAAAAAAAAAAAAAATTAGGTGGAATGGATGAAGATGTAACATGAAGTGAAAATCAACCCTGATAGATTGATGAAAGGCCAGAATAAAATAACAAACAAAATTAACTTGATTAACCTTCAAGGGAATAATAAAAGCAGGATGATTTCATGTGTTAAATAGCGCGTTACATTATTAAGCTTTGACGTTGTTTGGCGAGTGATCCTTTACATGAACAATTTTACAGAAGCCAGGAGCTTCCTCGTATACTGGGGGTTATTCAACCATTTGCAGTAAAGTTTATTTTGCAAGTCATTCTAATGGTTTCAAAGTTACTTCTCAAGTTATGCTGCAAATAAATTATCTTTCAGTAAGAGCTACATAATCAATCATTGTTTATAGAAAGATTTAATTCATGGGAGAAAAAAATTCTGAAATTGTCTTTGGCTTGCTTGGGGCATTTCTGGAGAATGCTAAATATATTTCTTTTCAGAGATACTGTGAAGATAGTCAAGATGAATAGACACAGTATAGTCACAAATCAAGCAGCCACAATACAGATGCCAAAGATCTGTTTGAGCAGATGTTACATGGCACACAGGACCCAGACCAGGTCAAAAGCTGGAAGTCTGAAGTACTGAAAACAGGGGGATATGAGAAAGTGCTGCCTTGAGCTTCTAACTCAGCTAAATACTGAACTAGACCTGACACAGGACCTGCATCTTCCCACAGTGAGGTGTGATATTATCAGTGAGGTAATCAATTGCATTTTCTCTCAGAAAGGAGCATCTTCTGACTTTTACTGAGTTTCTATCAGAACATTTAATCTCTACGCTGCAAAAGAAAAGGCTTTATATCATAAACCTCTGAAAAGATATAAACTTTTAAAAGTTGTTTCAAAAGTGATTGAACTTTATATGAATGCTTTAGGGAAACCATGTGGAAAGATACATTTTTATTAAGCTGAGTTTGATTAATCCCTACCAGAGAAGAATGGAAGTGGTAGATAGTGACAGTATTAAAAAATAAACTGAACCAACTCACCAAATAAATATGTCATGGTTGAAAGACAAAGGCAATTTCTAAGTATTTTCTCATTCCAGGAATAATGGAAGGACATGAGCAAGGTAGATGAGACTTGATTAGATTGCGTGACTTTGGAAAATATAGAGGAGATTGGTAAAATATAGCTACATGAAAGTTGATAATGGCATTTAGTACTTATTTAGGATAAAATCTTGTCTATAAGAAATCTGCCCTTTAATCTGTGTCATTTAATTGGAAGAAAATGTTTTTTAAATGCCTACAATACAGGAAAGTGTTTTTAAAGAAGACCTGGAATTTCATGTAATGATTTTAGCCTAATTTCACAGTATGACAAAAGCCTTTTTTTTCTCTCAAATGGAGCTCCTGTTTAATTCAATAGGGTACATAAGCACATTCCCAAAAGCAAATTCGGACAATTGTAATAATTATCTCTTAAAGTAATGGGCAGTTGCAGGCCAAATGACTAAACTGCTGTGATTTCTCATACTCACTTAGGAAAAATTTCCAAAGAGCTATTTAGAAACTATTTTCCGTGATATAAAACAACATGAAAAATTGTCAGTTTTAGAATTTAAGTTTATGGAACAGTGGATCTGAATATTCACCCTGTAATCTGTACATTTCCAAATATCTTCTAGTCTAGTCAAAAAAGACAAAGAGAAACTACCCCTGCACTAATGTCAGCACCCTGGCTGCTGCACTGCACTTGTCCATAAAATTCACTGCAACCCACACCTTGCTGGTCTGATGGTGATCTCATGGCTACAGATCAGGTGAGAACCACATCTACAGAAACATGAAAAATAGTTTCTCCATTACTGAACAGAAATTCAATATAGTTCTTCAGAGCATGATCTTTCTTTTGCTTAAGTATCTGAAAAAGTGTCCAAACCATTAGCCTTCTTTTTTTCTATCAACACCTTTCCTTTTAGTTTTATGTTGGTGGCAGCTGTATGCTCATGTCTGCAGTTCCAAAGGTTGAACTGTATATATGGGATTTTCTACATTTTTCAAACTCTTCATATTAATAAGAATATACCACAGATTTAAGCAGTTAAATAAGCAGAAGATGTGTGCCAGCATGAAAATATAGAGGCATACAATCCCAGTCTGCTGAACACACTGGCAGGTTTTCTCTTGTGTAGTCAGAGCAGCTGTTACAGAAAGAGACAGATTTTCATGGAGCTACATAGATTTTGATGTGTTGATGTGTTCTGTATTAAGAGCAAATACTGCTCTGTATGAAGAACAAGTATTATTTTTGACATTCAAATGTATAATTACATTTTGCTAAATACATATAACGCCCATTGATTTTCTAGAAAGTTATGCGAAAGCTTACAGCAAGTTTATGATATCTGAGAGAGGACCAATAAACAACAACAAGAACAAAAAGAAAAACAACAAAACTCAAGCTATCCATCTCCATCTGTACAGAAAAATTTTCAACAGGTGTCTATGACATCCTTGGTAAGTTCATTTCTCTACCACCCCCAAAAAAGACAAATTTTTAAAATCATCAGTATTGTCACTCCCTCACCTTTTAGCATATACATTCAAAATATAGCTGTCCTTCTGAACCTGTGTATACCTCAAAGAGAGTAAAAGCTCATTTTTATCCCTGTACGTGATGTCGGGACAACAAGTAACACAACCTGTATGGGAAGAAATTCTAACATCTACAAATGAGTTTCTCATGATCAATGGAAGCCGGGGAAAATATCTTCCATTGTTACAGATTTGGAAAAGACATTGTTTCAGGAATTATTAAATAGTTAAAATGCAAAACTGATTTCTCACTAATATTATGCAAGAAAACTGGAAACAATAGCTACATACGATGGACAAATCAAATCATGACCATAGGGGTATAGTGGAGTGCTTTAAAACTGGTCTTGGAGTTTTCACTATTATAGCACTGAAGAAGGAGGGAAGTAAGAACATGAAGTGTTTTCTTGTTTCAGTATTGCTTTTAGATTCCTTTCTTTCCATCTGTTTTTCTCTCCCAATATCCTTGGTTTTTACACACTTCATGAGCTGTTCATGTCTGCAGCTTTCATTGTGTCTACAGATTGTGGAATGGAGCTTGTATCAAGAAGACTCAAGTCCAAAAATTCACCCTAATTATGACTCTACCTGTTCTTTTGTGTAAGAACTTGTCCCTTGTATTCTTATAGGCTCCTTTTTCACAATGTCAGCCAGCAAATCTCAGTAATAATGAAACTGACAGTCGACTTTACCAGACACACACCTGAGGGGTCTGTGGGAATGTCACATATAAAAATATCCTGAGTTTGCTCCTAAATCTTTGAACTTTCAAATTGACCTCAAACTCTGAGCCCATTATGAACAGAGTTTTGTGTCCACCTGTCCCTTTGTCACACTGTTCCTTTCATTGTCCTGCACTGCACAACAGCAAGGAAAGGGGCAATACTGTAAATACCCAGGAGCTTAATGGCTTCTTAGGACAAAAGCAATTTGCTGCTCCAATAGTAAACTCCACCAGCAGTCTGAGAATTTTGGAATTATTTTCCAGATGATGGGAATAATTTAATGTCTCAAACTGAGTGTTTCAGATGACAGGTATTTCCTTCCCTCCACTGTCAAATGGAATTTCAGTTCATATGCAGGTTCATCTTTCTGCAGAAAAAAATCATTCTTACAGTAACAGTTCAATGAGCAGAGACAAATATTATACATTTTGCAGGTTATAAAGATTTCTGTATTTTTTAAAGCACTTGCTTCCCTGAGAAAGAATTCTCCTAAGCAGAGCAATGACTGAAAGATCATTCAGAATAAGCACAAATAAATTACTCAAATGCTATATCCTTTCTTTGAGAGGGTGCTGTAAAAAGGGAGAGAATAGAACTACTGTGGTTATCTTGCAAGGCTGACATGTGAGAATATAATTTTCTTTCCCAATTTAAACTTAAAAATTTGCAGGAGATAGGAGAGGTCAGCACTTGCAGCTCCTGGCTTTTCTTTGGCCCTCCTGAGCACGTCTCTAATACACTGTTGATTATTAATTTAGAGTTTACAGTCCAGAACTTGATCTTCTACCTTAGGCAAATCTCTTGCTTGGTGCCTCTCTGTCCTTCTGCTGAAGGGCAAGAACTATGTGTTTGGACAAATATTAATGATGTATAACAGTTAATCTAAATCATGCTGTAAAATTCTTTAGAAGAAATTGTATATTAACCACACAGTTTCCTGTAGGGAGAATCATCTCTTCAAGGACATGACTCGAGCTGATGTGGTGTTCAAACTGCCAAAGTGCAGTGCACTTCTTGCACTGGCTGGGGTCCTCTATATTTAAGGAAAACCAGCTCATTTTGGACACTTGCAGAAATAGAGTATTGTTGCTGTCTAACAGATGACCCACTATCTGAGAATTGCAGAATCATGGAAAGGTTTGGGTTGGAAATGACCTTGATATCTCATTCCAACCTCCTTGCCACGAGCAGGGATGGCACCTACTAGATCAGCTTGTCCAGGGCCCTAACCCGGCCTTGAACACTTTCAGGGATCTTTTCTCTGCTGCATTGAGTTCTCCTGGGTGCCATGGAGAAGGTGGGACACGGGGCTGCCCTGTGGCTCAGCTGACAGGTGGTGAAGAGCTGGAGGCATCGTTCTGCACAGCTGAGCCCAAGCTGGGGTCCCTGTGCAAGGAGATGAGGCACAGCTCCTCGTCCCTGGGTCCCACAGGCTCCCAGCTTCTGACAGACACACAGCTGGGCTCCCATGGCTTTCCTGCACGTGGACAGAAGGAAGGACTGCACTCTCATTTGGGTTCTGAGGGCTTCAGCAAACCTCCCAAAGCTGGGTTTGACACCTTGGGGATATATTGCAATTTGCAGTAAAAGCCATGTAACCCAAGGATATGCACACAGACTTTCACAGGTGATAGAAAGCACCTTTTGTTTTAATCTTAGTCTACTTATTTGATTCAATAGAGGTGTTTTATAAGTTTTATTTGTTTAAAAGTGTTTCCTCCATCTTCTCAAAGGGACAGCTTCTATTTATGCACAATTTCCGAAGTAATCATGGATATTTTGGAAGAGGTAAGAACAGTAAAAAGCAAACTTTTTAATGTTTTTTGAAATAGTTAGCTGTCGACCTTCCAGGGATCCTCATTTCATCAATAAATTGTTTCAGCAGTAACTCTTAGAAGTTTAAAGATAAATCCATATTGTAGATGAATCCTACATAAGAGGGAACAGAATTACAGAGGGATGTAGGGTACCTTTTAAAACTAGTTGTCTTTGTTCAGTTTGGCATAGGAGTGAAAAAATACCAATCTCAGTAATGTAGTTACTTTATTTAAAAGGAAGCTGTGTCATTCAGATCAAATAATTTAAATTTGTTGAGCCTTCTGTCTCTCTTTTAATTGAAAAATATCAGTAGACTTCATAGGCTGTTGAACATTGGCAATTCACTCATTCAAGTTATTATGGTTAACAGCAATATCTTTCCTTCAAAAATCGCTATTAAATCTGCCTGGGGATCCTGGGACTGACTCTGTAGCTAGAGGGAAGGACCTTTCCTGGCTGAACACATGCCAAGGGCTGGAGATGTCCCTTCCACAGAATGAGCTTTCTGAGGAGAGGTTAATACTTGCTCAGGGAGAGATTTACAGCCACAAGTCAGCCCCAACTCAGGAATCTAAAGCCAAAGCTGCCAGACATGGTGATGCAGACAAAAAAAAAAAAAAATTCTAATCCAGAAGAGCAAAGTATTATTCATGTTTGCCTGCAGAAGAAGGAACACTTCATATATTGCGCAATTTAACTTTATTGAAAAATACATCAGTAATTTCAAGTTACAAAAGCAATTTCAATTCAAGTATCAGCACCTAAGTGAAACTTCAGATTTGGCCCATCACTTCCACATGAATACTGAGTTATGCTTTCTGAGAGCTCTTTTAAACCTTTGTCTGCAGTCCTGTGCAATTTTACAGCATTTTTTTTTTTCTTTTTAGAACTGACCCTTTACATTTAAATTGGGAAAGGTACTTCTAATGCACTGGTCTACACTGTGACATTTTAGTGATGAGAATGCCGAGGGACATTGGCTTTTATTAGAGAAAAACAGCAGCCTTAGAGCCTGGATGTGTTTTTCTGGTGTTCCATTTCAGAAAAGTATGCTCATTCTGTCTTAGACATTCTGAAAGCAATTGAGATAGACCACATAAGTGGAAAAAAATATGTTAGGCTGTGTTTCAGCTTTATTTCTTCTACTCTTTTCCTCTCTGTTTTTGCCTGTGCCTGGCCAGAAAAAGAGACACACTCTCCAGGGAAGCTGTGATCTCTAGCATTGCAATTCCTAACTCCATAGGGCTTAATTCTCCTGTAGCATGTATTTACCTCACACTTTCGAAATATCTGAGAAATGTTTTCCCCTAAGATAATGCAGATCTTTTGCAGTTACAGTTTATTTCAGGAAACCAAAGCAATGCATTCTTCTGAATCTCTGACTGATACTCCTGACTGTTTTCTCTTGGGAACAGTAGATTAGGAAGGTAAATCCAAGAAAGAAGGTAAATAAGATTAGACACCAAGAAATAGTGGTTCAAATATGCTCCAGCTTGATTCAATACTTCCCTCCTTAATTCCATGCCATTTGAAAGAATACAAAATAAAAATCCCTATTCTGCCCTAAACATAAATTGTATGAGGGCTTCATAATAGAAGTGATCACCATGCCATGACTATTCTGGTGGATCCTGTGCATCCGAGGATGTAGTGATCTGCACATACTTATGCTGTGAACATCTAAAAACTACACATGTACATGAATGTGACTTGAATTGACTAAATTAAAAACTCAGCATAAGTGCAGGTTTCAGAACTAGGTTTGAGGAGTTCCATAGAAGAAAGTTCATCAGCCTTTGAAAAGTTTCACATCACTATTCAGTGTGAAAAGAGGAGGATTCTGTTGTACACCTTTCAAAAAGATCACTAAATTACAAGTGACATTTCCCTTGTTGTTTGAATGATGAGATACTCCTGTTACCTGTAATCAATATTTTGAAAGCAGCTTCTTTCTTACAAAGCTCTTCTGTCTCTTCTGCCCTTTCAAATGGAAGCTGCAAACATACACCTGTTTGCTGTCATAAGTCAATAGGAATAGGAGATACCTTTTAATTCTAATTTTCATTAGGTTTTATAGTAAATAATGGAGAGGGAAATCTTAAATGTTTATTCCATAATTGATTTTATAAGCTATGCAGTTACAGGAATAGTAATTTATTTTAAAAGACATCCCATAAGGTCAGTAACCATTTTTATTAGCTGAAACTAAAGCAATTAATAACAATAATTTAAATAAGTAAGTTAATCATGTGTGAGGAAGTTCTTCCACCATTTGACATATGGATTAGTGTAATTTCCCTCAGGAAGCATGTTACTATGAGACCAACTACACTACAGTTATTCCCTGTTCTGCATTACCCTTGTTGGCAAAAACTAAGAAAATATTCAAACACTTTTGATACAGTAACACAGGCACCTCTATGCTGTAATGCGGGTTTTTAGAAACCACCTCTATCTCTTACTAGGAAGCCTGTGAGAGACAACAGGTTCAAACATAGGAAATCTGAGGAGATGCCCTAACATAAGATCCTTGTATCTGTTTAATTGTATAAATTCGTAAAATGTGAGAAACGTGAGAAGAGCTGGAAAGGTTCAGCTGCTTATTAAATACTGATGAGTTATAGAGCTCAGATAAAAAGAAAAAATAGTGTATTAGAGCATCTCAATTCCTTCTATTTCTGCTGCCCCTCCTGTGAAAACCAGACTTCAATTCCCACTTGGATATGAGGAATGGGACAGCAGCTGAGTCCCATGGACCTCTGGTCAGAGGCAACATCTGTAAGCAAAATTTCTAACTATTTATTCTGAGTGTTTAGGTATTCCTTCCTGGTTTTCAAGGTGAAAATAATTTTTGTTTAAAGTAGGGTCATTTTCCAAGGGCAGTGCCCGAACAAATCCTGGCACTTCAGGACTTGTACAGTGTCTCTACTCCATAAAGAGCTATGGTTGCTGGGGAGTGAAGACCAACCTAGAGATGTCTTTCACAGATGATGCATATTGTGAAGAATGGTGCATTAACAGAAGGTATTCCCTCCACCGCTAACATCATTATAAACACACTGAGATTGCCAGCTATACTGCTTAAAGCAAAAAAGTTCTCACCTAAATTACCTCATTTTCATTATATTTCTGCTCATTGACAGGCTTTGTTGAAAAGTCTTTTCGTACCTTGAAAGGGAGAAGTTGTAGCAGAGTTCAGAAATAGCTTATAAATAAGATACTGAAGTGCCTAGGCCTTAGAAAATTGAGGTATTAAAGCAAAGTTCAGTGAGCAAAAAATTCAGTTTTGTAAAAAAAAAATCCCCTAAAAAATTGCAAAATCTCTTCTTTCCATATGGTTTAACATATCTTGTATCCAGACACGATCAAAATGTGTCAAGAATTACTATTGTGGGCATATTATACAACTTGGCTGTTATACGTTTAACCTCAGGAGAAAAGAGAAGGACTCTCTGAGGATGAGAAGTGAATAAGAGCTTCACATCCTTTTGAGGTCCATCAACCCGAAGTCGGAAGACATCTGAGAATGTTCACACACATACACACAGAGCCCACTCCAAAATTACTGCTTTGCAAAGTCCAAGTGCCATGTTAGAAAACACCATGATGAGAACTGAGTTTCTTGTGCAGCCTTCCTAGCTGCTTTTGGAAAATGTGTGTGTTAGGGAGACCAGAACCCCTCTGTAGCACTTCAGGGTCCTCACAAATAATTATTGTTTACCTTTCTACTTGCACAGAGACCTTTGCACCACACTTGGTGCATGTAACAAAGATCTCCTCAGCTCTTGCTGCATCTTGTCCCAGGTTCTCACTAGCAAAGACAGTTAAACACTGTATGACATTTTGCAGAAGTGTGGTGCAGCTCTTCCTCAATTCCTAACACGCTGTCCGCTGAAATGATGAACTTCCCACGCCTACCCCAAAATCCGCTGACAGGAATTCTTTTTGAGAAATATTTGTACCACCTCCTCCATCCTGTTCTTGTCTTCAAACGTGGTGGAGGACAGGCTAGACTTGCCTGCTTCACTCTGCAGATCAGCATCTACAGTGTCTGCCTCCAACAGCTCTGAGACACCCTAATTAAACTTACATAAGTGTCTTCAAGATAATTTTACCAAAGATTCACAGATTCTCAGCTGCTATTTCTATTGTGCCTACAGCACAGCACAACTAAACCCGGCACCATGAGAGTTTTGTTCCAGCTGCAGCTCTCTGGATCTGCTTAGGAGCCAGGTAAGCAGATATCAAACTTTTGAAACAGGGATTGTCACCTAAAATACACTGAGTTTCCCACTGCTGTGATACCAGCTCTTTGCAGAATCACTGGCTAATCAAAACTTGTTTAGATAAAACTACATCGTAGTTACTTCTGTGAAATTCTAGAGCTGTGGATAACACAAAGAGCTTTGGTAAGCTTTTCCTGTGACTGCAATAGAGGCACTTTGACATGACAGTATAATGCCACTGTCTGATCCACATAATCTATCCCAGCCTAATGCTGCTTTTAATCTTTAGTCATCATGCAAATGGGTAGTGACAAAATTCGTCAATACAATGAGTCTTGCTACTGAGACTACAGAAAGTCAATCACCTTGGGTTTAATATTTTTTCTATATTACTTTGTACATAATATATACTAAATGACAATATAAAGAATACTTTATCATAATTTGAAAATAGATTCCCTTAGACTCAAGATTATCTATCACTAGAACAATCCACTGTACAGAGCCAAGTGAGTAAAGCTCATGCAACCCATCCTTTCTGCTGCATCCAGTTCAGGATGTGTAAGTCAAGGTTTCTGCACCGCCTTAGCTCTGCCTGTTGATTTACAGGCAATTAAAAATAGCACAGTATTGTATCAATTTTTAAACCAAGGGGCTAAGCTAACTGAGTGTATACTGTGGCATCTGGTATGCCAAGCATTAACCTTTATTTTACATTCTTCATGTTCACCCGTTTAATAATTTCCCACCACACTAAGGCACGTTATCTTAGATTTAGTGCCTGCTCTAATGTGGCAAATTAAGGAGTTCTAGACAGGTTATGGATAGAGCAATGGCTGTGTCTGAACGGGTGTGACAAGTGCGTAAAGATCTTGACGAAAGATTTGCATATACCAACTTAATGGACTATCCATTCAAATAGATTAAGCTGTGAAATTTGACCTATTGGCCTTTAGTGTTGGCTGCTCTGGAGAAAGCACATCAGTAACTTATCCAGCATATACTGAACAGGAGTATATGGAGGAAAAACTCACTTATAAACAAATTTGTATTGCTGTATTTGCAGATCTGTTGCCATGCCATGAGCATTAAAGCAAACTTTTTATCCAACCAATAACTGTTATAGGAAAAGTTTAGTCTGTGACTGGTGCACTTGTATGAAAAGTTATATTTAACAGTTCAGACCATAGATTTTCTACTGATTTACCAATTAAAATGCTAATTACCTAAGTATTTGAGGATATCTTATTTCATGCTAACATTTATAGTATGTAAACCCCAGAGAACTCTGAAAACTGTTGTTAAAATCCTGGTACTAATTCATACAGAATTCACTATTCTAATCTTCATCTGTTTTATATATTGTTTTATGCCACTATTACACAGGCAAACATTTACAGTATTTTTCTTCAGGTGATTGCCTGGAATTTGTGTGAGGAGCAGCAACCAGACCGTGGATGTAGCATGCTTGACTGAATTTGGCAGCAGGGGTTTTTTTGTTGTACTTTGGCCACAACACTTAATTAAGAAATTAAAATCTATCTTCTCTAGATAGTCTAAATTTTTAGATTTTAGTCATTTTTAATTTTTTTTCCTTGTGCATCTTGTTCTTACCCTCCTCTTTGGACAACGCTGATCATCTGTACTTCAATTTCCATAAAATACAGCCTTTTTTTTTGAGAATTCTGTCTATTTAAAGAAAAAGATACTAAGGGGATATATTATCTCAGCAAGGCACTGTTTCCAAACCATCACACGTGCAATAGTGCCTCACAGTTCTCTGTATGTTATCAGCCATACTGTGTTTTGTACCTATTATGGTAATGACTAAGTGATTATTAAATATTATGACACTTCACTTCTCTAAGAAGTGCTAAAACATAAATATAATGATTCTGAGGGAGACATCGCTTGAGAACAGCCTCTAATAGCTACAGCTGACAATATCCTGTGACATGTCAATGGAATTTTATGCTATACAAAACAATTATCCAAGAAACATACAATGAAAACGCAATTTTGTGGCAGAGGCAAACTACAATACTGTAAGCACAATGTTCATCAGCACGTGTAAGGCACGTGTTTGGCTTTCAAGCTGCTCAGACAGGGGCTGTTCTATTGCCAGGTGCTCATTATCTGATTTTTGGGACTCTTTTTCCACCTGTTAATTCAATGCCTGCACAAGTGTTGAAGGTATTAAGACATCTACTTACCTGCTGAATACTTTTTAGTGAAAATTTTTAAAAGCAGATATGTTTCCTTTCAATAATCTTGTGTAAAAGTGCTTGTTAGACATCACGTTATCCACTATGCAGGCGTACTTTCCTATGTCTGTTTAGATTATAAATAAGTGAGGCTGGGAATTACTTTATGTAATTATTCTAATGCAGATTTTGACAATTTGAAAATTTAATCCATTGAAAAAATACCTACTCGATTTCTTAGACTAGGATTTCAACTAATGTTATTCAAAGTGACACTAAAGAGATAAAAAACAGCTATGCAGTACTTTTTCAGCTTTTTGCATCAAATAGAATGCAGTAAGAGAAGGAAGTTTAAACAGAATAGCTGTAAATGGGATGCTCTATATTTAAGTAGTTATCGTTATTACTAAATGTACTGTTAGAATACATAACACGACCTAAATATGCCCCTGGAATGTACTTTTAAGAGAGTTTATACAAAACTGCAGCACCATTTTTATGTTAATAAAATACTTGAAGTTTAAGGCTCTAAATAATCACCAAAAAATATAACTTTCTCTTGAAAGTTACATCTGCAAGTGAAACACTACTTGAATAGGGATACTTTCATTACATACTTTATTCTTATCTACACTGAAAAGGTTCATCTAATGGAGCTATTTAAAAGGGGGGTGGAATATTGTACTGAGTAGTTACTCTACTTTGTAAATTCCTTTGGATGCAATTACAGATGCAAATATAGGGATAGAGGCACCTCTTGATCTGCTAGTAGAAATAATTTATTTTGAAGTAACCAAAAGGAAAAAAAGACCAATAAATGTTTAACTGTATGAATATGTAGCTCCAGAGAGGCAGTGAAAAACAACACAAGAAAGGGAAGTGTTTGTATTGTTCAAATAGTACTAATACAATTTTTTTTCTAGGATAGACTATACTCAGCTTGTTTTCTCTCAGCTTGGTAAAAAGCAGATCTTGCTACTTTAGGGTTAGATCTAGAGACCTTTTCCTGAAACAATTTTAGATATGGACAGAGTGTTTTGTCTTTTATTTCTTTCAGAAATGTATTCAGCAATACTGAAACATACAAAATACATATTATATAGAAAATAGATCTTTCCAACATATAGTAGATCCCATTTTAAAATTTGTAACCTTTCATTTAGAAAACATGAATGAAGCACCTGTTTGTATGATTTTAAAAATAATTTTAAAATAACTTTTTCTTAACCTTGAATCAAAATCTATTTCTGGTTATTTTGAATTGAAAGAATTATCCTCACTGAAACAAACTATTTGCACAACTGCAGCATTAACCCTCCAGCAATACAAGTCTTAAGCTCTCAGTGAAACTTTTGGGTTGTAGTACCACCACAAGGACAGCAGGTCTGAAGATACACATTCTGGCTGAAAGCTGAACCAGAACTTGAATACTCAGCTTCCCTCATCGTCTGCTGTTTATTTAGCCTTCCTTACTCCTCTCTTTGTTCCTTTCATTTTCCTAATTCCACCTCCTCTTCCCCATTACCATTTTCCTCCTCGACATTCAGATCTCTTGCATTCACTACTCATTTACGCGTTGCTTTGCATTTAGCACATTCTCGGCTGTCAGTAGAAGCTGTGAGTGCCCAGTCTACATCTTACTGGATGTGAAAAGCCCTGAAAGAGCTTTGGATCATGACTCTGTGAAAAAAAACTGTACTGAAACAGGTCCTGGGTAAATTAGAATCATAGCATTCTCTGGAGGAACCTCAGCTTCCTAAATCAACTACGCCTTAGCTTTGACTCATTAGCTACAGCCAAGACAGTGAAGAAGGTTGACCAAAGAATATTTTCGTCTTGGCACTCCTTTGAAAAGGTCTCAAAGATCACCAGACTTATTTTAATCCTTTGTTTTATTTTTATGCATTTTAAATTCTGACAACCTGTAAGTCGTTGGAGAATCATTAAAAAATTACTATTTCTGTATTGCAGCTGCAGACAACCCCATGAATTTCTCCTGAGCCTTTGAGACAAACCCACAACCTGCTGAATTTCAAGTGTTCAAAAAATGAAAGCAGAAATAAAATGCTATCACCTCTTGTTCTACTGATCAGCTCTGAGTTATAAGTCATTAGAAATGTGGAGAATGCAGAAGGGATGTCTGAGGTACACCACTCTCTGGTCATATCCTACCAGTGATCTGTTGCCATGTTGCAACTCTCTGCAACTCTCAATTATCTTTTTTTAATTTAATGCCTTCTCTTGGTGCGATTTTTAAACCTTAAATCCTGTAGGTGCTATTTTTCTCTGTCTCACAGTATTACTTCTCCTTTAGCTGGCTCTGGCCTGTGAAATTTCTCAAGGCTCTTTGAACTCTTTAGCAACATCCTCTAAGGTGTGAGCCACAGTTCCCAGCAGTGTTGTGTCACCAGCAGCTGAGCTGAGGGAAGGTGGCAGGGAACTGAGACCCTCATGGGTCAGATGTTGCCAGGGGAGGCAGAAAACTTGAAACATAACCATAGCTTAGAAAAACAGACATGAAAAATAGGGAAATTAAATGAAAGATATTGTTAGGGAACTGAAAGTAGTGACAAGTTTTTTCCACACTCCTTTTTCCTCAAGTCATAGTTCTTGAGACTATACTTGTATTAATCCACTGATTATAGAGATTGTTTTGCTCAGAACGTAAGAAGCCAGTCCATGGAGGATTTCACAACTGAATAGCATTATTGATATAAGAAAATAAGCCTGTGGACTCCACCACAAGCCTCTCAGTTCAGTTAGACAGTAACTACAGTATCTGTATAGGACACAGGGAAATGGAAGTGAGAGCTGTTTGTTTCTGGCAATCACCATGCGATGGATGAACAACAGAATCAACTTGAAACTTTTGGTAAAGGTATAAAAGCCATTGCTTTTAAAGATAAAAGAATATCTGAATTAGATGATTGACAATAGACATCTTGGCAGTACATTCTAGCTTAATACACTGGAATCATGCAGCTATTTTCAATGATAAAACACAGCTTGAAAGTGTCATTATGGATAAATTAACTTTTATTGCCTTTTTTTTAAATCAACTTAGATTACCTAATTTAGTAATGCTGAAAAGGAAATTTAATATTTCCGGCAAAGTTTGGTCTACTGTCCAGAATTTGCTTTATAACCTTGGATAACTAAGATCATGACTAGCACATCAATCTGTTTTAAATTTGGAGCACAAGCATATTTCACAACCATGTAGAAACTCTGCACAAACCATCAGAAGTTCTGCAGAAAGCTGAAGTTTGAATATAATTCCCTCTGCTCAGTCATTCCTACTAAGGAGTTTTTCTTTTTCTGTGAAAAAAAAAAAAAAAATCTCAGAGAGAAGAACTTAAAAGGGGCAGGATGGGATGGGGCACATGGTGGGGAGAGGAAGAAGAATACAATCCATGTTTTAGCCAAAAAGTGTAGTCAGAATAAATATAATCAGTGTATTTTTTTTTAATTTTTTTTTTTTTAAATATTGAGATGGTCTTCTATATGTGCATAAGAGATTGAAATACTTTTTTGGGGACACATCGCTCAACAGTTCTTGCCTCTAAATGCAGCTCCCTGTTGGATGGAGTTTGCCAGCGCTATTGAATAATGCATGTATCCATTCAAAATACTGAGCAGATTCCTGGGAAAGCGTTTGTTAGGTCTGTTAGCTTTTTGGTTTATTGTTCTGTGCATTTGCTGGCTATAGTCTGCCATGTGCCAAACGTCATTCAGAGATTGCTGCATATTAGTAGCGCATGAAATTTTGTTTGTCTGCAGCTCATATCAGCTTATTGGTCCCGCAAAATGATTGTGATTCCTTGAAGATGAAAAGCAGTACATGTAAGTGATAGTCTCTTTTACTCATCTAAAATACCAGGTCTCTCGAGTCCAAATAGTCTCCTCTATTTGACTATATCTCTGTTTAAGACTGATTTCTTCTCAATTACCATAATAAAAAGTTCTAGCATAATTTACTGAAAATGGCACCTGACAGACTGTGATATCACACAGCCAGTTTCAGCATTGTAGCCTCTCGTCACAAGAGATGAGTGCTCTCCAAACCCAACATTTAACACATGTGGTCCACAAGCTCGTAGCTCCCTTGGCTCAAACGACTCCGGTTCCGGTGCGTGCCCTGCTATTTCCATACTCACATCCTAAGGACAAATGCTTGCTAAACTTTACTAGTCCTGTGTGGCCTTAAATGTGATGGAACAGATGCACTTCTGCTGCACTGGTACAGTCACTGGCCGTGGCCAGGAGGATTGATTCTGCACATCTCTGCTTTTGCAAATGACTCATCTCTGGAATGGACTGCACGACAAGGTGCTTAAATCTGGGAAGCCTGATGGAGAGAGAGATGCAATCTGTTTCAGTAATGCAAAAGTGAAAAGAACAGATCTGATGATATTCTGCAGATGTTCACAGAAGGGGAATGTTTTTCTTGGTAGAACTGTCTGATCTAACAGATGAGGCTGGATTGGGACCAGAAACAAATCATGCATTGAAAAAGGAATAATGAATTGTTGGCATAAACTGTCGTGGGAAGGAGGAAAGGTGAGACTCCAAAAAAACTAAAGGACTGAATGAGTTGTTTTTTTTTTTCAAAAAAATTCAATTTATATTTAAAAAAAAATCTAGTTTCAAAATGAAAAATTGTAAGTCTGAAGCAGGAGCTCCTTCAACTTACTGTTAGAAATAAATTACCTTCATTTGTAGAGTCTGCATAGCACTTAAAATGATGCTTACTGACAATTTTCATTTAACTTTATCCTCCCCCCCAAGTGAAAAAAGGCCATCAGTATGCTGGCTCATGTGATACACTTCTATCACAAGAAGACTTTACACCAGATTTTGTTTATCTTTTCAAATTATGTGCCTTAGTACAAGTACAAATTATGAAGTGAATGTAGTAAAACCTATGGGTATCTTTGGAAGGATGTTGCAGTAACTTAGACAAATTGGTCGAGTTTGGCATAAAAATGTAGGGTTTCCTGATCAGCTTTTTGTTACTCCTCTGTCAAACCAAGCATGGCACGGCACTGAGCAGGATTGTCCTCCTTCAATGAACATCATTCAAGATATTTCATGTTTTTGTTATCCTCTCAATTCTCTCCATCATGGAAAACACCATTCTATCCCTGTTATTACATATTCACAGTTTATTTATCAAACTGAATGAATCTATTATATCAAGTCAGAAATGCAACATCTGAGATGCATGATGATCCCTGACATGCTATTTCAATGTCAAACATCAAACAAAAGTCCCAAATCTACTTAGCATATTCAAGAAATTATAGAAGTTTTTTCCTTCACAAAATTTGTTCCTTTCTATGTTTTAAGGAATTCAGTCTTCATTGCTATTTTTCTAATTTGTGACACATCGTTTTTTTCATGCTTTAAACCTCCCTCTGAAATAATGAAAATTCTTCATTCCAAAAACAAGAGCACATCATAATTATTTTTTGTTATCTAAGGCTTGTTTTGTGTCAAAACGATAAGCCTGCTTTTGTGATCACATTGAAACTTCATTTATCATAGCTCTGCAGCAACAGATGGGAAAGCTGGAAGTGACAAGAGCATGCAATTGTAAAGCCTTGTGCCTGAGATGGGACAGAGAAAAGATTTTTTTGGTTTTTAAATTAGGAAACGGTGAATAACGAGCATATAGAATTCTAATCTGTCTAAAACATTTAAGTGAAATTGTGTGCTGCCAGAATTTTTGGCAACTGTTTTTGCTAACTGCTATTTAATGTGTAAGTAGGGTGACATGGCATTTCATATCATGTCTGAGAAGATAAAAGATCTGCTTGAGTTCCTTCACCTCTCCTCTCCCACAGTGGAACAAATAAACAGCAATTTTTTTAGGTTGTTTTGTTGATGTAGATATTGCTTTCACTCAAACGTTCAATAACAAAATCAGTTCAGGTCAGATCAATGGTAAAGATCCCTAGAGGAGCTTTTGATTATTGGTCACACTATCTGGTTTGCCTCTGTACCAAACTATCAGGGCCCAACACACTGGTTCTCAATTGTAGGAAACATTAAAAAAATTCAATTATTTTTTCACACAGCTGTGTGTTTTCTTAGTGTAAACTTTTTAATTTACTAGTTAATTTCACCTGTCCTGCAACAGGTATAGAGCATCCACAACATTCTATTCTATTCTATTCCCTTCCATTCCTCTCCAATCTTTTAAAATTTTTACTCAGTGTAGAGGTTTGAGAGCAAACCAGTGAGAGACTCCAAGTCAGAAATACAATTTAATAGGGAAAAGTAAAAATAAATGCAATAGTACAAAGAAAAAAACACTGAGAGTCAGAATACAACCTGGCACCCTGTCAGTCAGGGTGTTGGTAGCAGTCCAGATGAAGTGGTCCTGTTGAAGCAGTGATCCTGGAGAGAAGAGTCTGGTCTTCACATGAAGGTCCAGTGGCTTAGCTCTTGTCTTCCAGGAGTCCTATAGGTAAGGGCTGTCTGTGTTGTTCCAAACCTCTGATTATATACAGATGGGAACTCTCAGCTCCTCCTCCTGGGTGGAGCCTCTCACAATGGGATGGTGAATCACGGGGCAAGGCATTGATGGGCCCATTAACAGGAGATAACCCCCAGAGGGAGTTATCAAGGGTGAGTCATGGTAGCAGATAACAAACACTGCCCCACCTGTTTTAACAGCTTATGCAGATGGTGATAGAATACATGCTTTTGGTTACATCTTATATTGTAACCTAGGACATTCAGGTACATTAGATTTAATCCCATGGATTCACTTCCTCCTCTGGTGTGTTTCTGGTTAGACATACAGATGCAGAGAACAGATGGTCTTGCTTCTTACAAGATCTTTCTTCTAAGAACTTGTATTAAGAGAGTAATATTTTTGTCCATAATGAAGTGTTGCTCATGGGAAATAACGTATACATTTGTAACATCCATCTCATGTATCTTTCTATAAAAATACTGAGACTTCGGATGTCTTACTATGTGGCTACAGTGCAAATGCAAAAAGGGTTAAAGAGAGAACACTCTTTGAGCTGGGGTCATTGAATGTCACCCGTGTGTGTGGTAATCTGGGAGTGTGAGTGAATGTATTTACAGATAAGGCTATAAATTACATTTAGTTATAGTATCTACTATAGATCACAAATATACATATATACACACACTATAGCCATGCAGTAAATTTCCACTCACAGGGAAAGGTAATACTCACGGTAATCTTTACATCAGTCAGGATCTTGGCTTGCAGATGGCTGGATTTTGTTCTTCATTTCCATTTGCTATCAGGTCTACGCCCAGGAGAGCCCTGCTCCTGCAGGAGTCCTGCTGGCTTCTGTGGCCGAGAAAGACACCCCAGCACAGAGCTCAGGGCAGGGTGAGCATCCAGATGAGCTTTCTGACAACAAGGACAGGTTCAATATCTGGTAGACACTCTTTTCTCCCTCCACATTGTACACTTGTTTTCAGAACTGTTTCTTTACTTTTTAATAGTCTGTTGTTTTCCTTAAATTCTAGACAGATCACCTCATTGGGATTCTTTTATTTATACTGTAAGATCCTAGAAAAAATTCAAAACCTTCTTTATTTTATCTGTACTCTCCATGACAAGCTTTCCCCTGGCATCCAACGCCAGCCTTTCATAAACACTTTTTTACCCTGTTGTTCTTAGTCTCAATAGTCCACAGTAAGGAACAGGAGGTTTGGAGGTGTAGCAGTAAACAGGCACCTTCTTTGCATACAGCAGACAAACATAACTACTGTCTCTATAACTGCATGTAAAAAAATTACATTCTCCCTATCCAAGTAAATTTAATGCCAAGAAGCGTGCGTCGGTTGACACGATGACTCAAAGGACTTTGCCCCGAGACATTTGCAAACTCTGACAAGACAATGAGAGGTTGGAAATGTCTGCCCAGTCCAAAGACCGTACTGCAAATTCACTGATGATGGCAGCATGTGTAACTAGATGGGTAAGTCTTCCCCCTCCCACACCTATCCATTCCACAGAACAACAGCAGAGGAGAACAGAGTGGAAAACTCCAGAGGAAAAAAAGAAGAAAGAGGAAGAAATAGAAGAAGAGACAATTTCTATTCTCTATATTGTCAGTGGTTTGAGCACAGAGGAGAAAATAATAATTTAGGTAAAGGAAAAGGGAGAGTAAACCTCTAAGTCAGTTCCTTAGCACTGATCAAGTGTGATAGTGATCAAGTGTGATCATTATGCACTTCGATGTTAAGAGTACTTTTTGCACCCATCCACACACTCTGTAGAAACCCAAACAGAACCCAGGTATTCAGTATTATCATAGAAGCTATTATCAATAATAATGTGGTTTTATTCATGTAAGAAACTTGGATACAATTATCTCTGTATCATTTAAGAAAGAGACTATTTTGAAGTGATTTTGGTGCTGTCTGTCAAAGAAAACACTTGTAGTTGACTTTGTACTCTTCCGCCATTAATATTTGGTCAAGACTGAGCACATTTGATTAAATCTGTGAAATAACCTTCTTCCATTTTCCACAGAGAGAACTGGAATGAGTAAATTGAGTGGAGCACTGGGTTTGGATGGTCCAAGAAATGGAAAGGATGCAAGAGAAATCAGCACAAGCTGAACATTTCCTTGTGTCATCAGTTCTTCACCAGGCTTTATTTTCAGGCAGGGACAAAATATCATTGGACTTGGGTGAACAAGTGCAGCATAAAAATGGTTTGGAGCTTCTACAAGCTTCACTCCTGCCTTTGCCCAGCCCGGTACCTTTAAGCACATCACAAACTGCTGGCAGAGGATCCCTTACTGGAGTTCAAACCACAGGCACAGGGCACAGACCATTTACTGGACTATGGCAACTGGGAAGCACTGTCTTGATCTAGACCTTATACTGTGGGTGTAAAATGAGTTATAGTTCCCGATTTATCAGTCAGGGACTGAGGCCATCTCCTCCCTGTTAGCAGTAAGGCTTTCCCTGCCAGCTGTCACACCCTAAGGTGCACCACCTCTGCTCTGCTCGAGGCCTTTTGGCACTTGACTTCCACAAGGGATCATTCACCCTTGCAGGTGGTGTCAGCAACCCCCAAACTACCTTCTTAATGACTGTTGAAGAGGAAAAGAGGATGGATTTCACAATGAATACTATGTGTGACAAGAGATGTAATTCAATGAGTTTCTGGCGACTGCACATTAGTGTGTCATAATGCTGAATTCTGCTTTTGAACTGATTCTTGTAAAGTAGCTAAAACAGCCTCTTCTCTTTATGTTTTCTTCATCTTTCTTTCTTGTTTTCTCCTCCCATTTATTGAATTCAGGAGTACTGTAAAGGGAAAAATGATGTTTGCTCTTCTAGCACTACTAAACAGACCAATCACAGTTTTCTCTACTTCACAGAAGAACACGTATATGAATCCTACATGGAGATAATAGAAATGTATTCAAGATACTGCTTAGTTCTTCAGGAAGCCAATAAGTATTAAATTCACAGAGGAGGAAACTGAGGCCAACATCCATACTTCACTCCACCTACAATATAAAAGTGCTCTTAATCGGCATCAGCCACTCCCTTAGGTATTGCTATACTATCCTCTGATTCCTCACTGGAATGCTACTGTAACAGGCGTACTCTAAACAATATCTTTTGCTGAAACCCTCCCCACAAAGCCTTAATGATTCAAAGACCATGTTGCACTATAGATGTTTTGTTTTGAAATAGCTTTGTTCAATAATCCCTAACAGGAAAACATTTTTTCTGTTTCTCTGCCTGGTAACTTGGGGGGCTGTTGGAGGATGGGCTCAAGGCCATGCAAGATTTTTTCTTTACAGTTTTCCCTATAGCAAAGCTGTGGGAAGGAGAGAGGGATAATTTAATTTTCCATCAGAGCAGGAGGAATATGGCACCAGCTGGTGGCTCCATACTCCAGCAGCAGCACTAAGGTAGTGCAGACGGACACCAAAGGCAGTGGCAGGAAGGAGTGATTCTCGCCATGGCCAGATAATGGACAAATATGAAAGGCAGCAAGGTAGGGGATTTTTCACATAAATCTTTAAAATCAGGATTGAACTTTTTCTCCCGGGCAGATGGCATCCTGGGTCTCTGCAGGAAATTCTGGCAGCTTCTCTTGCCCTTTTTTTCCCATTTCTTCCCTTTCTGCAAACACCCTTTCATTACTGTACAGAGTACCAGGAACAGACAGCTAAATGCCTGGCTGAATGTAGCACAGCACAGGAGAGACCAATGAGGATCCATTCGAACCTTGTGGGGGCTCCCATGAGACTCCCCTGCCTCCCCTTGTTGTAGGGATGCTCCTATGATGCTCTTCTGCCTCACCCTTGAGAGATCTTGTTCTTACCCACCCTCATCATAACCTGCTGAGATCTCATGTCTCTCCTACTCTTAATTAGAGCCACATGTGCCTTCAATGCCCATTAACTAAACCCTGATATTTCCAAAGTAAAGTTCTCACGTTTGTTTTAATAGTCCAGTCATATTCTGCTTAAAATGGAGAGAATCCCTCCATGGCACACCCTGTGCTGAGAGCGATCAATAACCCAACAGGAAGGGAAATGTGGACTGCATTCACTTTTCTTTAAGGTAGGAAAAATCCGAGCTCAGCTGTTCAGGCAGTGGAGCAGCAGCTTCAGCTACCCTGTGCTGTCACCACCCAACCCATCACCTGTCAATCACTGCCACTTTGGTAGAAGCCATGCTAATTTGTTATACCATGGGCTGCACCCTGGGAGTCTCATGTAATACTGAGACTTTCACAGCCCTGACACATCAGAGCCCAGGACTGCACTGCAGCTCATCAGAAAAAATAATTTAAAGTTTTATCATAGGGGTATGTCTGCTTAGATAAAGGTTCTCTCATCCTTCCTGGAATGGGTCTCCCTCTCCTTCACTTTATCTTTGCTCCTCGACAGTGTCCCTGCAGCAGTATTATTTATTTTTCAGGTCTCAGCTCTTGCACCCATTCAGTGGGAAGGGTCTGTGGCCAAGCAGAAGCCAAGGTCATGCAGCAGATTTGGTCAGGTAATCTCAGTGGGGTTAAGGACGTTTCTACAAGACTGAACTCAGCTTCCCATCTTTGATCCCCGAGTTGTGCATCACTTGCTCTAGGACCTATTCCCAGTCCCACATCTCATTCAAATGAGGAGGAGAAGAAGGTTTTGCTGCAAAGTGTTTGCAGCTGGATCCAGGGCAAACCAAATGTAGTCCCAGAGATGTATAGTTCTCATCCCAGTTTCAGGAAGATGTGTCTCTTTGCCCTTTTTAGAAGAATATTTTCTGTCTGTACTACACAATAATTAGGGTAGGTTAAAATAGGAAATGAATTCTTCATTTCACAGCCACGTAGAAGAGGAGCTTTCCTTTTCTAAACAAAGGAAGGATACAGACAATAAAAGTGGCATTTTCCAAGTTTAAAAAATCTAGTGAATTGTGAAAGGAAGGAAAAGTTTGAGCCCTGCAGCCCAGAAAAGACCAGCAAAGCAGCACAGCTCACAGAATGAGGAGACTTTGCAGATTTGTGTTTCAAGCTGTGTTGCAGCTGGCATTTTACTTGGATTAACATTGCTTTTTTTTTAGAAAAACTTGCAGAGGCTCCACTGTCTTTTTTCTCATTGCTGGACTCTGCACACTGCTGCAGAGCAATGGTCATTCTCCTGACGTATGAAAGAGCAGAGCAACCCAGGTTTTCATTAGTACCTTTACATTAATTCTTTTGCATAAATGCTAAATAACATAAACTTCAAAGTGCTCTTGAAGATGTAGGCACAGGTGTGGTACAAAAGGAACTGCTTGTGCTCGATTACTCTTTTAGTGCATAAAAAATACGGATTTTTGTATACAACAGTAGGTAGGAAATACTTTTCATGATTCCTCTCTATGACGTACAGAGTTAAAAACTACCTGCTCAAGTACTCTTAGGAATTTGACCATGATACTTTGATGTCTCACATCTCTGCCTATGTTTTTAAATGTGTTGGCTTCGCAGATCTATTGGGAAAAAAACCCCCAAAACCAGGCTCCAAAATGCAGGACTATTGACAATTTATACCTATATGTCTTTATAACATAAACATAAACTTATATAACTTTTTTTTTGTGTCATGCTTCCTCACAATGACCCTTAGTGTCAAGCTGAAAAAAAACCCGAAAACTGATAGAAAAAGCAAAGCTGAAATTACTCAGGGACTATTAATATGCCAATGCCTCTTATTTAAAGAAACTCTCACAGATTTAATGTCAGAGTCTACTATAACAGACATTGTTCTTTCATTTGCTTTTCAGGCTGTCATGTGAAAGGAGTGCTCATAATCCAGCTGATCAGGAGGGGCTCCTTTGTAGGCTATGATCAAGAAAATGGACTTAAGCTACAGCAGCTTTGATAAGGCTCCCACAGCATGGCAGGCTGCTGTTAAGTTGTGGTTCTTGTGGCTGTAAAGTGTTGATTTAGCTGCTGAAGAAAAAATTGTCAATTAGACCTTATGGGTAGAGCTTAGGTGGCCTAGAGTTTTTTGATGGCATTATTAAGAGACTGACTGAATGCAATACAAACTGTGCTGTCGAGAATGTCAAACAGCCTCCATCCAGCATGCTCTGACTTAGCTTTTCAAGAGACAAGGCAGAATGACAGAAAAATGGATTTTATTTTCTGTACCAAGTCAATTAGTTTGAGGCAATGAGAGTAAACCATGGTAGATCTACCTTGTACCCTCCTGAAGGATTTCTCCATTATATTTCACAGAGATCATCTTGAAAAGAGCTATCAGGTTGGCAGCTGAAATGCCAGTTGTATGTCTCAGATTTGATAAACTGCATTTGCCAGAGTACAGGGAATTGCTTTTTAACCTTAAATTTGGGTTCATCTATGAGGGGTCAATTGTCTGCCAACCTTGTTATTTTCAGGATACTGAGAAACTAAAAGGATTCTGCGTATCGAAGCTTTTCAGCAATTTTCATGGAAAAGGAGAGAGACAGAAGCCCCCTTACATGACATCACGAGTAAACTGGCAAAAGGTATTTGAGCTACTAAAACTGTTGTTTCTTACTAAGTTATGAAGAGCTTTCAGTTACCATGGGGGAAGAGGGGGAGAAATGTTACATCCTTCCCTCATTCTGTTTTCATTCAAGACATTGGCAAATCTTGCATGTTTGGCATTCAATTCAAAACAATATTTAGAAGTGAATAGAGTATTTTGATGAAAACTTGTGAACTGAAATAAGCTATTTTGTAGATGCCAGAACATTTCATAATATTTTTGGTTGTGTAGTTTGCATGGAGAGTGATTTTGAAATCCCTGGATTCATTTGTTTCTAATAAGAGAGAAAGATGGAGACTGGGAGACGGGAAGGAAGGAATTAAACTCTGAAATTATCAACTCAAAAAAACTAATTCTGACACATTTCTGATCTACATGTTAAAGCTTTCAAGGACCTCGGGAAAGACAAAAAAATTTCTTTCCAATAAAACATGGTCCAGTAAAACCTGGTCTAATAACATCCAGGTTTATTAGACAGATGCACTTCTGTGATGGAGTTGGCAAAAGGTCACATTAAAAAAAAAAATCTCAATCAATTAAGATGGCAAAGGTGGTTTCTTCATTAGGCTCCTAACTTTTGGCTTTCCAGCTGTCTTTTACCAAGAGCAGGAGTCATGAAGTTTTATACTTTTGTTTTTTGAAGAGGGAATAATAGCTATCTGTCAGAGATTAGGAATTTATATCCAACTGCTCTTTCAATAAATTCTTTATTTCTTAGATGTAAATGTGAATGAACATTGGATATAAATGTTGACCTTCATACTACTGTTATTTATAGAGCTGGCTTTTCACCATATCAGGTGCTGAGGGAATCAATTCACTCTGTCATGCTTGAACCTAACAACATTAGTTACTGGGGTAACTGCAGTAGAGATTTTAACTGAATGGTCCTTTTTGAGGTTTTTTTTCTTACTTGTTTTTCCACTGAGTTTTGACCTTGGTGTTTCTATCAACACTATAAGTGAATGCCTGAGTTCAACTTATTGTTGTTTATAAACTTCTCTGAGCAGATTTGGAATAGACAAGTCATTTTTTAAGATCTGAATTTTAAGAGAACAGCTCCAGCATGGACTTCTGTACATCACAGAAAACCTCTTTAAAATGCTATTTTCCACAATTACCTTTCCCAGTCAAACGTTCAAACCACTAAAATTGCTGACTTTAATACAGGTAAGCAGCTACATTTAAATAATGTGGTGACAGTACCAGTAATCAGCTAAAACTCTACTGTGTATGAAAAGTCAGAGAAAAAAAAAACCTCTTTAGTTTACGTAAAAGAGAAAAGGGAAACAGTCAGTTTTGTCCATAAATCTTCAGTCTCCTGTAGACCTCATATCATATTCCCATTGTTATAATAGAGAACTAATACCTGTTGCATGATTTTTAAAAATTTTAAATATATTGTAGAGAGTCTGAAATAATGGGACAAACTGTTGTAGCTTCAGGAACTGGAAACTGGGGGCGTGTTTTGCGTATGCTGAGGGTGGTGCGAATCTTGCTAAGATATTTGGAAGAATGGCATGAAGTGAAGGGAGCTAAACTTCACACAATCTTGTCTGCCAAAAAAGGCCCTGACACATGAAGTTCCCTGAACCACACACAGGAACTGTCAAGCAGAACAATGCTGATACCAGAGTATCTTAACAACTAAATGACAAAATTCCAAATTTCTCTCTCTGCTTGAAGGGATAGCTACACTCACCCAAGAAGCCATTCCTTGGGATACTCCAGCCATTTGTCCCTACTCTCCGCACCACAGCCACGTTCAAGGCTTTTCTCATGAAGGCGTGAATCAATGGCTCCCAAATCATAGAACTGTTTCATTCATATTTATCTCTCTCCCTGTGTTTTCCCAACAATTCATATGAACTCCTTCTTCTCAGTTTTCTATCAGAAACAATATCAACAAATGGTTACTCCTTCCTCATTTGTGCTATTCCATTTTGTAATAGCTCTGCAATTTAACACTGATAATCATATCTTGGTGTCTGGCTGGGCAACTTTTATTATCTTGACATCATTTTTACGATCCTTCATTGAAGAATGTGTCTTCTTGATGAGACAAAGAGATCAACAGATATTAGCACCACAGTTGATTGCTTTTCTCATGCTGTTGTAAGAAATTGGATTCTTCTCCTCCAGTGCAAATAACTCTGCAGGTATTCAACTGATGTTTAATTAATAAGACCTTCCTCATTATGACATTCTGGGTTAATGCCTACTAAAAGATGAATAAGGGATCCTCAGCCCCCTTATGTCCTGCCTCTTCCTGTTCCTCCCTACTAAGCTACACAAGATAAGATCAAAAGGTGGGTTTCTGAAATAGACTTCTCCCTGTACAACAAAACTGAGTCCTAAAATCTGCAAGGAACTTGGCTGTGCTTCATTATCATCTTAAAAAATTTACCCTCCTCGTTGGGGATATAACGTGCTTTATGTTGTGATACAAAGATTGCAACAACTAACCAAAACAGATTGGTGCTAGACTGAAGAGAAAATTTCTACATCAATTGGCCACTTTAAGGGTATTCTGTACATGTTGTGAGAAAGCCAGTACATTACTGTTTGGGTTTGGGGTTTTTTTCGTGTTGGGTTTTTTTTTAAATTTGGCATGGGTTTTTTGTTTGTTTAGGCTTTTTGTTTCAATTTTTTTTCCCAATAGGCTATCTGGAACTGGGTATTGCAGACTTGAGTTAATTCTAAATTGGATTATTCCCCCATCTAATTCTGTTGTCCTATCAAGCCCATAGCATCATACACTACTGTTAAACTGCTCAGACCTGATGTAATCTTCCCCATGTTGCAGTAGTTGTTAATCTGTAAAGGAAATTCCTTTTGTTCATTTAGTCACTACAGCACAAAGCAACTTCTTTCAAAAGGCTGCCTCCAGAATCTGTAGTGTTCAAGAGAGATGTAAATGGTTGCCTGAAGCATTAACTTTCATTAAACCTTATAACCCTGGAACAAAGGCACTCAGGAGGAAGCTATTGATAAGAACAGGAAAGACTTTTCTATTACAAATACTGTGCAATGGAGACAGAAAGAGGCATTCAGCAATTTTTCTAGCAAAGCCTAATTTATTTGGAGACAGAAATTACACTAGATAATCAGGGGATACATTCTGATTCAGAAAAAAGGACATTCTGATTTAGGCATAGCCAGCACATGATCTAATATAACA
This sequence comes from Falcunculus frontatus, assembly GCA_013398115.1. Taxonomy (NCBI): domain Eukaryota; kingdom Metazoa; phylum Chordata; class Aves; order Passeriformes; genus Falcunculus; species Falcunculus frontatus. Next base: position 206,939 of record VZRV01007515.1, read on the forward strand.
GAAAACTAGAGATTGTTTTCTAATACCCTGGGTTATTACTTCTTTAGTGCTATGAGGTGACTACATAAGAAATGGATTTACACTTTCTACAAGGCACTTCAAAAGGAGGAGCCTGATATAAAGTCCACTACAACCCAGGGACAGACAGAAGGACAACTTCAGACAGAATCTAACTCTAGATGCTAGATTCCCCTTTCCTAAAATAGAACTCATGGAGCCTAGAGCCAAAATTTTTGTTAGAAAATCCTTGAAATGGTATTTGTCAGTCCTCAGCACTGGGTCTTAAAGCTTCATATGTCAGTAGATAGGCAGAGGACATAGTGAGTCAGATGATGTTGGTAAGTCCTGTGGCCTACCTGTACTTCTGACAGAAAATAAAATGGAGTAACATGCCAGGGTGGGGTTACCCATAGCAGTGCTTTAATTACTCATTCTAATACACCTGGAGTCCCCTTCAAGTTCTGTTTTTCTGTGTGATATAAGAGTAGCCCACTTGGGTGAAATTACACAGGAGCATCAGAGTCTGGGAATCCAGATCCAGATAATACAAAGAAGCAGATTAAATCTCTAAGGTAAACACAACATTATACTTAGCAAAATCAGAACAATAGCTGTCAGAAAGAATGAAGAGGAATTGATAATCTGAGAAACAGTTTTTGAATTATTTATCACTGAAGAAACTTTTTTTACAAGATCAGCTTTGACGAAGGGACGTAATGGATGGTTTGGAGAACCCCAAGATATTTTATAAATATAGGTTCATGCATTTGATCTATTATTCTCATACACATAAATCATGTGAAAGAAAGAAGACAGAGATCAGCACAGCTACAGCTGTCTTTGTTAGCACCTTTTTACAGAAAATTTCCTGGCTACAGGATATTATTCCCCATGGGGACAGTATCCACTGTGTAAGGTAGAAAGGGAAAAGAAAACAACTAATTGAATTACATGAGCTTACTGCTCTCTCGTGCCAAGGTCCGCAGTCAGAGGCTGGTGTGAAAACCTCACACACACTGAGATGCATTGATAACTCATTGGTAATTCATTGGTGACTGGAGAGGTCAGAAGGAGCTTCTTTCATCTGGTGCACACGTGGTCATTTGTTCAACTAAACATCAGCCAACACAAACTCTGGAAAGAAACACAGAACTACAGATTAAAACTGAATCAAAGCCCACAGCACTGTTCAACCATGTTTAAAACCTGACACTGTGTTTGTTAAAAGTGCTGATGAAATATTTTTGCCATATGTTCTTCAAGAATATTATCTATCCAGATCTTCAGACAAATTCCAGTCTAACTCTGAACTCTTAATTTTTGTTAGAGAACATAGAACCAGGAAAACATATTACTGGACAGATCTGGCTGTTCATTGCTTGGAATCTCTCTTCAAAAATGGCAACAAGGAAATTGAACCAATATTTTACACTGTTTTTCTCCTGAAGGAAAAGTTTCTAAAAAATTTAAAAGAAGATTTTTTTTTTTAAAGTATTTTATTTTAAGGCTGGTCAGTCTACAGTTTACAGGCAATCCACAGTTCAGGTACTATATAACTAAATCTTTATTTATAGACTGTTTTATGTCCTGAGATGGTTGGAAATGAGTTTGTTGCAATCTGGCACAGCCACCAAAACAAGTGTAGTATTATTAATATCTCACAGCCTATCAAGCTTTTCATCGCCCAGAAGCCTGAATAATTTTATTCATGCTGAATATCATCCAGCACATTAACACACTGCTATTTCCACACAAATTGTAGCTACTGTTTTGAGGCCATAAACCTGCTGGGTTGTGAAATGCATTCTAATGGTATTACACCTTTGGAGGAAGAATGAATTTTTTAGAAGAATAAAGAAAAATATTTCTAACTAATCATAAAGCCTGGGGTTGTTTTTTGTTTTGCTTTGTGTGTGTATGTGTGCTGCAAAAATTACTGTGGAAAATTCTGTGCTTTATCTCATTTTTTTACTATGACATATATATTTTGTACTGGCCTAAGACGGTTAACCACGATGTATGTATTCTAAAAGCATTTACTAATTATCTGATATAAATTTGGTTGATAGATGTAATAGATCTGCTCTCAGACTTTGGCCTATCTTCCCTGGCAGAACGCTACATGGGTTTTCCAAGATTCCCGGGAATTCAAGAGGTTAGAATGAATAGTACCTACTTCTGAAAGAGCAGTTGCTGAGGGCAGAGTTCTACGGTGTGGGACTGCAGAGAGGAAAGTGTACAAGAGAAGATAACCATGAAGAACAGAATGAGCTTCAAGCCAGAAGAAATACATAAACACATTTTATTATCTGATGCTGCGGAAAAGAAGTTAGAGATAAGAAATGCTGATATACAAACCAAATAACCTTAATCCTCTGAAGTTTCCAGATGTAAAGTGAGCAGATTAGAAAAATTTAGGTATAAAAGTCCAAGAAATCACACAAGAGTAGAAGCAAAGGATTATTCTGTACGAGTTGGACCAGAGATCAAAACATATTTTTTTTCCCTTTCTCAGAAGTGCTTTGGCAAAATATCTGTTTTTATCTTTTAATAATTCTGGAAAAAAAATCTGCAGAAATTCTTAACATTAAGTCAATCGTGTTGATTGTGACACTTCTTTCTGGTTCTAAAAAATAATGAAGTTATCTCAGATAAAATTAAGTAAGCTTAGATTAAGTAGAGGTTGTGTAAATTTAGCTTTGCCATGTCATGTAATTTCCCAAGTGCTAAAGGAATCTAAATGAAAAAAAAAATTACTTCTTTTTTTAAATTTATTTGAAAACCATAAATGGAAGTTGGAAGGTTGATCAATCTACTCTTGGAAATAGATCTTCTTAAAGCACTTTTTACTGGGTTTTTTCTGCCTTTTTACTTTACTGCTCTATTCTTATTTATTGAGTTTTATTGCTTACAAAATATACTGTTTAATAAGAGGTGAATTGTTTGATGCCAGAAATGTTTCTTCTAGCTTCTCTATAGGAACAGTCCCTGGCTTTCTTCCTAGGGAAAAGTGATGAGAAGGGCTGTGATGTGGGGGGTCTCTTATTTGCTCTTCCCCCAAAAGATATTTTTATATTTTATATACTCACCATGTTGGGAGCATATTAACCATTTGTCTGATGTGAAAGATAATGGCTGTATGTTACTTTGCTTTAATCTCTAGTGTAGTGAGCCCCAAAACAAAGGACAAGCAATAAATTATAAAGAAAATCACTCTGCAACTTCTTCCTCGTGATATGAAGGAAGGTCTTTGTGTCCATTTGCAGTGTAACTCGCACAGTTGTAAAATTAATAGATTTTCAGAATTTATTCCACAATTATGAGGTTCATCACCTCATCTACCATTTCTTCTGTTTTCATGTAGGCCAAGTGTCTGGTGACCAGCAAGCTGTTTCTCCAATTCTCCTCATTCCCTTGTTCACATGATTTCCATATCCCACAGTAGTTCTGAATGGGCATAAAAATACCTCTGCCTGGAAGGTATATGAGAGTGACTGAGATCTATTACTTGTTCTAGTTTAAAGAATGGTCTGAAATATCCAAATTAGATCTATAGATAGTCTGTGCAGCCTTGTACTCCAGTCATTGATTCCCCTGCTCCTCCTCTCTCTCTTAACTTACATCAATAATGAACAAAATCTATTCATTGAGGAAATATTTGTCTCTCATCATAAAACCAGCCTGATAGATCTTAAAATAGATTCATTCATTCATTAATATATTTCTGGAAGTTTCCATTTGAGAAAAAATATATTATTAATATTAACAATTTATATTTAATTAACCAATTTTTGCACACAATTCATATTTTGGATCTAAGTCACTTTTAGCTACTTATCAAAGTCCAAGCTGCAACAAATTTTAGCGGTGTCTGTACATCTTGTGATAAAACATGCACCCCCTGACAGTGATCAATCTCATCCTAATTACTGAAGGAAAGTGAGAAGATTTGCTTTTTGAAGTTACTTATTTCATTCCACTGGCTAGGAAGGGACTCTAGATTCAAAAATATCTTATTTTTAGGCATAGATACATTTTTAGCTTGCATATCTTCCATCTTAAGCCCAAGTGACATCAACTGTAGTAGCAAGTCCAGAGGAAGACACCGAGATGATTAGAGAAATGAAGAACCTCTCCTATGAGGAAGGGCTGAAAGAATTGGAATTGTTCAGCCTGGAAAAGAAAAGGCTTTGGGATGACCTAACTGCAGCCTCCCAATACCTGAAGGCAGCCTGCAAGATAGATGGAGAGGGACTATTTACAAGACCCTGTAGTGACATGACAAGGGGGATTGGATTCAAACTAAAAGAGAGTAGGTTTGGATGAGATATTATGAAGAAATTCTTTACTGTGAAGGTGAGGAGGCCCTGTAACAGGTTGTCCAGAGAAGTGGATGTCCCATCCTTGGCAGTGTTCAGGGCCAGGCTGGATGGAGCTCTGATCAGCCTGGTCTAGTGAAAGGTGGCCCTGCCCATGGCAGGGGGGTTGGTGCTTTCCTGGGCTCCAAAAATGATGTCTGGGAGCTAAGGCTGTGGGATAGCTGTGTGGAGAGAGGGAGCAAAGAGACAGCAGCTGCTTCAGCTACATGTTGGCATGTCTGATCTGGGATCATCGAGTCCAGCTCCTGCCCCTGCACAACACCATTCCCAAGAGCCACACCCTGTGCCTGAGAGCATTGTCCAACCACTTCTTGAACTCCGTCAGCCTTGGTGCTGTGACCACCACCCTGGGGAGCCTGTTCCAGTGCTCAAACAACCTCTGAGTGAAAGAACCTTTTTCTAATATCCAACCTAAACCTCTCCTGACACAACTTCGTGCCATTCCCTCAGGTCCTGTCACTGCCCACCAGAGAGGAGAGATCGTATGTTCATTTTTAACAGAGAAATGAGATTTCAAAACTCTGTGATGTTACAGACCACTCAAATTATGCAAACAAAACATAACATGTTAACAACCTTGCATACTGAATTATAAAATTGTCCTTTCTCAAGGAATCTACTTAGATGCATTGGAAACCTCAATGACTCTGAATGATGCAATGACTCTGAATGATGCAAATGTCGGGTTCTCATCCCCTGTGCAATGCAGACTTCACTCCAGGTTACTAAAATCTGCTGTGGAGGGAAAATATCTTTTCAAGAGATAGATGAACTGTCCATAACAGCCCTAAGGGAGAGTTGTCTGAACATCAGCAATGCTTGTTCTGCTTAACCAGCTAAAATACGTGCTCTGGTTGCTAAAATACACCAGTGTGTAAGTGCCACTCACTCCTCCATTATAGAGACAGAAAAAATAGAACTTGTTGCATATCATTTCCTTGAGACTTCTCTTTTTACTGGAGAGGGGAATTCTGTTAGCAAAGTTTGTTTCCTTCTTAAACAGCTTCCTTTCCAGAACGGATCAACAATTCTCCCAGTGATTGTAAAGGGCTTTGGATCACACTCGGACATTCTGAAGGAATTTTCATTGTGTGTAAGTTTTGCAGAATGTTTGCCATAAGTTACATTTGAAAACATCATCCCAAAATCATGTTGGCTTTTGGGATGAGCCATACATGATCTGTAAAACTGAGGTGTCTCATCTAAAAGCTAGGTGTCTCATTTTAGCAATTTCTTTACGGGGAAATTATAGAAAAGGTTTAGACCACAAACCTGTGGTGGGATTCCTCTGATCTAAAACAGGCATGTGGTTCAGATTGAGATTCAGGTGATGGTTTCAGACAACTAAATTTAACAATCTGAATTTCACCCTAAAAGTAACTCCCTAACTTCTAAATATTTCAAGATAGTTGAGATGAATCTTTTGTCTCAAAATGCTATCCAATGAATATGAGAGAATATTTGATACATATGAGGAATGATAGCAACATGCTGGGATAATTGATTACCTCTTCCTTTCAAAGTGAGGAAAGAGGGAAACAATACAAAGAAAAACTCAGTCTTTTGACCACGAGATCCCTTCTATGACGCCCAGGAATTCTGATTGCAACTCCTTGCAGATCTCCAATGGGATTTTCAGGAAACAGTTCAACTCATGTCTTTTAAATTGTTATTTTCCATGACTTAAAGTTTTCTAACTGCTGTTGGGGGTTGTAACACAAGAATCTGGAAATCTGCACAATGAAGTAACACTTCACCTTCCTGTAAAGACTTTCCAGAACCATTTTAGATATAAGGAAGGATCACTTGTAAAAAATAAAGATTGTTATAGGTCAACGGAATAGCAAGTCTAAAACAACTGACAGGAATATTTAGTTAGCAAGATCCTCATCCTCCCCTGAGATGTCTTCACCATCATCACCTCCATTCCAACAAGACTTTAAAGCAGCACAATAATTCCTGCAATAGGAGCCAACTTCAGAACCAGTCTATTAGAAGTGGGATTCACTCTTCCTCTCATATCCTCTTTCCTGGGTGCCCACAGAGGAAAGCTGGAAAATTAGACTACACTTCTAGCAGTCCAACAACCAAAGAAACAGAAGATAGATTACATTGTGAAGCCCAGAGGGATCTCTGGAAGACTAATTCAAAGAGTCTTCTTCACACACTTAAATTGCTCTCAGATCAACAAAGATAACAGGTATTTATAAAGGCTGCCCAGGTGAGACACCCTTATCTCCTTGTTTACTGTATGTAAGGTCTATAAGCCTGTAAGATGATTTAATTTTTTTGCCTGTTGAGAAGGAAGCAGCCTACAGTTGATTAATAGGAAATATGAGACTCAAGAGTATATTTAAAATTCCAGACACTGTGCCCATTTCTGAAAGTAGCCAACACTGTGGTAAACAAAGATCTCTGATGGGAAATCATCTGAAAGGTTTCAGAGGCAAGCCCTGTGCAGATCAAGTGTTGAGCTCCAGCATCCTCTTCCAGGAAACAGGAAGACATTAATTCAACCGTGATGGTTTTAAACACTTTCTTTGGGGAGGGTGTGGAATTGCATGTAATGTCTTACTGAAAGTTACACAAATGACAGGACTAAAGGCAATACTGAATTTAACCCCTGAATTCCCCATTACGGAAGTTCAATTCCTCCTTGTGTTAGTCAAATTAAAGGTGTTGCAGTATGTGTCAAAGGATCTGGCCTGTTTCCATATCTAGCCCTCTTATTAGAGCTTTAGCTCTCTCAGTGGATGATGGCAGAGGAGGCCAAAACATGTCGGATGAGGTTTGGATTTAACAGCAACAGTAATTGATTTTACATTCGTAATTGGCGTTTGATTGGCTGATTAGTCAGCACAGGTTGTAAACTTTAAGGAGTGGAAATGCCACCCCACTGAAGTGCAGAATACTGAAAAGGTCAAAGAAAAGGAGAATTCCCCCTTTAATTCATGAAGAAAGAGACATTAGAGCCCTGGGAGCCCACACACATGACAAAGGTTATAATGAGAAAAGAAAATGGCAAACAGATAATCCATTTTTATGAAAAAGATCCTAAGGAGGCTCTAAAAGGGCAAATGTCCCATATTTATCCCTCTTGTGAGTGTCACCACATTGAGCATGCAGACAGTCATTGCTAGGGGGGAAAAAAGCGCCATATTTTCTGTAAAAGAAAATATATATCCCGTATATCTCTATGCTTATGTAGACAAAAAAACCCAAGATGTGATATTTTTAAACAGAAAAAGACACAGTGGGAAAGACGTAATGAAAAGAAAGGGGTGTGGGTTTGTTTTAAAAATTCATGCATTTCCTGCAGAATTCAGGAACAAAGAGCTGTCAACTGTTCTTATGCAACGGGAAAGACTGAGGTAGAGAAGATGATTGTGGAAGAATTTTTTTTCCTAAAATGTTTCAGATAAAGACGCTTGTACCAAATAAATATTTGCTGCCTTTTTTTCCTCAATTTCTGAATCTCTTCCTTTGTATAGTTTACTTACTACGTTGGCAAACTTATGCATAGGCATTTACCTCCTGTGTAATAAATCAAATACAGAGTGTGTTCCTGTCGTGCTATTTAATTCTGTATATCATTGTGTGTAGGTTAAGGTTTCTCAAAGAAGTCTGCTTTGGTCGGTAAGAGATACACAGACAAATTAAATTTCTTCTCCACTTTCTTCATAAATACACAAATATATGTATATATATGTTAACATTTGTATGCAAACATATCTATAATATTTCTCATTTAGCCATCCATGTTCATGCACACAAACAAAAATAAGGAGATATATAAATATATATATAAATATACACACATAAAAGGAAAGTAAAAGCATCATAGAAAGACATCCAATAATCTTCCCATTCCCTTGAGCTCTTCCCCCAAAGCAATTATCCAGTGTATATCTTCAAACATATGCTAGTTCTGTGAACAGTTGTTTTTAAAATTATTTGGACTTTTACTGCTAAAGCTGAAATCCAACACTCTGGAACATTCTGCTTTGACAGCTTTTAAACTGAAAAGTCAGCTTTATGATAAGCACTTCTCTCTGTCTTCCTCAAACTTTTTCATACAGTTTTTCATTTACTTCTTTGCTGTTACATTCAAGCCTATAAACTCCACACAGAAACCCTGAGCATTCAGTGGGATTAGAAGTAGATATAAGATATGAAGACACATTCTTGAAGAGAAGAAAAAGGTGGCAAAATAGGGCAGTATCCCTTTGCTATTAGATGAGTCTGTAGTGTTATTCCTTTGCATATGAAATTGTCCAGGAAAGCGATATATACACAAAAAGAAAATGTGGGTTTTTTCGAGATAGGATGCAGAACTACTGAAAAGTAATATGAGAAAAAGTTTTCTGTTTTCCCCATTTTGCTGCGTCTGAAGTGCTGCATTTGTTTAGCAGCCTACACTTACAGAAAGAGGAATGAACTGTTATCTAACTGTTCTAAAGAGATTTGAAATAATATTGTACTTCCAGAGAAAATAAAGAACTGTATCAGTTTCATAACGGATCAAAAACTGGGGGAAATTTTTTAAGCATTTATACCACCTCTGAGGCTACTAAGCCAGACATGCAATTTTGAAGGTTTTGTGGAATCCCTAATTTGAGAACAGATCGTGACGATGCTCGGAGACCTGAGATAGAACATCCCAACTCAAAAGAAAAGCAATCCTGTTATTTTCCAGAATGTAGTCGGAGAAGATTACATATTTAGAAGAGAAAAGTTGTGGCTGAATTTTTGAAAACAGGGGTCCACGGAAGTATCAAAGGCAAAACAAAAGTAAAACTCCAAGACTCTGAAGATAGGTGAGAGGTGAGAAAGAGCACATGGTCTGCAGGGGAAACTGGCAGACATTGGCAATGTCCCAACATCTCATAGGACTGTCAAATCTGCAAGATGCAAACCCATTTTCCAAAAGGCTGCAGAGAAGGATAGAAATTATCCATGAAGGAGTATAGTACATGTGTTTTATAGAACGAGAAGCCTCTGTATTCAACACAGAGGTGTTTGCAACAGTAAAAGCTACTTTAGAGAACATTTCCTGGTGGGATTTGCTCAAGAGTAGCTACACACTGGGACTGAACTATCACTTTAAACATCAGGAATATTTATTTCTAATTTTAGGTTTAAAACCTGCACAGCTATCTGTGACAGCTGAAGATATAGTTAAGTAAGTGAAAAGAAAACTTGGTCATGTGGAACATAGGTAAAGGTCAGATTACATCATGGAAAGACTATTTGTACTCTGAATACTCAGAGCTAGGTGCAAAAATCAATATATCTTGGAAAGGTACATTTGCAAGTGTAAGGAAATGCAAGATCTGTCTGACATTGGTGACTTGATTCAGTTGCCCAAGCAGAGGGATCTAACATCCCCTGAAACACCTAACAAGACAAAATACCTTATTATGTCTACCTGGCTGGCAGATTCAGCACAGGAGCTATGGGACATCTATGGGACACCTACAGGGTTTTTTGAGTGACAGTCAGAGGACAGAATCACATAGTGAGTTCTGCTATTTTCTGTTGCTCACAATGTGAGCTTATGCCACCTTTTATGACAAGGCAGAAGCCTGTGGTATAGACACCTCAACAGTTAGCTGCTGACAAGTGAGGATGTGGGAGCCAGGTGTCTCAGCAGTGACTTCATTTCCCAAATGATTAGGACTGAAGACCACTTAAGTGTTCCTATGTGTTCCCAGACATTTCTGTGGGGCTGACAGATAAAACATGATCAACAAGACAAATTTATGGATTAGCAAAAGTCAGCTAAGAAAAGCAGGCACCTTAAATCTGAGCAGGCACTTCCATGTTGTGTCACAAACTGCTCTTGGTTCCTCTGAGGACAATGTCAGAGCATGATGGAACAAATAAAACTGGAGCAGCAACTTTGAAACTGCTAACTTTAAACTATTTAACTTCTAAAATACTCAATACAAAGCTTAGAAACAGCCTGGTGGGTATCAACACAAAGCTAACAATAAAGGTACTGCAAATGGCTGCAAAGAGATTTAATGAAACAGAAAATGTACCATGACAGGGAATTGTATTTGCAAAAGACTTTGCAGCCAAAAAGTAAAGGATATTTGTAACAGTAAAACATAGGTTCAATGGCTTCTCATGTGTTTGCTGCTATGAGTTAATTACTGCAGAAATTCAGAGTTGTAGTTGAAATAGCAATTACTGGCAGCAGGAGGAAATATAACAATAACTGGGCCTGCAGGTCCTCAAATCATGAGGAACCACCAGACCCTAAATATCAACAGGCAAGACTGACCTGCACAATGTAGATAACAAAACTCTTCAGGGAAATCCCAGGTGTAAGAACTGGAAACAGCATTATCTGCCCTTAATTTGTCCTTATGGCGTGAAAGTTACATTGGGCATTCTGATGCTGTTCTGTGTATATATTTCTATAAATAAATCTATACTTTGAAAAGTATAAACATGTTTATATAAATAACAATCTCTTTAGCAATTAATATCTAGCTAAACAACCACACGTGTACTCTTTTCTTGAATTTGAATTTGTCCTGGTCTTCTTCCTTGAATGCACCATACAGCTCCAAGCACATAAGTGCTATTAAGAGCCTGTTCAGTGTCATTCAGCAGTTCAAAACAGGATGAGCCTGTGATTGTTATCTTGTCACTATTTTTTGCTCACTGATTATTTTATTTGAATCCTCAGGTAACGCTTTAAAATTAATTAATATTTTTTTTCCCATTTCTACAATCACTGAATAGGTAAGGTGACATTTTGTTAACAGCTGTATTTCCTGATAAAAGGCAGGTTTCAGTAGAGCCCCAATTGTGCATTGGAACACTATGGTTTTTAAATGTCTGTATTCTTTAAAGCTGTCTCAAATTTAGGTGTTTTCACCTTTTATTGTTGTCAAAGATATCATAATATCACAGAATTCATAAACTTTAATATTAGGGAAAAGTTTAATTTATAATATAACAAATTAGTAATTTATCCTTGTAAACCAGTCACTTATGTACTCTGACATGGTTAGCTTAATTTTTTTTCTCTATAATACCACACAAAACAAACATTTGCAAAGACAAAGACATGCCTTTATAACAAAAACTGATTCCTACACTGAAAAAATTGTAAAGGATCTCTACATAATTGTGTGTCCTAGAATTATATTCCTTTCATAAGCTTATTATTAACTTTACGTACACATCCCCACCTTCAAGTTCAGCAGTATATATCAATTGTAGAGCAGAACAAAACAAATCTGTGCTGGTGCATAGACTGGGAGTGCAAATCGGTTGTCTTGAGAATGATGAATGAGAGTATGAAAACAGCCCTGGTAAGGTCTGATTCCTTAAAAATGATACCATGATGATATATGCTCAACTCTTTGCAACTGCAGATCTCAGGGCAGATACCACCCAGGATCGATAGCAATGTCCCTGTTTATGGAGGAGGAAATTGGGGTCCTTGATGGTGTCTTTCTGCCACACAAACAAAATCCAGTTGCTGAATCCCAGTCAGGATTTCAGTTTCCGGAAAACATACCTTCCAGTTGTGCAGTTCCATAGAAGTTTGGTGGAACCAAGATTATGCTTCAAAATTAATGAATGGCACAGGTGGCGTTTCAAAGGGACTTTAGGAGGTCACAACAGAAATGCTTTACTACTAGTGGTACTGCAGCAGCTGCAAATTCTGTTTGTGTGTCCAGCCAGGAAGATTATCCACATGCATCATAAAGGGAGACCCCTGACCAGAACAACTTGTACTCTGCACAGAATGAGGCAGCAGCAAAGCAGCATTGAGCTTACAGTAAATGATTCTAATACCAGTCATAGAGCACTCATATTCAAGTCAATTTTAAGCACCGTTTTTGAAAGACATGATGACAGAGGTCGTGTTAGAATTTCCTTCTTCAATTGTATTTATAAGAGAATTCGTTGCTTGCTTCCTGAGTGAAAAAAAGGAAATAATATTTACAGCTTGAAATATTACCTTGATTGAATAGTTGCTTTCCCCAAAATTTAGGAAGGTAGTAATTTTAATAGACCACCTTTATCTATGAATGTCTGAGTGTTTTGCATGCTGAAAATGAAAGATTTAATTCATTTCCCACAAAACAGTTAAAACAAATATCTTCAGTCAGAAACTAGCTTCTCCCAACTTCAATTAAACTTTGGAATGACTTTCACGCATCAGAGCCTGCACTGAAAAGATCAGTCAGTTCTATCTGCTCCACAACAGCTTTGTTCTGCCACATATGGCCAACATTGATTCTTCAAGCACTGCAGAGAATTTCCCCACATTTTTCAATTTTCTGGCAATTGCACCTTTAACTGACAGTGAAATTATTATGGCTTTTGCTGTCATCTTAACTTTATTCAAAGTACTTAATATATCCCAATTTACTCAGTGTTAAAAAATCTTGTCTAATTTTGTCTTGACACTAACAGATTACTTCCCACATGCTCTTCAGTAAAACAGTCCACAAAGTAATTTATTTTCTTTAGCTTTGTTTTTCTAAAAAAACCACAGTTAGTCTGGATTTAAAGTTTTGAGTTCAAATCTCATGATTAATTGAAAAGTAACATTCTTCATTGACTCTGGACTTGCAGCAGTGTCAAGGCCTGAATCCATCTGAAAGTGACTTTGGTGTTAACATAAATATGAAATTCAAAGAGTAAGAACTCAGAAGCGAATTTTACCAAAACTAAGCAGGATACTTGTTGCAAACTAAGGGTGTCCATGCATTATACTATTTGGGAATGGTTAATCACATACAAATGACTTTTCAGACAGATGCAGCAAGAATAGAATCTCTCTCTTAAGACACTTGTTCCTACAGTCCTTCTCTTCCCAAAAGAAAGCTATCAGTCAGTGACCCTGGAGTATTTTGACGTGTATGGCAGATCAAGCACTTGTTCACCTCTGTTGTGCTAAGGGTTAGTCATACAACAGCACAGGTGACGATATGTTTGCTCTTCAGTCCCCTCTTTAAGAATATCCCCAAAAGGCTGAATGGTGATAATTCTCAGTGAAGTGAAGAATGGCTGTAATAAGTGGCTATTGAGCAAGTCCTTTTCTTAACTCCACTTTTCTAACCCAGAGCAGACTTGAGTCCAAAGGGCTTACGTCAGTAAAGGACAAACACTGCTGTGTTTACTGCACTAAATTCAACTGATACACAGTTGTTCAATTCCTGCTGTTAGAACAGATATCCCTCGTGATTCTGGGCAAACTCTAATAGGTCTTTGCTACAGTCTCTCCTCTACACAATAATAATATTTCTTCACTTTTTTTTTTGATGTTGTTGTTGTTCTTCTTTCTTTGTTTAATCCCAGAGCAGGAGGAAGCCTAGCAATCTCTCAAAAGTGTTGAGTAAATGCAGAGTGGACAGCCCACACTGTGTTCGACAGCTCCATATCAAAACAGGATCCTAAAGCTGCTTTGCCTAAAGCCACATCACCACATCTCTTTGCGTGGCCATTTTCAGCCTGGCTGGCAGATGATTTCAGACTGGGAGAGACATAGGCTGGCTGGCTTTGTGCCCTTATGTACAGCATCCAGAAGTGGAATACTGCTCGATTGACCTTCTAGGTTCCTTAATGGGACAAACAGCAGCAATTAGCATCCTGGAAATAAAAATAAACACAGCTAAGAGCTTCAGATTATAGAATCATAGAATGGTTTGGGTTTGGAAGGACCTTAAAGATCACCGAATCCAACCCGTCTGCCATGGAGAGGGACACCTTTCCAATAGAGCTCAGAGCCCCATCCAACCTGGCCTTGAGCACTTCCAGGTTGGGGCATCATCTACGTGCACAGCGAGCAGCGGGCGCAGCTGGTGGAGGCAAGGCGCTGGGGCAGAGGCAGGAGGGCGGCGCGGGAGGGAACGCGGTTTTCCCCTCAGCGCTCCCGAGTGGAAGAGGGGAGCGAGCCGCAGCTCCCGCCGCCGCCAGGTGGCACCGGCTCCCCTCGGTAAGCGGGGCGCTCCCGGCCGGAGCCACCGCGGCTCCCGGGCACGGGCGATGGAGCCCGGGGGACACCCTGGGCACCTGCTGGGCACCTCCTGGGCACCTTCTGGGCACCTCCCGTGCCCCTTCGCACCGGCACAGCGCTGCCGCTGCGCCCCTGCCCTGTGCCGCGGCCCTTCGGCAAAGCCTGCTGCCGGCTGCGCCCTGCGCTCGCTCCAGGACAAGCTGTGCAAAATTTCCCCGGAAAGCCTCTAAGGGAGTTTAGTTTAAATAAATAAAATAATTTAAAATGAAACCAAAATTCCCTACCATCGAAACAGTCTATTTGGATGTTTTTAAAATTAAAATCCAACCGTGTTCTGGGGTGCCTCAGGCGCCAGGAATGCCACCTGGTCAAAGGATCTGATTGTCCCTTTCTGCTCTGCGCTGGTGCAGCCTCTCCTGCAGCACTGTGTGCAGTTTTGAGCATCTTAATAGAAGAAGGATATAAAGCCATTAGAGAGTTCATCCAAAGGAGAGCTACAAAAAAAAAAAAAAAAAAAAAAAAAAAAAAAAAAAAAAAAAAAAAAAAAAATAAAAAGGGGGGGGGGAGAGNATATGAGGAGTGGCCGAGGTTACCTGATTTGTTTGGCCTGGAGGAGACTGAGGGGAGACCTCGTTGTGGTCTGCACCTCAGGAAGGGAAGGGGAGGGGCAGGCACTGATCTCTTCTCTCTGGGGACCCGTGTCAGGACCTGAGGGAATGGCCTGAAGTTGTGTTGGGGGATGTTTAGGGGGTATATCAGGAAAAGATTCTTCACCAGGGTGGTTGGGCACTGGAATAGAGTACCCAGGGAAGTGCTCACAGCACCAAGGCTGAGAGAGTTCAGGAAGTGTTTGGATAATGCTCTCAGGCACAGGGTGTGATACTTGAGGTTGTCCCGTACAGGGCTAGGAGTTGGACTTGATGATCTTTGTGGATCCCTTCCAGCTTGGGATATTCTATGAATGTCAGATCTTCAAATTCATATTTAAGAAAGAAATTTTAATTCCCCATGGAAGAAACTCTTTGTCATCATATGTGCCAATAATGAATGTGAGAGATAGATGAATAAACAAAAATCTAACAAGGGAAAATCATTATCCATTAGACACTGAAGAATGACTTTGGCATGTGCATGTTCCATGCTTGTCTAATGGAAAGTTTGTTAATACGAACAGCTGGGATGTAAGGCTCCCTCCCACCTCAAGCATTGAAGGCTGGGAAGGATGCTGCAAACAGGGCCACTGAGTCATTGCAGTCCCA
Source organism: Falcunculus frontatus (assembly GCA_013398115.1). Classification (NCBI taxonomy): domain Eukaryota; kingdom Metazoa; phylum Chordata; class Aves; order Passeriformes; genus Falcunculus; species Falcunculus frontatus. Next base: position 222,568 of record VZRV01007515.1, read on the forward strand.
TATTAGGAGCTAATAAGAACTAACCACACACTACTAGGAAATACTGTCACTGTCCTTCAAACTCAGGCTCTTTTGATTTGGTGTGCTCAGGCACCAATGCACAAAGTCAACTTTTCAAAGATGCTTTCCTTTTGTTGGTCTGAGGACAAAAGCACAGATCCTTGGGAATGATATTCTGAGCTAAACTGTATCTCCTGACAATATTAATAACAGTCTCTGAAATGTCACTTGATGCTCACCAAAAATGTACACAAATATTAAGCTGAAACATTCACCCGATCTTTCATTCATCTGTTCCAGGGAAATGTCATTGGTGAAATGCTAATGGAATGTGACAAAATACTTAAGTCAGAAAACTCATGAGGCAAATTAAGGCCACTTGACTTTTCCCAACCACTCTAACAGCTACTGAGGCACTGGCAGAGCCAGAGGAAGATTTCATGTTGCTCCAGGGACATCACAGTGTGGTCTATTGAAAATAGCTTTATGATTCCTGTCTGACCTCAGGTTTCCAACCTACTTTGTGAGATAGTATCAAAAGTAAAGCTTCTGAAAGGGAAGAAAATTGAAACAAGTACTGGAGAGATTTTGTAAATGATCTGTAAGTCTTGCTTATGGCTCCTGTGGTCCTTCCCAATTTCCACAGTCATTTAAAAGTAGGAGAAACAGCTTCCATTTGTGAGATGAACTTTAGATAACAGGCATTGCAAAATCTCCCTCAGCTACTTTACTTTCACAGTCTCCCCTGGGTTTTTTTTCGGGTGTATAACAGATCTCTTTCCACATCTAACATTCAATACAGATGTATTTCAAAGGAATAACAAATTCCAGTTAACTTTGTCCTAAATTAGAGTCCAGTCCATTGCTTCTGATCTGATACAGAACTGGAAGTACACCATCCATCCCCAAACAGTCACATGTTGTAGAAACAAACATGAAGAAAGAAAAAAGCACTTTCCCCACAGCATTAAATTTTGAAAGGAATGATTCTGAAAGTTGTCCACAAGAAGCAGAAACTGACTCGAAGATAAAAGCTGACACTGTGTGCATCCATACCAGGTACAGAAGAGGTGGATCAGAGGCAACCAAACAGGAACAGAGACCTCCATTTATCTCTTGCAATGAAACAGAATATAGATGAAACTTGGCATCAGCCTGAAAGGATGGTTTGAAGATAATCTATTCAAAGTTCTGAGAAAAAAAACCACCCCAAAACCTACAACAAAAAATCCACAGCAGAAACAGACCAGCTTGTATGTGGGAAAGAAGAAAAACTCCACCTTGGAGTCTGGTACAGTTTGTAAAAATCATTAGTTACAAACCGAGATAACTTGAACGATGGGAACTAACAATAGATTCTGCTAAATCTGCACCTGGAAACACAAGTAAGGACCTACAGACGCACAAGAAAATGGCCTTTACAATAAAACATATCTCTGAAATATTTTATTGATGTAATAATAAGAAAATATATTTCAACATCATTGACATCAAGTACAAATGATCAAAGCCAAGAATAAATATTTGTGGGTACTGAGGTGGTCATGAGAATTATACAGATACAGATGATTCACACAAAAAAGAAACTTTTAAAAACCTAATCTTATTTAGCTTAAGAAGGAAACAGCCATGGGTTTCTTATCTACCGATTAATTGCATCTGCAGAGCTCTTCACTTGATGCAAACCACTTTTTTTTTAATCCTCCTCTGACTTTTGAAACAAGATTTCTTATCAGTCCCCAGTGCATTTCCCCAAGGTGTAGCACAGATTTAATTAAAAGGCTATACAATTAAAAAGGGATTGCACCTAAATCACTACACTGAAAACATTTCTCATGCAGAGCCTGCTTTACAGAATTGCACAAATGTAACTTCATTTTAATCCACATCTTTATGCCCATCTGTAGTATGTCAGGGAGAGAGATATTTGTCCACATAAAATTGTCAAGTACAAGGAGCTAGAGAAATAATGAAAGTTGCTTTTACTTGAGGGAGACTTTTTCTTTCAGGTCACCTAGTCAAGTTCCCATTTTTCTGTGATTAAATTATTTGAGCATTAAGCACAGCTGTTTTTTTACAGATTTGTCATGGATCTACAGAAGTCAATAGGAGTCTGCCCATTGACTTAAATGGGCTTTAAATCACAATTTTTAAGGGCCAAATTTTAATCCCACTGAACATAAACCAAGGCTCTGCTGATTAGTGAGGAATTCTGCCTCAGTCACCCTTACAGTGACTGGTCCTGTCACTGGGCAGTACCAAGAAGAGCCTGGCTCCACCCTCTTTGCTCCCTCCCAGTTGTTATTTACATATATTATGGGATTGCCCTGAGGCTTTTCTTCTCCTGGCTAAACAATCCAGCTCTCTCAGCCTTTCCTCACAGGTGAGATGTCCTCCTCCTTTAACCAGCTGTGCTTTTATTATCTATGTACTCTGAGAAGCCCTTCATGTTGTCTCTTATATCCCTGGCTAGTTTTGATTAGATTTGGGCTTTAGCTTTCCTAACTTCATCCTTGCTTCCACCCTTCTATTCTTCCTTTTTCTGTGTGAGTTTGGGCAAGCAGTCAATCCCACTTGCAGACAGAGTTTACAGACTATGCAGGTGAATAATTGAATTGCATCCATTTATACCACCACTGAGTTTAGGATTCTGTGTGTTTGAAACACCACCACGACCACCACTAAAATATTAAGTAATTTAAAAACCTGTCAGGTGTTAGCAAGAACAACTGCAAAGCATTGATAAAGTGGTAGTTGCCTTCTCTCTTGGTAGATGCTAAAAGTTGGATTTCATTTATGTTTTACTCTGTGTTCCTGAAGCAGGTGGTATGCAGAGTTTATTGTTTTAAATCTGTATCCACGTGAATTAGGCAGCATGAAATATGCACATTTGTCACTGTGCTTACTAAGCAAAATCAACTCTTACAGGCCATCAGCAAAGGATATTGCTATATAGAATTTAATGAAATATGTTTCTTTTCAGCTATTTATGACTTAATATAAAAATAAGGATCATAACCACAAAAGAGGCCCAAAGGTTTTTTAAAGGACATTTAAATTTTTTTAAAATAATTCTTTATTAAAATATAATTTCCCATACTACTTGCACTATGCTCCTTGAAGCTCACTGTTCAGTTGCTAACATCCATTGTTAAATGGGACTGTTATCCGCAGACACAAATGTAATTACTTTAAGTTCTTAGGAGCAGCTTGCATTGTTTATAAGATCAATTTTTTCTTATCAAGACAAGAAATGAAATTAATAATGTTAGAGGCAGTTAGGACAGAGCTGCATATAGAGATATTAAGAGAAGAAGCACTAGCTAACAAAATTATCGCAATTAATAGGAAAAAATTGATCACCAAGAGAAAAGAGTGATACAGGAAAAATATTATTGCTGCAGATGCATGCCCAGTACAAACAAAAAAACAAAAAAAGCCCCCAAATAAACAGGGAATGCCAAGACACACTATTTTGTATTACAGAGATTGTGCTAATATGAGCCAAATGAGGTCTGGGAATGAAAACCCACTATAGAGTAAAATGGAGTTTCTACCAGCTAAGGAAAGCCCAGAATCTAATATAATTCTTAAATCTGATTTATCCCCTTCCTTTCTCTCTTGGGAACATGATGTGGTTTCCTGTTCTTTACTGATCAATATCAAAAACACCTGACAGCACAGGCACAAGTTTAGCTGTTGATCTCAGGTTGGATCAAGACAAGCACAAAACATCAGATACAAACTGCATCCTTCGTGCAGACCCTTCAGGCTGATGGTTCAAGGACCTTCTTCAGGACCTGAATGTATGCATATTTAAGGCAATCATATTTTCCTTATCTCTCACATAGACATTAATTCCTCCAGCCACAAACCAGCCCACAACAGAAATACTGACTGCCAAAAGATAACTCAAAATTCGTGCCTGCAAGACAAAAGCTGTTTTCCCATCTCCAGGAAATCATCACCTGTGTTGAGCAACACCATTTAAAATATTTATTTGCTTCCTTTTATTTATTTACTGTAGTTTCTGCTTTTTATTTTATTTGAAAGAGAAAATTTCTTGGAAGTTTTAAGTTTCTTTTAAAGATATCTTTCCAAGTCAATATCAAAAAGAAAACAATTAAATCACTCTGAAAAATGGAAGAGGTTTTAGCAATAAATCATTGAGATCGGAAAGCTAAGGGAGAAGACCTTTACTGCTTATTTACATTTTCCTAAGAACCAATCTTTAAATTGCAATGAATCTTTTCATTATAAGGGCTGGGCAGGTGTAGCACATCAAAGAAGACATATTTCTACCCCCCTCTGAATTTCGTTTTTCAGTTCCTGGCTATCTTCCACTGCAAACAGCATCTGCATCAGAAATGGGTATAACCCAGCAGTTATTCATTAATAATTTTTAGCAATTCCATTTCCGACAATTCTGCCAGCTATGGCAGAACATTGGTATATAACATATGGCAGTGTCTGCCCTCGTTCTGACTTTTAAGTTCATATTGGCATCACCCTGTGTTGGCTCCCAATCTGCTTATGAAGGAGCAGAAATACTCCTGCTTATCTCTCTGCTGGGAGGCAGAGATACATCAGAACCTGAATTCAGGTTGTGCTGTTGTAATGCATATATGATATAAAAAATTTGATTATAACGATAAATTATAAACTATAAACATTTCCAGAATTAAAAACCTTGTACTGGGTTAAAAAAAATAATAAGTGCCATGTATATGCCAACCAATAGATGCTCTCAGACTCTGTTATTGTTCCTTGCTTATTTTATCTGTTGTCTCTGTGTGAACTGCTGTCCCTCCTTTCCTTCTCCTATCTGAGCAAACCACCAGGGTGGTTTGCATCTGTAAAATCAGAGAAGACTTGCCTGTTTTGAACTATTTCTAATTCTCTTTGACTTTGCTATTTTTCAAAGAATTTAATTACATCCAATAAGGAACAAAGGTTTAAGGAAACAAGAAGCTGTGGAGGTCTTTGATGCACAATTAATGATTCCCTGTAGAATGCATTTGAGCTCATGAAAGGAGTTCAAACCTGAGTGACCAAACAGATGAGTAACAAAGCCAATTCTTAGAAACTGGGTCTACAAGCAGAAGTGTGTGGAAAGGAGAGTGGAAAAAGTTGTACTATAGCTCTGCAAGCCCCATGTGCAGAATGAGTAATTGATCACTGCTACTCTCATTAAAGCAAAGTTTACAAAAGGTACAGATGAACCTAAGTAATTGAGAATAAGGATTAAATACTCAAAATGAGCACAAATGTACATTACACTGAGAGAAATAAGGAAAGAAAAGAAAAGGAATAATGCTCTGGAGCTGACACAAAAGAAATATAGGAGGAATGGAGCCGTAGGTTTAAATATCCTGTTGTCCTTCTATTAATTATAGTCATGCTCATACAGAAGTTTTTGTATTCTCTGCTGAGTGACTGAAATCAGAACATGCATTGAAATCTTCCACCTAAAGATGCTCATACTGACATTCTTCAGAAAAGACAAAGCTATGAAGTTGAAAGAGTGTGAAGAACACGTCAGATGTGGGAATTTCTCATCTTTCACTTGGATTTTATTTTTTAAAAAAGCTACATTGTCAGGGACAATAAAAGCAAGGGAACACTTGAAAAATAAGCCGCACATTGGGTCGATAAAACTCTCATAAAGTGTTATCTTTATGACTACTAGGAACTTAGGAATTGTCATACTGGGCCAGGTGAATATTTTTTCTCAGCCAGTAGCACTTTTCACATGTTTCAAAGAGAGATGAAAGAAGGCCCATGAGGAAAATTCCTTGGTAACATTTTCCATTAGTATTTGTATTATAGCCATCTCAGGTCATTTAGTTCTCATTATCCACATGATTGTCCAGCCCTTGTTTGAACTCTGCTATTTTGGACAGTGATTTTCGTGGGTTTGTTGTTCCCCGTGAGAAAAATTTAAACATGCTTAGAACATTTAGATTTCCACTGTCTGTAATTTGAAGTCTCCTGCTTCTAGAATAGTAGTTAGTAATGGGCTGAAAACTAGAGATGGAATGAAGTTGCACTTAAAGTAGCAAACTAGGATTTGATACTCCTGGCACTTCTGAAGGTATTTTTTCTGGCCTTTGCTAAGTATTTAAATTTCTCTGTGACTTAATATTTAAACATCCACATGTTTATTTCATTCACTTTAGCTATCTGTTAATTCCCTGCTTCTGAAGCAATAATTACTCAAGGATTTGTTCTGTTCATCTCATGTATCTTCCATATTTAATTTTTCTATTATTCCCTGCCTCTTGCAGAGTAGATGAAAGGGTTTCCTAGTCAGGAATTCCCCAGCACAGTGTTTGTCTCAGGAGTGAACAATATCACAGACTTAAGGAAAAACTGGTCTCTCTGGTGAGCAGTGACAGGACCTCAGGAAACAGCATGAAGTTGTGTTGGGGAGGTTTAGGTTGGAGATTAGGAAAAGGGTCTTCACCCAGAGGGTGTTTGGACATTGGAAGAGGGTTCCCAGGGAAGCAATCATGGCATCAAGCTTGACAGTGTCCAGGAAGCATTTGGACAAAGTTCTCAGACCCATGGAATGAATTTTGGGACTGTCCTGTGCAGGACCATGAGACGGATTTGATGATCCTTACGGGTTGCTTCCAACTTAGGATATTCTATAATTCTAAAATTATTGCAAATGCTGTGATGTTTTGCCTCAATGAAACCCACCAGTAAAGCCTGAAAAACTTAAAAGTGGCACCTCACCTATTCTGGATCAAATGTACTTCACAAATTTTTTACCTGGTATTTTTAATGCATGTCTCATTTTATGAGCTACGGAGAAACAGACAATCACTCAGCATTCCCTATGCATCACCCCATCCCATTCATGTTTCTATAGTCACTCTCATATTCCATCCCTCCTTCCAGAATAAAACACTTCAGCTGCCTTTCACCTTTTCTCATTATAATTACTCTTTTCTGGACCTTCCAGGAAGGTACACCTGGGCTTGTTTCCATTAGCAGAAACTATGTGGCTTGTATTGTGTGTGTTTTAAGGAAGACCTGTCTCCTATGGGACTATGCCTTGTTTTCTAGGGCTGTCAAAATTCTGTGAAAGTAAATTTTTAGCTGGAATCATCCATCAAATGTATTTTCCCTTCAGTTTAGCAGTTTAAGGTTGTTGATGTATGTGGCACTTAAAGAGCTGTCAGCTTTCATTCCCTCATTAAAAAAATGTTTTCCTGTTTGTGCTTTATTCTTTATGAATCTGAGTAATGCACGTATAATAATAATAATAATAATAATAAATTGGATTGATTCATACTAAGTAACATGAAAGAATTTTGCTTTAGTTGTTTATTTGTTTGATGGGTTTTTGCTAACTGAAAGGGTTTGAACAAAAGAACTATCTTCCAGAACCAGTCTGCTGAAGCATGTTTGAGGTAAAATCATTCAGATATTGAATGATGAAGATTTATCTTACTCTAGGCAACTAAAGGGTCCGTAACTGAAGCATACAACAATTTAAAAAGTCTTGTTAGGGCAGGCATACCATCATGTCACGTGCCAGGAAAAGCAGGAAGAAGGCTGCTCTAAGAGATAAGTCAGGAGCCATGGATGTCCTGATTGAGGGGGCACAGTTCTGCAGCATCTGTAAGGAGCAGAGCTAGTGACAGCCAGGTGATTTTTAGAGCAGTTGGGAGAAGCTGTGAAAGCCCAGTGTCCACGTAAAAGCACCAGAGAATGATGTCCTCTGGAAGAAAAAAGGGGGGAAATGAGTGTTTAGGGTAAGTGGCTGCAGCTGCAGTCAGTTGTGTTGCTGCACATGAAGAAGCAGCTGGGGTCATAGTAGGGGTCACCCAGCAAAGCCAGCTGGGTCCCCCCCAGTGCCACCACCTGTTCCTGGTGTCCCCACAGTCACAGGAGGCCTCAGCACAAGCCCTCTCCAGGAGGCTCTGGCTGAAAGACAGTCCCTGGGACACCTGCAGCCCTGGGAATACAACAAACCTTTTACATCAACTCATGGTTTGATGTGTTATTTATCTTTCCCCTCCCCCCTTTATTTTGATTTGTTTTCTTAGCTGAAAAGTTATCTTAGAAAGATTAACTTAGAGACCACTTTGCTTTAATTGTGATAATGATCACAGAGAGAGCACTCACCATTTTGATGACAAAATGCATCGAAAACAGTGCTCAGCACAAAATATACGTGACCTAAGAGTGCATTTTAGCCAGCCTGAAGTGCCTATGAAATATTCCATAGTTAAGTATTTATAGGTACTGCTTTGGATGGTTTAAAAACAAAACTGTAGAAATCAGGAGTAATTTGTGCTTAATTAAAGTGTATAACCAAAAGTGGTGAAAATGTTGCTTAAGCTTTTTATAGTCTTGATCCACCTTAGAGAAAAAGAGACAACTGACATGATTGTAAAGAATGTCAAGTGGCCTGTGCTCTCTGCATCTCAGTGTCACTGATATCAAGCCCTTCAAGATTTGAACCTCTCAAGACTGGAATCAGACTTTGTAATTGCTTTTTAGATGTTAATCTGTAGCTATAGCTGGACAGTTAGGATTAAAAAATTGCACTGTGCACATTGTAATCTTGGCTAATCTTTTGTTTTAAGGAAAAAAAAAGACAATCCCAAGATGAATGGGCTGTCTGGACACTTGCCACATGGAGTGAAAACATCAGAACTGAACAGTTACTGGGGGAGAGGTAATTCCATCAGTGGGAGACCGTGACCACCGACTCTTTGGCCACCTATTTAACACAGACCTCAGACTCAGGCAGAAGGAAGAACTGCACATGTGCACTAGCAAGAGGTATAACTAGCAAACAGGGATTTGAGTATTAATTAATGAAAAAGTTATGCAACATGTAACCAGTGAATGCTGATGTCTTTGTTTGTTAAGATGTTTAAATAGAGTAAAATTTTAATGATTGGGGAGGCAGCCTTTTGTGGGTAACCTGGCTCCCTACTTTGTGCAATCTAGAATGAAAAATAGAATTCCCGTGTTTCGGTGTGAATTGGTGCTGCCCACCAGGAAACGAGCTGGTTCAGCTTGTTACCCAGGAGAACAGCACTACCTGAATAACTGAATCATTTCACTTGGAGGAGCTGATTGCTTTTAACATAGCCTTCAAAAGCTAAAAATCTTCTCCACTCTTTCCAAGCCAGGCTCTTCTCTGCAGGCTGTCCTGCATTTCTGTGGGAAATAAGAGCAGACCAGATCCAGCTCAAAACTCTCTCCTCATCAGGGGAGCCCTGGCTTGGAATGAGGCTTGTCTGTTCCAGCATAACTCTTTCAGGAGTTTCAGCTGTAGAGATGTAGAATCCCAAAAAATAAGGGGCTAAAGTGTATGTCTCAAACACCAGTGTCTGGGTGGCTGTTGAGCCAACCAAGGATTGCAGGTAATAATGAACAAGGGCTGTTGGTGATAACCAAGGATTGCTGGTAATAACACGCTGTAGGAAAGAACAAGGTGTGGCTGGAGAAGAGGGCCACGTGGACATAGGGCACCACTTTTCTGAGCCAAACATCCCTGTTCTAGATCCTAGAGAAAAGCACAAGTGCAGGAATGAGGCCAAGAAGTGGGCATGGACTGTAGGGGAAAACAAGACCACCAAAGACCTCCAAAGACCTGTGACCCATTTCAAGAAAGGTCTGAAAGAACAGACTGTATGATAACTAATTTGTACAGAAGGTAAGAAACCTGCCTTCAGGACAGGGGAATCTTATCCATAAAAATTTGTATTTTACTGAAAAATAAATACCCCTCTCAACTACAAATAGCACTTGCAGTACTCCTAGCAGGATGGTTGGCTGCAGTAGAAAAACTGCATATTACAGGCTAGGAAGGGTCAGCTACAGCTGTACTCCCTAAAAGAGCACAGAGTGGATATAACAACTGTGAGAGACACCTTTGGGTGGCATGACTGCTGTCCTGTTGGGCACAGTTGCAGAGACTAAGAAATTAATGTGCCTAAAGTGCTAAGCAAACTCCAAAATATTTTATTATCACCTGGGGAGAGGATCTCAAACTAACTGTTCTGCTTTGCAGCTTAGTTTGGTTGGTTCAAAGTTGGTTCAAGCTGAAAAGAAAGGTCTGTCCCACAAAAATAGAAAAAGATGTATTTTAGGAGCCATGAAATACAGAAGCATATAAAACTGGTATTGGGGGTTGCCCTTAGTAGAATTCACCTCTCCACTCTCTAAAAGTGAGACTCTTTTCTTCTGGTTTGGGGCATAATCCTGATGAAATCTCTAATGCAGAGAATATTTTGTAGCAAAAAGCGTTCAGGCTACTGTGAAATTGGAATCACACTCCTCCCAGATCAATCCTTCTGATGTTTTGAAAGGCCTCACAGAAACAGTAGCCCCAGAAAAGACACTAGAATAAATGTTATCACAAAATTCTGGACATGGCATGAACACAGAGGAATTGAACTAAACCCTTTTGGGAGTGTCTTTTCTGCCTGATGTCCCAGAACTGATGTGATAGAATAGGAAGCTGAGAGCATGCATTACTGAAGGAAGAAAACATGCTCATGGCTTCTCACCTAGAAGCTGGGTTGCCCCAAAATCATTCCTTCAAAAAAGTAATATGGATGAGAAATTAATCAGTCCCTTAACATGCCCTGTGAGCTCCTATGTAGCTGTTTTCCCAAACAGAAAAAAAAGAGGCAGAAATATTTACATGTGGAGACCATTTACGACTGACTTCTCCAGACACTGGTAAGAAATCAGTCAGCAAGCCCACATCTTGCAATTTCCAGTTTGGTCTCCTTCATAAATTCTTGGTTCAATGCATCTTCTTCAGGTTAAATGCTCTTTCATTTAAAGGATATTAAATGTCAGACTGGCAAGGGATTTTAAGTAAGATATTGTCAAGGGTGAAGTGATAAAGCAGATTTTACAACTTGAGGCACAGAAGCTATGTTTGATCAATACAATCTCTTGCTTCTATGGATAATGATAATTCATGGTGTCAAGTGGACAGTGTTCATCAGAGCAAGCCATCCTGGATCACTTCAACACTTAAAAAAAGGAAGAGATCTTGGCAGCTGCTGCTGAGAATCAGGACACACACATCTCTCTTCCAGTTCTGCCACAGAAAATAGCCAGCATCATAATAATTCCAATCAGTAAAAATTCAGTAAAACACAAATAGCTGTGCAGGCAGAATGACTTTGGTGGACACTTGGTAGAATGCAGGACTAAGAGCACGACACACTCCTTCTATGAATGTATCCCATTCTTTGACACCCTGAGGCTTACCATACACCCATGTAAGTGACAAGAGCATCTGCTATCTGCTAACAGAATGTTTTTTAAGGGGAAAACCAGAGAAATTATTCCTTCCCTGAGGTATTCTGTATCTGACCACTCCTTTACCAAGCACCAGTTCATTCTTGTGCTCTTGTCAGCCTTCCTGCAAAGCCATTCGTTCTGAAGTGCCTGACCATGGAGCCAGGCAGTGGTTGTCACTAACTCAGACATCTCTGTATATACAGATATGTTTTATTTGGATATTAAGACAGAAAGTGAGGACAAGCAACTCATATAGCTCTCTAGGGCAAGTAATGCAGAAAGAAAGTGAAATCCAAATACCACCCTACAGGTAGAGTTGGCCTACAAAATGTTTCTGTAGAGCCTAAAGCTTTTTCCTTCATAAGCATAGGATGGTGACTATTACAACAACAATTTCTGTCCAAATAGGTCTCCTGTATCTTTTTCATCTATCCAGAAACAGCCAGACTACTACTGTTTGTTGCTGGTGTAAGAGTCACAGAAGATTCTGAGTTGGAAGCAACCCACAAGGATCATCAAGTCCAATTTTTAAGTGAATGGCCCCTACAGGAGTTGAACCCACTACCCTGGTGTTGTTAGCACCATGCTCTGACCAAGTAAGCTAATCTCAGGAGAACGGGAGATGACAGCTTCTGCTGGTGAGCAGTGACCCTTGTTATCAGCAGTGGCTGCTGTGGTCACTCCTACCAGGCTGGCATCTGTCGTATCCCCTGTTCCCTTCCTCCTCATCTTCCCTGTGGCAGAAACTTGGCTTTTCCCTTTCCCTTGGTAGAACCATATTTGACTGAAATGGTTGTATGTCCTTCCTTACATTTAAGGGCACAAAGAAAAGTATTGCTCCTGATAGAAGAGAATAATAGGAAGGTACATGAGCAGGATGATTGCAAGAAAGGAAGAAGAGGAAGACAGGCTGCTTCTGTGGGGGAGTGAAGGTGCTGGCACCTCATTTAGGTGCTGGGCAGGTGGCTGTAGGTGAGGATAAGGGCAGTTCTGTCTAAAGAGAGAAGGACAAAAGAAGTGAAAATCTTCTGCTCTACTGAGAGGGTGAGAGGGCTGAAGCATCTTTAGCCATGCTGCAGAGAAAGGATAAGCTCTGGGCATATGGGCTTGAGGTCAGATCCTGCCTTTGCAGTTTCCCAAACTGCAGTGGATCACACTGTACAAACTGCAAAAGCTGACTCCATAATAATGTAAATAGCACTTATAAATAGGAATGCATTAAAGCCTCTCAAGCTCAGCTTTTCCATTTCTTCAACTCCATGTGCTGCTCCTTCTTATGGAGGAATTCCTGTGGGTAGCTCATCTAAGTACAGCATTTATACAGTGAGCTAAACCATCGGTTTAAATCACTTGGGTGCTATGTCATTTATTTTAGGAGAGGTTTAAATCTGGCTGAAGTTCTATAAACTTAATTAAGAAAAAACAAAACCTTCTCCATTGCAAATTTGCATTAAAATGCATAATGAGCTAAAGGCAAGTTCAAAACCAGTATTTACATGCTCTCAGTGAAGCCTAGGCAGAAATTATGTTCCTAAAGTATGCGTTGTTAAATTACCTCAAGCAATCTATAAAAACACAGTTTGATGATAAAACAAGCAAAACATTTTTCTTAGCCACCAAGATCTCTAGACTTATGTTGCAAGTCTTGAAAAAATGTCCCTTGGAGGCACCAGAAGTAGTTCTCTAGTCAGAACTTTGTAAAAAAACCAAAATTAACAAAAAACCCCAAACCACACCATCCTACACATTATTGTCACCATGCTTTTCATCTAGAAACACATTAAAACAGGTCTTCCCAGGTTTTCCATTTTTCTAACCATGAAAGATGTTTATGTCTAAAGCAGAATGTTACCTCTCCCTAGAAAACCTGGTTTTACGTCACAGCTACAACAACACTATTTCTATTACAATTCTAGCAATTCTGTTCCTAATGAACACTTTACTAATGAACATATAAACTCAATGTTTAATCATAGGGGATCATTACACTTAAAACTGAGCTGTGCGGTTGGTTTTGGTCCCAAAAATGAAATACAGTATTTTTAAACTGACTAAAATTTTTTAGCTGTCTTTTGCGACCAGTGGGAGAAAGAATCAAAAACCTTACTGACCTCAGTATCTGACAGTTAGAGTGAGACTCAGATTGTCACACACATTTAAGTGTCTCTGTGTCGTTGTCCAAGTGTGATTTAAGTGCTTAGGATCTCGTTAGGGGTAAAGAAGATCTCTTAGTATGATGAGTGGAGCCTCTTAAGAAATGTAGCTGGCCAAATATATCTAGCTCAGAGAAAATTGAGCTGTTCTTTTAACCTTCTTGACTTTTTAAAGTAAGACTTCAGAATCAGCCATCCACCTAAAGTATCGTCTGCAAAAACTCCTCATGGCATCATGGTATCTGAAATATTTTCAGTCTTTGAAGATGTTATAGGGACTTATGGAAGATCACATCTTTTAGAGCAGCAGCTGTAGGAAATATCCTAGGACACCTCAAATGTCACGAAATTTCCATGTTTGCTATTTGAGACAGTACATCAATAGCGTAAAAGATCAGAGGCAATTAATATCTGTGCTCCTAACCTTTTTCTGGACTCCTAAATTGTTCTACAAGCATTCAGTTAGGAGCTAGCTGGGAGTGAGAGAATACGCAGATGTACAAAATAGGATTTTTGAAGGAAAAAAGTATATTTTCCAAATATATTCCAAAGAATATGATATAAATATTGTAATTGCAGTAAAGCCTAGGAGCCTTCAAAGGCATGAAGGTCATGTAGAGCGATGAAAGGCATAAATGAGAAATTTTGTCATGTGGAGTTTACCACCTCAAATTGTATTAATGCAATAGGCTTCTCATCCCTACAGTTTCCTACAGTCATTTATGGGACTAAGGGTTCCATCCTCTCATATCCTGTCTTAAAATTTAAGTCTTGATAAAATTATTCTAGCTTGGATATTTTAAAAGATTGAAACAGGAATTTGGAACGTGCAGGATAAAGTCAGTTTGCTACAGGGATAAAATAGAAGGTGCCTCATTTATTTAGCCTTATTTGGAAAGTTTCCCAATACAGCGAATAAAGGAATGTTTTTTCTAAATAGGGAAAACAGGAAATCAAAGGATGAACTTTCTAAGTATAAAAATCCAGAAGAATACAAGTCCTCCTCAGAATTGCTGCACTAAAGAGATTTCCTATTTCATTTACGAAAGACTTGAAGATACCTCTTTCCTCTTGGGCACATTGGAAAGGTTTGTGACCTTGGAGTTAGATTTTTCATCTGCTGGCCAAGATTCAAGCTTATACAAATAGTTTAGTCTTGATACCACTATCATCTAAAGTCTTTATAGTTGGAGATTTGCTTCTTTACATAATAACTTATCTCTGATGTACTTTACTATAAAGTGACATTGCTAGCAGTGATCTTTTGGGGTGGGATAGGGGGAACATATTCGAGTTTTTAAAACCTTTATGCATAATAAAGAGTGCTTTTGCATTTGGTTTTGTTTTAACTGCATACCCTCTCTTCTCTAGTACACAGCGAAAGAAGCATTCATTTACCAATAGATTGTGTAACTGTGGTTATTTTTGACACGGCAGAGGTGTAAAAGCAAAAAAACCATCTTTTTTCCCCTGCCAAATGTATGTTAGTTCCACAAATTTCAATTAAAGCAATCAGTTTTTAAGGGGTTTCAGTCAAACACAGTAATTAAGGCAAATGATTCTCCAGCACCTGGGAACAACCTCCTTTTGTGTTTAATATTATGCATTATTGTTCTGTAACAACAACAACATTTGTGTGTTTTGCTGCAGCCTTGATCTGAAAGTGAGATGATTTCTCCAGTGGTGGCTCAGTTCAAGGCAATATAACTTTACCTACCAAATCCATATCAGGACTCTTGGACTCACTCCATGCAGAGTTCACAGCAGTGAAGACCTTAATGACTGGGAATGGGCACAGGTAAGAGCCCCTCATATAAGAATCCTCCAATCTTGGTCAGCAATTTTAGGTACTGCCATTTTGTAAGATTACAGTTTTCTCTGAAGTTATGATATTGCTGGTACATGTAAAATTTAACACAGGCTTTAACTGTTTTGTTTGCCTCTGTTGCTGCCAGAGCTGAACCAGTAACTCCAAAGTCCAGGGATGTCCCAGTGCAGCACTGGATCCGTATGTGACTGTGGAGGCTCACACTGGGATGCCAAGGATGCTGCCCTCTGACACTGAGCAGTGCAGGCACAAAGGTCACAGAGGCTGGAAATCCTTGCACTATGCAACTTAAGTTTTTCCTCCACAGCATGGCTTCATGGTACAAGATACTGACAGCTAACTGCATCCAGTACCAGACACAGCCTGGCTGCAGAAATCAAGCAGTTTGCCCAGGTTCACCACTGTGCTGGGAGACTCATCCATACTTACCATATCAGCACTGACATCTGTGAGAACACATTTATTTCCACCTGTTAATTGCATATTGGCAGGACGATGAAGGAGAGAGAAGCAATCTTTTTATTTGAGATGAAGGGAAATTAACTGCTTAAAATACATTAAGCGTGTATTTTAGGAGGAATTATATTATTTATGCATATTTTTAATGTATTTGAAATGTGAGAGTAGATCAAGGACTACATCTTTTTGAAAGCACTGTGGCAAGAACAATAACAATGAAATCACTCCTTATAAATGAACTCACCTGTCAACGGGCCAGATTATGAGCTCAATTACATTGATATGAATCTGTAATACCTCCACAGAAAGCAATTAATCTTCTTGTTATTCTCACTGTTTTAATTGCAAATAGAATCTGCTGTGACATGCCCAAGCATCTGAATTTGATGACCTTCAAGTTCTTGCAGACCTTCAAAACATCAGTGGTACTCTAAGCTGCTTATCCACATTGGTAATAGTGACCCTAAGACAATTAGAAATAGCTACGAAATTCTAAAAACAAAGGTGAGGACATCAGAATAACAAGAGGTGCTCCTGTCTGTTCCCCTGAATTCATATAATGATATAGGTTTATACAGCCAGGTAAGAACCTTTTAGAGTTATGGAAGATTTTCTTATGGAAGACACAGAAAGTTTCTGACCCAGATCTTCTTTGCCTGTGCTCATTGAGGAAAGTTTATGAGGAGCATGGGATGTACAGCTGACAAAACAAGGGAAGAGTACCTAAGATCATCACCATTAATCAGCCTGGTAAGGATTGTTTTGACAAGGATGCTAAAAACATGGAAGCTAGCTGAAAGCTGCTGGAGGAAAATGAGAGTTGCCTGATGAGCAGTTGAAGCATCTATACAGGAATACCCAGATAACAGGAGGAAATTGAAAAATTTGAAATCTTGAAATAACATAAAAATTATGTATAATCATTTAAGAGACACATTAGAGTAAGTTGTTGAACTGGAATGCTTACGCAAAAAGTTAATATCTGAGGGAAATTTAAGATGTATTTTTTCTACACATTAAAAGAGTTTCTTTTTACTCTCATTCATGAAGAAGTAATAGCAAAAGGTAAATGATGTAGTATTTCTGAATAAATATAAAAGGAGAAAAACAGAGATGTATGGGGTATGCTGCAGACTGCCTAGTAAGAGAGAAATAATGAAAGTCTTTAAACAATTACAAAAAAAAGCTGTGCATGGTGGCAATGAAGAACCTGAATTACATATATTTTTTGAAAAATAATATGATAGAAGAGAAATACGTCATCAAAAATTTATTAAGATCAACCTTTTCTTTAGAACATGAAAGAAGTTATTGAAGAACTATTCGTGATCTAATTCTGACAGGCAGAGCAGAGCTGCTTAAGTATTTGGTATGGAAGGATGAGACAGAGTCACTATCAGCTGAGTAAAAAACATCTTCACACCACAGTTAGTGATTCATTGCTAGGCTATGAAGATATTTCAGGTATATCTGTATATTTCCTGTATACCTATAAGGTGGTTCCCAATCAGTATTTCCTTTAATGACTTAGGTAAAGGAATGCAAAATAGATTTATTGATTTTTAGGTTTTAAAATAATTTTTGGATGCACCTTCCAGAGTCTGCATCTCCTGTCTGATGTTTGCTATCTCACACCCGTTGTCTGACTACATTTGACTTTCAGGAGCTCCAGAATCCCTGACCCACTGCTCCCAATACAGAAGACAATTTCCAAATTAAAAGATGTAATCTACAGATTTGCATATAATTAATACATTCTTTATCCCTTCTAATATCCTTTTTGGTTTTGGTTATCTCCTTCCGTCAGGCAACATGCACTCTTCAGTTGATTACTTTATGTTAAACTTTGCTCATAGCTGCCCTGCAGTTCAGGTTCCACAACTTAAAATGGGAAAACTTGCAGTCTGTGTATAATCCTTGATAAAATATGGGAGGCGTGTTGTGCAGATCTTGGGCTGCAGACATTGGTATGTCGTCTGTGTGCCTCCCACCAACGTTATGTCTCAGATGCAGCAGTTGTCCTGCTGAAATAGTCAGCCTTCATCGCTTTCTGACCTGCATAGCTTTATAGCTTTGTCCTAGAAAATGTGTTACTGGAGTTTTTTTCCTTTGATGTGACACCAATACACATTTTTACACATCCCAAGTGGCCTCCCATCTCAGGATAATCACCCAGTTGAGACAGACCCGTCATTTTGGCATGTAGAAGGCTGACACAAGTTCTCAGCACACATGTGTGAGACCAAGGAATTAGAGACTTTAAAGTTATGCTTTGTTTGCAAATCATCATTTTCCTAAGCAGGAACTAAATATTCTCAAAATATGCAGTATCAGAAGAAGCATCATGTAAGAGTTGATATCTCCTAGCTGGCAGCCACCTGCAAGGCATTTATTCCCAACTAATTCCAGCAATGTTTTTCACTCTCTGCCATTGCTTTAAACTTTCCATTTCTCACACTTATTAGCTCAGTAATATCATCAGTTTCCTTTCTAATCTGTGAGGCACTGATGAATTCAAGCAGGGCCAGGAGGGAGGTCACAAGCAACCTACAAGGCAGCATTAAAATTCAAAATGATCTTGAGAAACTGGGGAAATAAGATGAAATCTAACAAGATGAAATTCAATAATGAGAAGTAAAAGGCACTGCACCCTGAAGAAGAAATCGTATGTGTAACTACAAAATGAGGGATGGCTCACAAGGCAGCGATGTGCCACGTGAGGCCTGGGAGTGATAGTACATTCTGAGGAGAAAGAAAGTCAACAGAGAGATGATAATTCAAAACTGGTGAATCTCATTCTAGGATTCAATGTGAGAGGTAAGATATGGGAAATAATGATTAAAGTTCACCTACCACTGTTCCATTGTAAAATCTTAAGTTTCACTGTAGTTGAAGATAGACACAGCCCCGAAAGTTTGGAGGAGAAACAATAAGAGAAAAAAGTTTGTAAGACATGAATTATAGGAAAGGTTGAAAAAATTTCACTCCTTTTGCCTACAGAAGGGAAGAGAGAGGCTGAGACAGGCTGGCTATCTTTAATACGTTAAATTGTATTTTAAAAAAGGTGATGATTAATTGCTTTCTACAACTACAGGGGATAAGGGAAAAACAAATTTGTTTAACTTGCAAAAGTATAATAAGAAACACGTTCAGATTACCAGGGAGTAAAGCACTGGAACAGATTACCCAAGGAAGCTCTAAAATCTACCCCACCAGAGAGTTTTAAGAAAATGTTTTCAGAAAAGCATCTGATAGAAATGGTTAAGATATACTCATGTTATATCTAGGGGACAGATTAATACATGCTCTCTTGAGATCCTGTCAAGATTTATGTTTCCATGGTTTTTATATATTTGAAGATAGAAGCAATGGTATCTGAAAATAACTAGAAAAGTCATAGGTGGTAAGGGTGAGGAGAGCATTGAAACTTGAAAAAGAAATCTGAACTCACTAGTCCACTGAAGATGAATATATTAAAATACTCACAACATGTATTTTTAAAATGCTTCAAGGACACTGAAAGAATATGGGTACCCTTGTTTTATACCATAACTATAAACTCTGAGTGGAAATAAACACTGATTTTTTTGTATTAAATAGGGCATTTCTAGGTCTTTGAGAGCACATTTGTCTTCCTGGGTGTGCTTCAGCTCACTAATTTTAGCCTACAGCAACTTCAATATTTATATCTGAGTTTATTACCACAGCCACCTTTTATAGTCCATAAAAGGAAATATGCAAAATAAAGCATGATTCATCTGATCAATTTAGAAACCTGCTTTAGGATGAGATTAAGTGTGCTTTGCACACTGTGTGTGTAAATGTCTGCTTTCCTCCAGAGGCTGTAAAGAAAACTCTAGGCTTAATTCTACCTACCACCTCTTGCTGGTAGCCACCATCTCACCTACCACCCTCCTTCAGAAACAGACAGAAAGCCCACCATGGAACAGGCTTTTGTCACTGATCTGTCACAACTCCAGACTTATTCTGAATGAGAAAATTCCTTTATTTTAGCCTTCAGTATGAGAAAAGGTGACCCAAAGACTGGACTAATATCTGTAGTTTAAAGAACCCATAACTTCCTTGTTTGTTACAGGTCTCTCTACCCCAGTTGCCATATACAGATAATAACAATAATGATGTTTCTCAGATATATCATATACCTGAACTGATTATTATCTGGCGAAAAGTCTGATGTTTTCTGATAAAAATCACTTTTCACACTAAGATACCAAGAAAACGCTGCTGCCTGCACAGGCAGATGAATTGATATTTGTGCCTGTCATGCAAACCAGTTTTGTTTCACTTGTTGTTTCATCTGTGCAATTTTCTTGCACCCATATCAGTTTCCAGACAGCAACAGTTTCATTGCCGTTTCCTTTCTACAGTTCATCCTTATAACCAGAAATTTACCTTAAATAAAAAATGCCATTTTCCGAGTACAGTTGTTGATAAATTCCCAGTCTCACATCCTGTTCACCTGGAGGACCAGATTATTCTTCTGTATGTTGTTACATGAAGGCAGCATTGCTTTTCTTTTGTGCATTCTTAATATTACCCGAAGAAGATGCAGAACTTAAATGATGACAAACCTTAAAAGTTTTCATTTCCAGCTGATGAAACAGATCCACGACCTCTCTCTATAGGCAACTTTCTCAAATGCTCTGAACATACAGGTGGGGGAAAAAAAAGTAGAATGTTATTGAGTCCAGTATTTCTACCTATGTCAGCATATAGAAATTAACTTCTACTCATGAGGAAAAGGGATGATGGTTCTCCCACTTCTCCCTCCTTCTCCTCTAACTAAAGCTGTAGGAGTAGCAGCTTTATGGAAAAGAGGTTTGGACTAGAACAGGAGAGACAAAACAAGCTTTTATTTCCAGTACAGAAATACTGAATGCTCTTCAGCCACTTACAGTTTTGTCTGGTTTATATTTGGAAATGTAGAAATGACACATGGGGCCGAA
This sequence comes from Falcunculus frontatus, assembly GCA_013398115.1. Taxonomy (NCBI): domain Eukaryota; kingdom Metazoa; phylum Chordata; class Aves; order Passeriformes; genus Falcunculus; species Falcunculus frontatus. The sequence goes on from VZRV01007515.1 coordinate 243,267, forward strand.
AGACCCATAGGGTGTCAAAACCTGGGTACCCTGAAATAGGTACATGCAGACTGCTCCGAGCTTACCTGGAAGAACAGGACACAGGTATGTGCATATATGCTTCACACATAACTGTATTTCGGGAATCTGTGTGGAAAGCAGCATTCTCAAAAGTTCAGTCTGGTCTCCATAAATGCCCCATTCCAAATAGAAAAAGAGGCTGGTTTTCTGGCAGGAGTTGTGTGAAGCTCCTGCTCATAGACCTCTACTATTCTGCATATTCAAAGAGGTGAAAATCAGTCTGGCAGGTTTGATTATGTGATTTTCAGCACTTGTCCATAAAAAATAATCTTTATAACATTATTAGTGCCATTCTGTTACTCAGTCTTGGCACCAGTCAGTTGTTAGATTATTGTATAAGAGACTGAAATGACATTGAAAGCTGAACAGTGGGAAGGGGATGAGCTGTAACAAAGTGAAATGCAAGGTTATGCATTGAGGCTCACAGAAAAAGATGATTCCAGCTATGTGTTTGTAAGCTGGAAATAGCAGAGTGGTGGAAAGTAATCAGTGGATCAGCTGGAAACATGTTGTCTATGGGCCACCAGCATGGTGCATCCTTAAATATGACAAATGTGATCCTGAGAAACTCCGATGAGATAATTCCAGCCTTCCTAGAGAGCATTCAATGAAAATGTTGCGCGCAATTCTGGAGAAAAAAATAGAGATTATTTAAACTGAAAAGATTATATTAGCACAGGAGCTATTATGTATTATCTGAACTCAATTACATTTAAATAGGAAATTAGAAGAAATATTATTACTATTTTTTTATGAGTTTCTCAATATTAGTAAAAGGGCTGGCAGAGTCATTATGATGGGGAAGATTATGGTTTTTCAGTGATGTGATATTATGATATGGATGATAATTTTTTATCTCTTGTGCTGGAGGATTTTTTCATATTGGAGGTGTCATAGTACAGGTGATGTCACAGAGCACTTCTGGATTCCCCTTGCTGTCACAGAAATCTTCAGCGAAAATTTCTGACTATTACTGAGCAGAGAAACCACACAAAATAATGTCTTCTACCAGGAATTCTTCTGAAAATCCTTTCTCTTTCCTCCATTTTTAAAAGCCAAATCTTACCTTGTCTTCAAATATCAGCTCTATCCTCATGACTCCTTTCATGGAGCTGTTCAATTAGAATCCACATTCCTTTGTCTACAGGCTACTGGGGTTTTTTTAATGCATATGAAATCTATTAAGAAAGTAATTAGTAAAGATTTTCAAGAAGGGAGAGTGATTTTGACATGAAGATATCCCATGTGCTAATTAGCCTAAGTTCCAACAAATGTAACTGAGAAGTTTTTAAGTGCTTTTTTTCTTTAATGTGATAGTTGGAATAGCAGTGAGAGAGAGTAAGATTAGAAAAGCTTTCTCATTTGTAATGTTCATTCTGTGCTGCCACGTAATTATAACTAAGTTAATCTTTTAGTTAATTATAAGTCAAGTGAATAAACACAAAAGCACTAGCGTATTATCCTTGTAAGAATGTTTCTTTTTTGAGATGGAAAGAAAATGGATATTTTATTCGCTCTTAACCTCATTTTTGAACAGTTATTGACATTTTACTGAATATGAAGAAACTTTAAAAATATGTTCTTGTTATTAACTTCAATATTTGTGTTTCTAGCATGAGAAAATATTTCATACATATTTCAAGAGGAACAATTTTAATGGCTAAAAATGTCACCTGGAATAAGTATTATAGAGACCTATGTTTGTGAGTCTGCTACTTGAAGTGCTTAAAAACTTATTTACATGTAAAACAATCCCTTCTTTTAGCAGCAGTATTGGCTTGTGCAGCAAGATGCATTGAAATGATTTCACATATAATAGCTGTTTTTCCACAGTTTGTAACATTAAGAAAGCCTGTTCTTTTTCCCAGTGTTAGTGAAATTATGGTATTTCTTGCTTCAGCTGAACTCATGAATAAATTTTATGTTCATACATTTAGTCCCACTACATGGTACCTTTCTAATAACACTATTTTGTTATGTTCAAAAGCCTGCTGAAAGTGTTTTTTGTCTGATTCAACTTATCAATCATAGATCAAATTCTGCAGTTTCTTCAAAGCCTTCAGTATTTGCTTATACACAAATTCAGCCATTCTCATAAATCATTAAAAAAAATCCAATTTTTAAAAAATACTCAGTTCGTTCATCCCCTACAGATGAATAATTTATCTTTCCAAGTATTGTCAAGTATTGTTCATTACAGTGTGTTCAGTTCAGTTGTTTAGACATCAGTCCTGCCCCTGAAGGTGTGTATCAACAATCTCAATTTTTGAGATGCACCCTTAACAGCTGAGAAATTTCCAGGTTGTTTATTTATGTTTTCCATTGTTGAAATATACTGTGTTATGGTTAATACGTGAAGGAACTGGCTTCAGTGACATCAGAAGTCCCTCCCAGTTATGTTCCCTTGGAAATACGCAAAAATGTAGAATTAAGATCTTATAAATCTTGGACTATGTTCCTATTAATTTACTAAAGTTAGAAAAAACATTCATTAGAAAAAAATTATCAGAATAGTCTACTTTACATATTTATGTCAATAGTGTTGCCCTTTTTATTTTACACTAAGATTGGAATGTATGGCAGTCTCAATATTTTAACATGAAACACACATATTCAATTATTTCTTCTGTTTCATTCTCTAAAGTAATTTTTGTATTTAAAAAAAAAATCAAATTTTCCAGCCTTTAGACAGGCATTTTCCCCTGGCTTTTGTTTCATCAGTGTTTTTTAAACTTTATTCTCTTTTAGAAGCCAGTCGATTTTGAAACCTCAGCATTATCTTTGAAATGAAATTTCTGTTTTCTCCCAAGCATGGACAGTTGCTCATGGAACTTGCTCATGAGGTCAGAAATCGGTGTTTTTTCTATTTCATAGGCAGGCTGTTGGTGCAGCATGAAATTATCATCATGTCAATGCAGGCAGATGGGTACTTATGAAGGATAAAGTTGGAGATCTTAGGAGTAGGAATTGGGAGACGGGTGAGTAGGTCATTAGCCTGCTTTTTTTAAAACTAATTGTAAGTAGATATGAGATTTTCAGTTTATGGTGTACCTGTTGTGCATCATCCAACCCAAACATGCCATTCTATGATACTGTGAATTAAGAAAAAGGCAGCTGCTGCATCCAGCTTTGGGGCCCCCAACGTAAGAAGGACATGGACCTGTTGGAGCGAGTGTAGGCAAGGGACATGAAGATGCTCAGAGGGCTGGAGCACCTCTCCTATGGAGACAGGCTGAGGGAGGTGGGGTTGTTCAGTCTGGAGAACAGAAGGCTTCAGGAAGACCTCAGAGCACCTTCCAGTACCTAAAGGGGCTACAAGAGAGCTGGAGAGGGGCTTAAGGGCATGTGGTGATAGGACAAGGCTGAATGGCATTAAATTGAAACAGATTCAGTTTAGATTAGTTATAAAGAAGAAATTCCTTACTGTGAGGGTGGTGAGACACTGGGACAGGTTGCCCAAAGGAGCTGTGAATGCCCCATTCCTGGCAGTGTTAAAGGCCAGGCTGAATGGGGCTTGGAGCAACCTGGGATAGTGAAAGGCATCCCTGTGGCAGAGGGGTTGCAATGATCTTCAATGTTCCTTGCAACCCAAACCATTCTGTAATTCTATGACCCTTTTATATAATTATGTATCAGCTGGGCACCTACAGGCCAGCAGAGAGGGCTATATATTACCTGGGCAGCAAGTTTTAGTTAACACCAAACCCGAGCTGCCTCAGAGAAGGAGTGTATGAGATGATGTGTACCTGACCTACTTCTATAGGCATATTTAATTGATCAGTCACCTGGTTTTCCAAGAAAGAACTCTGACCATGGCATTTTTTAGCATTCAGTGAATATTTCAGAAAAAAATATAATCTTAAGTATCTATGGCATTTAAAGGGCATTAATTTTACCCTTATGCTGTTTGTAAATGCAGGGTTCTCAGGAATATTTCTTTTTCTTCTGCACTCTCCAATTAAGCAGACAGCAAGAAATGGGTGAATAGCACCATTAACTGCAAAAAACAAAAACAAAACCAAA